>VXBT01010684.1:2331840-2458605 GCA_013400235.1 Oriolus oriolus
CGCACCCGCCGTGGCCGCTTCTTTCCGAATTCGGGTCAAACGCCGGGGTAACCGGGGCAGCCGATGCTCGGGAGCGCGCTCGCCCTGTCCCGCCGCAGGCGGCTCGCCCCGCCTGGCAGGCTGGGGCACAGCGGGGACGGACCCGGCTGCCCCCGACACGGGCGGGCCAGGGCTAAGCCCAGGCACCCCCTCACGGCTCACAGCTGGGCTGAGCCGCAGCTGCCCCGCAAGGAGCAGGGGTGGCACCTCCTGCTGTCGGGGCAGCCCTCAGGCTCCGTGTCCCGGCACCGCCCGCGCCCCCGGCCGGTCACAGCCGCTGGCACCCCCTGAGCACCGGCCTCCTGCACAGCTCAGCCCCGCCAGCTGCCTCACCCCGCCTGCTGCTGCAGGTCCAAAGAGGGTAGAGGAGTATGGGTTATAACTAACAGAATTAAAAATAGGCTTTGAATAAACTGAGCACCCGGAGAAGCTAGAAATTAGTTGTGCAGCTGGCACATTAGGAGGAAAGTCAGTGGTATTATTCAAACAAAGGTAATCCAAGACACCGCAGCGCGGGAGCTTCGACTACCAGGCAAGTACCTTTAAGCTTGTTTACAAACCAACCCCCAGTGAAGTCAGCACCTGCACCGAGCAGTGTAACCCCCCACAGCCAGCCCTGCCATCAGCGAGCCCCCGGTAGGGCCAGGCCAGAGCAGCGGCTGGGCCCTTGTACTCAGGAACTCCAATATTTGTGAAATTCGAGTTGGCTTTCCAGCTGGACTTACAGGCTGAGGATCTCTTGCTGAAAAAGATGCTTTAAAAAACAAACCCATTTTATTTAAATACCAATCTGGCTTGTATTTAAATTTCTTACAGATCTATCTTTAAGATAATAGCCATGAAACACTGGATGTGGGTTTCCTTCCTCTCAACTGATGTTCACAAGTCGATCCTGGGAAGGGAGAGACTGTCCAGCCAGTTGCAATGGAGGAAATGTGAAACAGACTATGAATAAAATGCTGTGCAGTTCACAAACAAAACCTGGGAGAAACAAAATGAAAGAGTAAGAAGTTTGAGGAGAGTAAGGGGGGGGTGGGGGTGGATTCTTTTTTGGTTTTTTTTTTTTTTTTTAAATACTAACTATAGTTTGGGGCATGTATGGATTATTTACAGCTAGGATAGACTTTTCAAACAGAAATAGGATTTTTAATATCAGCAGTCTTCCTCAGAACATTTTTATTGAGGAAATATGCTTGTATGACTGTGGAAACCATTGTGATGCTTGGAGTAAAAGAGTACAGAAGGAGAAGACTGGGTTAAATTAATTCCTGCTAAATACCTACCAGCAGACTTGCTGTCTGTATGGGGAGCTGGAGACAGAATTGTACCAGGGTAAAAAGGATACTGTGTCTATTTATAGTGCTGCCTTCAACACCATAGGAATTCAAAGGAAAACTCCAACTCAGCACAGTCTTCTCATCATCTTCTTCTGTCAAGATTAAATGGGGCCTGAGATCATTTCCCCTACAAATCCTTTCTAGGAAGGATCTGTTCCTTTGTGCAGGAAAGAACTACCATGGTACAAATCACTCCAGAGGTCAAGTCCTCACCTAGCCAAACACCAACACTTTGGGTAGTCGAAGGAAGAGGAGGAAGAGAAAAGCCTTACAAGCCTCAGCACTTAAGCAAAATGTCTTGCCTGCCATGCATCCCTGCTCCCCATACTGTCCCCTGCCCTTCTTATACCAGGTGCTCTGGGGCACTTGCAAACAAAAGGATAAGTGCAGCTCCAGCACAATCCCAGTGCCAGGCAGGAAAGAGAGGAATAGGAACAGGGTACTGGCACAAAGTTGTGGTCATTCGTGGTGTCACTTGAGATGAGGACCTTACCCTGTGTGTCCCTCTTGCCACTGCAGAACCATCCATCTCTGGATGGGCTCCAGTAGATGTGTGGAGCACCTATTTATCAGTAGAAATTATCTCTAATGTTCAGAGTACAAATGAAAGTATCTTTGGCAAGGGTATTAGCAAAAACCTGACTGCCACTCTAAAAAAAAGGTAGACTCCTAGAGTTCCTTAGCTCCAATCTTCTTTTAGCATTATGGTGCCTCAGATCTTTCCTTCTCATCTTCCACCTTCCAGTTTCTCTTCTAATAAGAGCTGCTTTTTCATTCTTCACAAAGCAGTACCTACTCTGTCTCAATGCTCCTCTTTCGTAATTCTGTTACCAAGCTGTCTGCTAGGTGGGGAGCAGAAGGTGCAGGACTTGGTGCTGCCTTTGAGGTACAGGTAATTATTATGTGCATCTGTTATTGTGGTTTCTGCCTCAACAGGTGGAAAACATGCTGTGTTCTCTGATAGATTTGCAACACTCCATGCTCCTGCCTTGTCTTTTCTCTAAAGCCAGTCGTGTGGTGTTCCTAAAATAATAAACACAGCCTCACTGCTGCCACAAAAACCCCTGGTAAATATATTTTTATGGGAATGAAGTATTAAAGGATTTGAACACTTACTCACTGAAAGCAAAATATGAGCAGTAAGGTTGGGTAAAGATTCAAAGGCTGGTTTCCTTCCTTTCCCTGGGGCACATAAAGGCTGTACTGTTTGCACTTTAGAGATGGATAGTGGGGAATTACTTAACCCACAATGATGGAAACAATTCAGACTATAATAATATAGCACGAGAGTTTCTCATATTACATCTATTCCCCATACTGCTGGCTATATTCTGCCTTCAGATTCACGTGCACAACTCTCATTGGAATCTGGAGGAACTGTATTTGAAGCCAAAATGCATTTCATTGTCTTTTTTGAAGTCTCTCTGCAGTTTTGTGGCTAAATTCTAAGCTCAAGAACTGGGAACAAAGCTTGTCTAAACATTTCCCAGTGTCTATCTCTGTGAGAGTCCCATCTGTTGTGTTTTATTTTGAATTTCATCTTCCTACTTACCTAAAAAACACAAAGCAGAAACACACATTTCCTCTGCCCTAGGGTGCAGGAGTCACCTAATTTCCCAGCAGGTTCTCTCACAACATACAATGGTTCCAAGTTTGTCTAAAAATGCTACAAGCCCTTTGTGGAGTAGAAAGGGAGGAGACCAGAAATGTGGGCCAAGTTTCTGAGTGTTGTGAACACCCCCTGCCCCCCAAAGGGACTCCATTTCCTGTTTCCTCTCTCCCAAAAATGTCACCTGGGTTTGGGTTTCATTAAGAGAAATATACGTTGCTGGAGTCCAGGCGCTAATTCTTTAGTTTGTGCTTCCTGCTGACACTGCAGAGACTACAAGAGCCACGAAAGCCGAGTCTGACTTTGGGGCTTCACATTTGCTACTATAGGAGAGCAAATTAAATGGAGAGCATGTTAAGTGGGTTGGGAGATTGTTGTTGACCAACAAATCTTCATTAAGTTACTGCACCAAGCTGTGCTGCACCTCTGATGAAACTGATCGTTGTTTCTCCTTCTATGTTTCAACTGTTTCGCCACCAGGTTTGAGAGAAACTCAAACTTGCTTGAGGTCTAATTAGAAATAAAACACAATATTAATCCATCTTGCTCCATACATGCACCTACTTTGGAGGTGTTGGTGCATCTTTCAAACAGGCCAAGCTTCACCCTTTTCACCACCCATTATTTACTGCCTTGGTTAGTTCTTTTATTTGTTGCCAGTGACTCATGGAGACTTTGTTCACTGGTTTATGGTGACTTTCTGGATCACTGGTTTGCATCACCAGATGTTTCAGCTCAAGAGTTGCTAGCATGAACCCCAAGAGTTCATACAACTTGCACCTCCCAAAAGCTAAGCCTGTGCCCAGGCTTTCACAGGATTAGAGCAAAGTGCTGTTCTGGTGATGTTTGTGACTGAAGGGAGGCTACCACAACTGGGGGCTCTGAGAGCCTTCCCTGCAGACCACTACAGATATATGGCTCTGCAGGTAAAAAACACTTTAAAAACACTCTGTCCAGTTTAGGACAGAGATGTTTAAGGGAAAAGTACAAAGTAAATACGAGTAGGTACTCAGCAGTACTGAGAATGACACAGCCTGCAGGATCCTCTGCCCCAGACTGTCTCTGCCACGAGGGAAGAAACAATTACTCTTTTAAGTCTAATATAAGAAACAAAATGTGCATGCAAATACAGCATAAACAGGGAAGTTAGCTTTCAGTATTATTCTTTGACAGATACCATTTATGGTGGCCAGACTACTTGTTGGCCATGGAGCTTGGCCATACTATATACCATGTTGCCCTCAGAATCAGATAACACTTTAAAAATTCAGATGACACTCAACCTTTTCCATATAGAAAAGAAAACATCGCTTATTTGGGTTTATGCAGTAACACCCCAGCACACAAACTTCTGGGTTCCCAGCACTTGGGCACTGCAGCCTCCCCTTCACAAAGGTGCCTGTTGTGTCCCAGGCAAGACTGAAGACTGCAACCACAACAGCTGCCTTCTACTGGGATATGATTTTGTTTTTGTATTAGTTCTGTTACCTGTTTTCTATGCTATAGAAGAAAATATGTTCTGGTTTTGTAGTGGGTGATCTATGGCATTTGAAGGGACGTATTTTTAACTGCTAGTTTGTTTTAGAAAGATGGTAAGAGTTAACCTGGAGGACAATTGCTCAGAAATACCTATAATCCCAAGAGCTAACACAGTTGCTGGGAAATTCTAGACCTCAAATCAGCTCTGCTACAGAATATGATGAATTCCTGTTTTTTTCCCTTCCACAGACTTAGTAGCAATGAGAAGAAAGCAATTTGCTTAGCTGACTTGGGATTTCCTCTCCTTCTGTTGCATCTCTTAGACTGTACACACATCAGCAAGCAAGCCTCAGCTGTGTTCTGTCTCACTTTGACCTCTAATTTGATTTACTGGTTTTAGTTCTCAAATAGTATATTACGTTATAACTCAAAGGACCTGATTAGAACTAGCCGGTATTTTAATGATTTATGAGGGGCATCTGGAACAGCATGGGTAGCATACACATTGTGTCACTGCTGCAGGGGGAATCTGCATTGATCATACCAGCATGCTCCAAGACAAGAGCGTTTCAAATTCCAATAAGCCTTAGTTCACAAACTTGATCTGACAGGTGGCCAAGCTTGCACTGGGACTGACCATAGTTCTCATGGTGGGAATAAAACAAAACAGCTGGATTGCTCCTAGCCAGTGCATTATGAGAGGATTTCCATTCCTTTCTATTGTTCTGTCTTGCAGTGCTTAAAAAGGTGTTTATCCTTCCCAGTTTTGTAGCCAGAAACCTGGGCCACAGGAACTTGCAATCAGCTCTGTGGTTTATCTTTCTGCCAGAAGACACTGGTGCAAAATACAGGCTACTGGAACTAACCTTCCAGACCTCTCCACATCCTGCCATGGCTGTGAAATTGCTAGCAAGGCTCAGATCAGAGAGGCTGGGGTGGGAGAAAGATAAAGAAACAATTAGACAGCACAGTTGGTTTAAAGCTGTAATGTCACTGCATTTACTAAGAGATCATACTATTATTTTTTAAATAACTGTAAAAAAAGGACCTTGCAAGCACAGAAAGAAAGGGTATCAGGAGCTCAGTGGTAAAGAGGTTTCTTGTCCTTGTTTTGATTTTATGAATTCTGAATTTTCTTTTGAGCATTGAAGCCAACATCTGCCAAAACATTCCTAAAAAACCTTGTCCACCAGCACGGAAGTCCAACCTTGATGGTTACTCGTCTCCTATTGTAAGCTGCCTTTCACTTGCTAGAGGTGAGTAAAAGCTTTTGACCCACATTAAACCCAAGGGCAACTCTTTACTCAAGTCCAGCTATCGCTACCAGTGTTTGGCAGCACTCTGCCCCTGGGCTGCCTCCCAGCTCAGACTTGTGGAGAGATGTAGAAAAATCATCAAGCTTAACTTTACCATCTCCACCTGTGTGGTGGGAGCAGCACTGTTCCTCATGGGATCACTGTAATAACAACTATGAAAGGCTTTCCAGTGCCCAAGAAACACCAGGGAATCTTGGCTGCCTACCTCTGCTGTTTCCTATCTTCCTAGCAGGTTACTCAACCCTCCTGCTATGCCAGTGTAGGGGATAAATGTCTGCTGTCTCCTGTAAATTGGGTAGCAGAGCTGTCTTTGTGGTGCTGGTAGAGACCACAGGACAAGAACAAAGAGCAGTGAAACTTCTAATGCCCTCCAACAGAAGAGACACAAGAAAAAAAAAGAAAAAGCGGCAATATATTGTTTTTAAGATAGAAAAACATACCAGAGCTAGTCACAGGGGAGAAGGGCTTTGCATTGTGCCATCCTTTTGGTTAGATCCTTGGGGCAGAAACCATTCATTTGTAATGGGATTCTTTGAATTCTGAAGCCTGATGTTTTCAGTTCTGGGCTGGAGGACACTGCTGTATTAGTTATTGTTAACAGCAGCCTCATTCACCTTCAGATGTGGGCTGCTCAACTCTCTTGGGCCACAGGCTGCTGACCTAAGGGACTGCGTTCCAACTGGGGTTTTGTGCAAGGCACAGCACAGGAAATCCTTGGCCTCTAAACCTTGCCAAAGCAAGAAATAAACATGACTTCGAGTCATTTAGGAGGTGACTTGGGAAAATCAGATGAGGCTAGATTAAGAATATGCAACATGGAGTAAATCTGAAGAATAAAACCATGGCTGAGAGACTGGAAACAACACCCAAGTGACACTTTGTCCTTCTTTGAGCAAGCACGCCCAGCAACCCACCTGGCTTTCTCATGTTGTGTTCAGTTGGATGTGTGCTGTCCAAATCAACTCCCCTTACACAGCAGACTGTATACAAAAGAGTGTAGGACTTTGGCTACGTGGCAGTCACAGTTTCACCCCAAACGGCCATGGAGATGGAGCAGAGAACGTGCCTGCGTTACAGCATGGACAGGCTCTATCTCCCACACAGTGACAGTGTGAGGCTGAAGTGCATCGCCGCAAAGGTGAGCCTCCAGGCCACCAGGTCTGCATCAGAGGACAGACTCAGCACATTTCAGGCCATCTGTGAATAAATCTAGGCTTGTACCTCTCCCCAGGGTCATGCTGTACCAACAGCATCCAGTAATGAGAGCAACACACGCTCCCTGCAGCTGCAGGCTGCAAATATTGGAAAAGCATTGCTACAAGCCTTTAGAAAGCAACTAGGATTTGTGTTGTTCAGGGAGGGCGAGGGCTTTGGAGTAGTTGTACCAAAAAACCAGTGTCAGCCAGACAACCCAGCTGGTTCCGACTGGCAGCTCCAAGAGGAAATCAGAGTGGCACATGTTGCTCCTCATTTAGAGCAACCTGCATCAACTTGCCAGCCTGTCTTTCAGAAGTGTTTCATCCTTCAATTTTTCAGTAAGCTTCTGAGGGTGCTTCTAGGAGGAAAAATGGAGCTTAACAATTCAGAGAATACCAGTTTTCACCCACAACGTGTTATTGCTGGAGGCAAGAGAGATACAGTGATGTAACAATTCTTGAGCCCAGAAGAAGAGCTAGCCCTAACACAGAACAACTAAATTTTAGGTAAGCTTGTCTTCAAGTGCAAGCATAGTGATATCAAGAGTGTTTCATAGCATGTCTAAGAACCGTTTTGTGCTATAATGCTATAGATTGGGATTTTTGCTTTCTCAAGAAGTAGTGAAAAATGTCAGTACTGAATGGAGGAAGGAGTTAGAGACTGTCAGAACTGACAGTGAAGTCTGATGGCTGAAGTCCATTGCAGGAGGCAGCACCAGCAATGATATTTGATGTAGGAGCAGTAGCCTGGCCAGGAGCTAGAGAGACGGTCAAGTATGGGCATGGTGCTGCAGTCACAAATAACATGGAGATGTGGTAGATGCATTTTGGACCAGCTACTGTCTTTGGGTCATATGAAGTGTGTCTGCTGGTCTACCAGATCAGATTGGGTGTAAGTGTAAGGATGCACTTGGCAGCTGAGAGCAGAGGTACCAGTGGGCTCCAGAGGGCCTAGTTTTGCAGCTGAACTTCTATGCTCACAGCCAAAAGCCACATCTTTGCAGAGACTAGGGCTGGAAGGGAACCGACTTTGCTTTACTTGCTTGCCAAGAGCCAAGTTCAGGTCCTTAGAGCTCTGCAGTGCTCTTGCTCCAGCTGATGACGTCATGAACACCTAGTGCTGGGAGGAACACAGCTCCCTGCACAGCCTTAAACTCTGTGTTTCCCTGCATATGCAATGACATCATTGCCACCTGAGGGCCCAAACTCTGATCTTGGCAGGTAAAAGCCTTTTGGGTCACCTTACATTGGGGTTCTTGCTCTCGATGCATATTTATGTAATGATTGCTGGATGGCTGTAATTAAATGACTGTAAAGCACTACCTAAAATGCACCAGTAATAAATTCTTAATAGCTGATGCTATAAGAAGCAGTTACACAAAAAAATATATTGTAACCTGCAGATTTTTAACAGTGTCTGGGCCTGTTTAATGCTCAGCTTTAAATAGTTACAATGCACACTATTAAAAGGGCATGTAAAATTTGTAACTAGTAAATAAAAAGTCGTGTTCAGAAACAAAATATACCCAGGCTTCAGTGGTGAAGAAGCCACAGAAGAGCTTGGGGTGGATAAACTATCTCTTATCTCTGCAGTCCTGGTGGTGCTACCTATCAGCCATGGTTTCTGTAAAGCATATTCCGTGAACATTCCTCTGCCTGGTACAGATTCTGTCCATGCCTCTGTCCTGACTCATAAACATGGTTAGGATCCCACTTTTATTACAAATATGCCACTAGGTACAGCAACCCATGGTTTTTCATTTTGTGAGGAAGGGATGGGTCAGGGAAAATTAATTTTGCTGCTCATATTTTTCACTTATCCACTCAAAGCTGCTGTGTGGGCAATAACTCCACAGAGCTGGTTTCCCATGGCTAAAGAGTAAAATAAACATACATTCAAGACCCAGAAGAGTTAGCAAAATCAGCAGGTGGCCATGTTTTGCACACTTGGTACAATGCTGCACATCAAAGGATGGCTGAGTCTGTCTAGCCACTGTCAGGAACTGCACACATGGTTGGTAAATACAAATGTACTAACCAGCTGATGACAAGAGAATATTTTATACTACAGTCACAGAAAAAAACCACCGAGGCCACCCTGCCTTGGAGCCTGCATGCTAATGTACATCCTGAAACAGTCAAGACCATCAGGTCTGAGAACTGCAGCCTGGCCCACAGGCTTGCTATGAAAAAATTAGACATTTTTGAGGCTTCTGAGGCCTGGCAATCCATAACATCAGTGGAAACTGTGGTAAATTCAGCATATTTGAGGACCAGGATGGGTTGATTAATTTCTTCCTTACATTTGAGTAGTGCGTTGCATCAAAAATGTAGCTGCTGATTTGCCTGGATGGCACACAGAGAAAATTTTACTTGGACAGAGGGGAAGCATCACAGTTCCTCTAAAGTTAGGACAGAAAATGTTTGCCAACACAATACTGAGAGGAAGGAAAATCACATGGTTTTGCCTTCTTTGTGCTGCTCAAAGCTGTTCAGTACAGAGGTTTAGTCTGCTCCTCAACATAGGCCTTGTGTGGTCTGTGGAGAGCAAGTCCACCTAATGGATTTTGCCAAGTCCCACCAAGTGGGTGCCTTGCCCTAAATGTGTAGCTGGGTTACACTTGTGAGTCTGGAAGCCTCTACTAAATTTGGAAGTGCTGTTCAGATTACATCCTCCAGCTGCTGGAGAGATTTCCTTACAAACAGTTGGCTACTCAAATACCTTGTGCCTCCCTAGACACTGCCTCTATCTCAGCTTTCAAGTCCAGCCAGCTCTGCCTCAGTCATTGCTGTGTTTGATTCATACCACCTCTATCTTGTAGTGCTCCTAGCAACTGATAAATTACAACTCCAGCGAGACTATTGGGTTAAATGCTAAGGAAGAAAGAATGATGACAGTAATACTTGTCATTTGTGTGGCGATGTAGCAACACAAAACCCTCTCTCAAACGTATGTTATCTTGGAGGAACCTTTCCAGGGGATAGGCTTTCTGAGAAATGTTTATGGCTTTTGAATACCTGATAGGCATGAACTTGACACGACCTGCTTGGCCAAGCCCTGGGGTTCAGCCTAGTCTTTTACCACCACATATCAGCCTATTCGAAGTATAGTCAGACTCATATCTTCACTGGGATGGCAAGGTTATAGCACATAGCAGCTTGAGAAAACACAGGATGGAGGCTACTTTGTTCTCAGGATTTAAAGACTCAGAAATATCTTTACTTAGGTCATAAGAAAATGGCTATGTTCTACCCATACAGAAAAGCCAGTATAGGCCCTGGGATGATTAATGTATTTGGCACTTGATCAAAATGAGAGCATTGACATCCTTACATTATATGCAGATCCCTCCTTTATCTTGGCATTGGAAAATGCAAGTTAAAGCAGAGGTTGTAAAGGCTTTCTACTAAATACCCTAGACACAAGAGTTGTTTTTCCTCCTGACTTACCACAGCATCATGCTGCAGGATTTTCTGCTTCATCTCAGCCTTCATACCATCCTGTCAATTTGATCTCATATCAATGTAATGTCAAATCGTCTAATTACACTGACTTTTCATTTTGTTGTTTAATTAAATATTGTGGAATTGGAGAAATTGGATAAAAGGTGGCATATGTTTCCAAGGACTGAGACACCTGTAAAGGAATACCTGTCTCTAAAAGCATTCTCCTCAGCATGGCACTGAATAGCACTAATTATGTTGCAGATAAAGCTTTAGTCACTGAATTAACTGAATCCCAACCAAAGCATCCACAGTATATGCAGTCCATAGGGGCATTCACTGCTGGGCAGATGGGAATCCTAGACAGTCAGGATGGAGATGATATCTGGGACCCCTCACAGGACCACTTTCCTTTCTTCCTGGGATAGTTGATACATAAGGAACCATTGACCTGGCTGCTCTTATAGCCAGCCCAACTGCAGCAAAGCCACCAATGCACATCAGTCCAGGGGGTTGCCTACGGGTGCAGGCAGGGATGGAGGCACAAACAGCCCGTGTTATACTGCATCATCAAATGACTTGCTTGCAATAGGCCTCTTGGATTGCAATCCTCCTGCTACTTGTACTTAAGGAAATTCTCTTGCATAGTTCAGAGACAACTACAGTTGCGGTACAAACCAATTCAAAATTAATATAAATATAATGGTAAAATTTCTCCTATGTGATTGAATAATTACCACAATACAATTCCAGCAGAGCAAAGATCAGGAATGTTTCATGTCATCGTCATTCAGAAACTAGCATCTTAAAATTGTATTGCTCATTCCTACAGCACACATCTCAGAAACAGGTCCACTACAAAAAGTCAGTATAGAGGAACTGAGCTGAGAATCATTAAAACCATATTTTTTAAATGAACAGCCATCACATTATTACATATAATCATTTCCCTTTCACACTAATTTTTTTTAATCTATCCATGTTCTTTATGAAACATTACACAAAAGTTTAATCATAGCATTGTTCTCTATAAACATGTGCATTTCAGTAATGACACTTGCATGTATAAATTTAGTGAGTTAAGATGTTAAACTGATGCCAGAACTGAGTAGTCATTTATTCAGAAAAAAAATTATCTTGTTTTTCTGTCTGTAAATTTTCTATGGAAAGCAATTATTTTTTCAGTGCATTCATTATGCAACATATTAGTTGAATAGTCCTACTGAGGCTTCTCTGCTTTTGAATAATTCACAGCCTATTAGTTGCAGTTATTTCACATTTGAAATTTGAACTCCAGTCCTTCCTTTTTATTGGACATAGAGTTTACAAAAACTGATGCTATTTTCCTGTGAAAAAAATGGGACCATTTTTTCATTCAGAATGAAGATGAAATAAGTTTTGTACACACCATCAGCAGTTCACATCTGTGTTTCAACAGGAGTACATTCCTTAGCTATAATACAATATCCATGTGAGCACAAGCTGAAAGTTGTCTTGGATAATTCTGAAGCAGTCCCATCTTATAAAGACCATTATTCCACAGCTTTCAATATCCATGTAGCACACAGTACCTCCTTTTGCCCAGCATATGCAGTTATGTTCCCTTCTAGAAACAATTTTAACAAAACAAGAGTCTTTGAAGGAGCACTTTTCCTTAGGTGCACTATATGTCACAGTTATCTGCCCAGCTCCTGTGAGGCTTAGGAAGGGAAGGCTGACAGCAGCCTTCAGTCCTCTGAGGTAATAGGAAAATCAAAGTATTTGTACAGGGGAGAGGGCAAGAGAAAAGGATAACAGGCAGTACTGAATAAGAAAAAACCAAAACAGTTTAAAGCAACTTTACAGGGAGTGAGAAGTGCCCTAGAGTGGCACATTAGCCACACTGCAAGGAATTAGGTACATCGGAAAAGGGAACATTTGCTGCAGATATTATAAGGTGGGAAGGATTGGAGGAGGCTCTTATTCTTGAAACTACTTAATGAACTGGCAGATGGCCCTGTCGTCAGGGCACAGGAAATCCAAGTCCCATTTCTGCTGCAGACCTCCTGTGTGGGATCAGAGAAGTGTCCAAAATCACCAGGAGACAGGCAGAGCTGGCACAGGGGACGCTGGGGTGGCCAGTGTCAAAGTAGCAGTCAAAATCAGTGGGAGATGCCTGTTCCAGTAAGGAATTCCTCCATGCCTCCTCTTGCATAAAGCCATCGAAAATGGGCAAGAACATCTGCTTTTGTTTTCACAGTAAAACTGACACTGGAGGAGATATGCACATTTGGGAGGGGAGCACATTCCACAGTGGAGCTCTTTGTAATGCTCTTGTAACAACACAAGACCATTCTGGGAGCATCACTTGGTGAAAACTTACTGTATCCAAGAGGCCAAAGCTGCCATGAAGGTGGCAGAAGGCGTACTTAAATAACAGAGGGCTCCTCCTGGCAACTGGGTGGCGAGGCAGATCACCCCACGTGCATGGCAGAAAGATGACTTGTAAGGGGCCACTTTTGGTGGCCTAACTCTGACACTTCCCTCCTTCTTTTCAATGGACATTTCAGGGAATTAGTTGCTCCATTTGCCCTTCCGCAAAGCACTGTATTACTATGAAGGTGCAATGAGCTCCCAAAGCAGGCTAGCGTTCAGATCCTCTTGCTTGGTCTTTGTGCACGTGAAAAAAAAAAATTACACCAGAATGTGAACTTAGGGCTAGAGAAGATGCCTGGATGGGAAACTAGAAGAACATTTCACCACAACTGGTGTTTGAAGAGAAATCATCAATGAAGGTGCTTGAACTTAAAAACCCATTTATTAACAATAGGTATGTTCAGCAGAAAGATGCAAGATTTCAGGTTTGCTGTCCTGGACTGTTTTACCCCGAACCACCCACCAAATCATTTATGTAGAAGACATGCTTCAGGCAGTGCCAGAGCAAGACTTTGACTCACTGACTACAACTTCACCCATGTCCAAGACAGGTGCTTCTGTTTTAAGGCTCATGAGTTGACAGGTTTCCTTCTGTCTATGTAATGCAGATGTTTGGCTCATTTTTAGAACATATGAAAAAACGTTCAGTATTTTCTTAGAACAAAACTCTGGGAAAAATATCATTTCTATTCCCCTCTTAAAAAATCTTCCTAACAGTTCAAATCTACAGCTAACACTGTAGAGGAACCACTATTTCAAAAGAAATGTACCATATGGAAACAGTAATTCCAGAGATAAAGTGATGCCTAAAAAAAGTGTTTCTCCTTGTAACTGAAGTACTTCCTTCAAGATTAGAAATGGGATAGTTCATGGAGGGAACAGAGAGGAGATGAATGCAAATTAAACAACTTACTGAAAAAATTAGCTAATGTTCATATGAATGACAGCTGGAATCACTGTAACTCATCTGGATTTTTCTAACATGAACATCTGCCATGAGGACAAACAGTATGGCTGGTAAATACCACTGGAAAGAACCAAACTACTCCTTACAGAGTTTTCCCCATTGAAGTTGACAGTTAATAGCTAACCAGTGAATAAGGTTTTGCATGACTTATTCTACTCAGTCGAGATCAGTTTGTTGAGCAAATTAGAAGACAAATCAGATTAAGGATATATAAGGAAGCCCTGCTTACCTGGTTAAAGGAGAACTTCAGCATACCAAATTAATACCTTGTTTCTACACCCTTTGAGTAGACATGTTCACACAAGATGTTTTCTATAGCATTACCTCTTTCCATGTGGAAGCAGAAGTCTTGTGCTGGCATATCAAGGGCTGGGCTTTTTCACTATGCTAATAAAAGCATCTAGAATTCCAGACAGTAGTAGGAACTTCTGCATTTTCTATGAAGAAAATAATCTTTAAAAATACAATGAAGTTTTAATCAATTGTTTGACAAAGTGAGAGGAAGAAAGGAGGCTGTCAGAAATATCTCTGGCTGGCGGTGAATGTCTGCCCTCCCCTTTCAGAATGGCCTGGGACTCCTTGTGCAGCCAGGACTTACGGCGGCCCAGGATAAGAAGTGCCTCAAGCTGGATGCCCAGCAGTGGAAGCAGCGCTGGGACACCATCCCTGGAGGAGCTGCGGCGCCTGCTCTGCACACGCACACACCCCACGGGGCACGTGGATGAAGTCTGGCCAAATCTTTATGTGGGAGACCTGTAAGAGACAGGAAGGGCTGAAGGTTATTGCAGCTCTTCCCCCCAAATCTTCCAGTCTTTATTTAAAAAAAGAGAGCTAGGCACTAATTTGGGGACCTCTCACAACAGGTCTAAGTGTTGAACAAGATTGAACTGTGCATAGGATGCTGTAGCATAGAGAAAACATATCCTAACTAACTAAAAAGAATATTCCCCCTCCTGGTTTCTCTTCCTGCATTACTGCAGCAACAGCCCACTGGAGATGTGGCATTGGTACTTCAGGCAGTCATGCCAGAGCTGGGTAAAACAGCATCAAGCTCATTTTGTCCTCACTTTGCCAGATGGCATCAGTCCCTTGAACTGATGGATGCTCAGCAGAGGTGACTTGGTGAGAAGGCCCTTGAAATCAGAAAACTCTTAGCTTGTGCAGAAATATCTCCACCACCACTTTTTATTAGTTGAGAATCATCTAAACATATGTTTGGAAAAAAAATGAGGGAAATCTTAGAGTCAGTTTCTTAACAAGTCACTTCTGTCTCAAAGCAATTTGATGGACACTTTAGACCTGATCAACCTATCAGAAAAGTAGCCACTACCACTTCCTGCAGTTGTAACAAACTCACCATCAGCAGCATGTTCTTTCCTGTATTGCAACACAACAAGCAAATATAATTCCCCATCTTTCTTCCAGGTATGTCGCTCGTGACAAGGCACAGCTGAGCCGCATGGGCATCTCCCACGTTGTGAATGCCGCTGCCGGGAGATTTCGCATCGACACTGGGCCCAAGTTCTACAATGACTTGCCTGTGGATTACTATGGAGTAGAAGCAGAGGACAACCCAAACTTTGATCTCAGCGTTCACTTCTATCCAGTTGCTCATTACATCAGAGCAGCACTGAATTCCCCAAGAGGTAACTAGACCATCTGTGCATGTTGCATATCTTCTGCATAGCAGACAAGTAGGGAAGTTATCAAATATTATTTGACATAAACCAACCACCTGCACATTGGTAAGAATGGAGATATCCAAACCAAGTAGCATCCTACTGCCTCCTGAAGTCCTAAAGTGAGTGGGAGTTCTCCTGTTTCCCTGAAACAGGCAAGGATGCAGTGAACAGGCTTTTAAAGGGGTTCTCCTTATGCCTAGTGTTATTCATCAGCAAAAGACAAAATAGCAAGTGTCCTTTATTACCTACAGGGATACCTGGGATACCCTGACCTGGGAAGAGGCACTTTATTTGATCTTTTCAAATTAGTGATGTGATTTAAAATAAAAGGCAAGTGCAAGCATCATATTTGAGTAAGAAGATTCAGCTATAATGCTACAATATGTGCAAGTCCTACAAGCACAGAATAGGGAAGAACTTGCTAGAAAGCAATTCTGTAGAAGGGAGCTTAAGCAACACCACCAACCAGGAATAATGTCATGCTGTTGCTAGAAAAAGTGTAACTTTGAAATAGGAACACAACCCACAAAATCCTCAGACTCACTAAATACATGCCAGGTATAACACCAGAGGCTTGGGGCTAATGTGAGATCATTACCACTAAGGGCAAGCCTTCACAAAAGCAAGTCATTACTGTGCCACAGTACAAAACTGTATAGATACTACTCAAAAGTAAGTGATTTATTAAGAGTACAGGTATACACTCAGCAAACTGTTTTGCTTGCATCATGATGAGCTTTAATTTCAACCAGAGTCCTAAAGTACTAACTACCCAGCTTAATTACGTGCATTAGTAGATCTGATCCGTACCATACTAGCCAGGAAGGAGAGGCACAGTAACTGCAAGCAGTGTACCTTCATGCTAGCTACCTCTGTGTTTCCTGCTCTTTGGAGGGCTTGATCTGTTGTGTTAGAAAATATTTGCCTTTGTGCAACTTAGGGCTGCATTTGGGGAATTTGGATTTTCACCCATTTCTATTACGGCATATGTTATTTGCAATTGAAGTCATTATTGGCAGTGCTCCAGAGAAAGGTAAGATCCAAAATCTATTCACGTGTGTGTAAAAGCAAAGTTCCAAATCAATTGACTAAAGACAGAAAACAACAGATGAATTGTGGAAGCCACAACAGCAAACAAAACTAGTGCTTTGCAAAATGCATGCCGAAAGACTAAGTTGTGAATGCAGAACAAGTTACAGCTCAAGGCATATTTATCCTTACTCCCATGCTTTTAATATTGCTTTACTGAACTCCATATGGAAGCAGGGTTCTGGGAATGGAGACAAGGTGAAATTTAATCATACGCTGTCCAGCTGTTGCTGACATTCATCATTTTGAGGAAAGCGCAACAGTTTAGAAAATATATAAACAAGATGTTCTGGAAGCATAATTTCCTGAGGTACAGAAATTTAGCAGCCAAATACCCATGACCTGTGCAGGGATGAGACAGGGAGGAGATTGTTACTCACATCATCTAGAAGAAGAAAAAAAGTAGTGTTTATTATAAGCAGTGAAGTTGAACAACAACGAAAAAATATACCGGTGACAAGAGGCCTGTCCCTGTTAACTACAGGATGTAACGAGGTCCTACTGTTTGGCTGAGAAGTTATTTAAGACTTCTGCTTAACTATTACAAGCAAATTCAACTTTTTTTTCTCTTTAATGGAAATATATTATCCTTTTTACCTAAAAGGATTAGTGAAAGTTAAGTATGTATGAGGCACAAACATATTTAAAACCATGAATCAAGTATTCATTAGAAGTAGGTAAGAACTGTTATTCCATCATGCTTGAAAAAAAATTCTGATGCCTTATACCACAAGTCCAGGAAACAGCATAGACAAATTTATTCCAGATTTCTGCCTTAGCTGAACAGAATATTATCTTTGGTGATATAAGGAGTTTGTTTTTAAGGCAGTTTCTTAAAACTCAGGTGCCAGCATGTGAGCAAAAGAAAGCAGAGGAGTGTGCACTCACTTGCTCCTGACTGGGAGCTGTTCCTGTCACAGTGGTCAATGGCTGCATCACACCTTGACTTCCTTCATCATCTTTGTTGCAGAAATTAGGAAATACACGCACTACTATTGCAGCCATGCCTTATAAGCATTATTTTATGATCCCTGCTTCCTTGGCTGTCTTTCCTTCAGCACAGCCTGCCTGTTTCTTTGCCCATGTAACAGAGCTGTTCAGGAAGGCTCAGACAAGAGCGAGCAGATGCACAATCTGTCCCCTTCCCTGCAAGGAAAAACATGAAGTTGGGAAAGTATTGGCCTTCTCCCTCATGCTCAAGCTCAAAGGACACCACCTTGAATATCAATTTTGACCCTTTGCATGGCCACCTGTGCAATTTGCATTTCTCTGGAGTGCAGCTAAACCTAAAGTAAATCAGCAGGGTTTTGTAAAGTCTAACAGAAGGGGGAAGGAAAGAGAACTTGATGAAAGCATGTCATGAAAACTATTAAACTAACACTGTGCTGAGAGAAAGATTCCCAAGTAGACAGCTTCGCCTTTTATTGACCTCTGAACATGTTTAAAACAGGAAGGTTAAAATCACCCTTTAACATCTTGAAATGGCAGACTCAAAGGCATTTCCCTTCCTCCACTTTAGTGGAGCAAAGGAAAAGCTAGGCTCCCTCTCCTGTCACCTTCTTGTTGGTGGGAGTTATGAAAGCTGCTTAACTTTGTAGAAAAGGGTCCTCTTGCTTGACTCTATCGTAGGTGCATTACATCAGTCTGACCTCCCACTCTGCAGCAGATGACAGCTCTTACCTGCTCTGAAGGCGTGGGAAGAAGGGACATGCCACTATTTAAAGCTCTCCGTAGGCTTCTTGCTATTTTCAGCTGTGACAGAACAGATACTGGATTAATCAAGAAACAGACAGTGGATTCTGCACCTGGCTAAAACCTAACAGGAGATGAGAAAATCGTGGAAAGAGCCCCTAGGGCCCATTAGCCCAGCTGAACTCTCCTGCTGAGCAGAATACTTCTGCTTGATCAAATGGAGTGAGGGCAGCTGGCACATTCACTACGAGTCACAGATCTGGAGCCTCATCTTAAGCCAAATTGAATCCATCCTGCAAGAAAGCAAGGGCTAGTTTAGGACATTTAGGTCATTTAATGATGATTATCAAAAGGACAATAAGTTATTATGCATTTTAATGGCTGATTTTGTTCAACAACATTGAATTTCCCAACTTGAATTTGGCCAACAAAGTTGAATGTGCAAACTTTATCCCTAGTGCAAACCCTTTGATGTTAGTAGAGTTACAGCAGGCATGAGCTGGATAGAATATCCATAATCCGCTGTTAAAAACCAAGTGTTATTGTTCTGCACAAATCCCAGACAGATGACAGTTATTGTCTGCCTCTGCAAAAAGTAGCTCGAGATGTGTGGTGCAAAATTTCAAATAAGGATTGCAAGATTTAATAATGCCAGAAGCTAAGTGCCCCTGCTTCTCCTCAGTTAATCCCATTACTCCTAAGGGATCCTGTTTCATGCTCAGTGAGAGGGTTGCAACATGGTCCTCTAATGTGGAGCCAGTCCAGCTTCTCTTTGCACTGTATGTTAAACCAAATAGGGGTGGGGAAGGCAGAGTTGGAAGATGGCAGCTCATGGCACGGATTCTGTGGTACAGAGATGTGGTTATAACCTCCTGGCCTCGCACATGACAGGGGAACACACAACTGCCTCTGTGAACACTGCTCTCTTTGGCTGTGGTCCAGCAGCCACCCAGGAATCCGAGCCTGAGTGCTGGGGCATCTCAGCTGTGTCCCGTGAGGGGCTGATGGAACGGCTGGAATCGCCCACCGCACTCAGCCCATGGAGCAGACGTGCTCCAGGCGCCGGTCACATGCAGGATGTCACCGGGGGTTCAGAGTGTCACTTCACCCATTTGCAGCCACTGCTAAGAGACGAGGGTCTGACCTTGTAAACAGAACCAAACAGCAGCACAGCTTTTGTTTCCTTGCTCAAGTTTAACATTCAATTTGTTTGCTAAAAATAATCACACAGTAAATTCAAATCTGCTTTCATTGGAGCAATTTTACATTAATTAAATCATTTCACATGACTGATTTGTCTGCAACAAACAAGTCATTTTATTGTCAGTGTACCAGCATTTATCATAGCCTTTGTTTCACTATGCAGAGAGGTTAACAATGTGGAATACGTACTGCACTTGTAAAAGAGAGAATACACCTGCATCCTCATGGGAGCAAGTGATTAGAGAGCCATGCAGATTAGGACCAAGGTCAATACTTGGGGCTTGTCCAGGCTTTTACTGAGACACCTTCTAAAGCTGTTTGCTGATATAGGAGGACTCTTCTGAAATGCAGATAAGCCAGAGAAATGGGGAAGAAAATACAGTGTATTCTTTCCGGACACCATCTCCTCCCAGACACAGACACAAAACAGAAGGGAGCCAGTCTGTACAAGCAGGAGCCTGGCATTTGTTCTGCTTTTTGTGCCTCCATCAAAAACACAACAGGCAATATTTAACAGCAGCTTCTGTACCTGTGCTCAGCTTGGTCTTCGGTTCAAGACTGCTGATGGGGCAGAGCATTTTCCAAGGCAGAAGTCTTCATACAGATGGGGAAAAAAAAAAGGACTCAAACAATTTTACAAAACTTAGATTCAAAACATCAAGTCTCCTGTCCCCCATCCAGTTTATGCCCAAATTTAGATTTAATTTCAAAATATATAGTGATGCAAAATCAAATCTAACATCAAGGCCATTTCTTTTTTGTTTTTTCTCGTTTGTTTTTCTCTCTCATGGTGTAGTTCAAACCATAAATTCTTTTACTTGTTGAGAGCTGGTAGCTTGAAAGTTTTCAGATGAAGAAAAAAAACCAAAAAAGAGTGATTCTGATTCCAAGAAAAATTTTCAGAACATTTTGTTCCTTGGCTTCTGTTATTTGGGGTGCACATTTGGGTAAATGTCTGGATTTCCCATCCCTGCCACCACATTGCAGTTAGGCCTCCTGCAAACTACTGAAGCAAAGATTTTACAAAAATCTTTTGGCCTAGCCCTATTTGCAGTATTTTTCAAAGTGAGATTGTGTTCCTGATTCCTTTATGCTCCTTTGAAAATCTCAGACCCAGGGTTGTTTGGATCTCAAGTGCCTTCTTGGGGGAAGATAATACAGCATACATACCCTACAAGGTTGGTGGGAAGGCTAATGGAAGTATAGCACATTGAAAAAGAAGTCTGATGGCAATTCAAATTAGCATTATCTTTTAGCAGGGGTGCAAAACATTTCTCCATATGCCCATAAAAAGCAGGATTTCACTTCCAAGAATTTTCATGAAGTTAATGGAATTGACAGATAGATGCAATTTAACTCAAATAAGGGCATCAATATCTCAGTAAATTCTATGAAACTGTATCTGAATAATAAAACAGAACTAGAAACCCTGCAAAACTAGCCTTACATTGGAAAACCTCTTCCTCCCCTCAAAGGTTTTGATGCCCGGTCCAAGTCTGCTATCACCAGAGCTGTTTTTGCCACTTCCTTGGAGACTATATTTGTTCCTTTATTTCTACTGAAGACATGTCTATCTTTAGGGCTGTGCTCGGATTTCTCATGCCGGGATAACGAGAGGTGGCTGTGTCACATACATTGTGGAATTCAACACTTCTCTCAACCTGCTGGCCAGAGCAGGTTTTCACAACACATGCTCACGCTCTCTGAGCATGTGGCTATGCCATCATCATTAGTCAGAACTAGAATGGTTTCTAAATAAATACTCTGTCATAAACAAAATGGGATTTAAGATGAAAAGCCGTGCACAAAGTACCCAGAATTAACACCCGGGGAGATGGGGGCAATAAGTCTGAGGTTTTTGTCTGGATCTAGGCTCATCATCCAGCAAGGATATTTTTGTCTTGCTCCCTAATAATAGAGAAATTAAGATGCTGTAAGCACAAACAAAGCAAGGAATTAGCCCTCAAAAGCTATCCATACTTTCTACCCATCCTTGCATTTTGCAGAGAAGCAGCATCTGAGATAGTTTATTGCATCTCCAAAGGAAAAAAGCAACATGGGATTGTCGTCACTGATTTTTCATCTTTTCTGGGTATAAATTGTACTACCACTAAATTGCATTTTGTGCAGCTATACAGTGAGTGAACAAGAGACTACAAATGTGACAGTCTAAAAAAAAAATTGAAGAAAGGTAGAAAATACCTTGTTCCAAACTTGTGAAGATTTCCAGTGAAGTACTGTTCTGAAATTTTCATGCTAAAAAGACATTTTCTTCAGCTGCCTTAATGGGAGACAGAGCTGTCCATTTGATAGTCAGAAGTTCATACCTGCATCTAATCACTTGTTACTCTAATAATGCTGAGTTGCTGGGCCACAGTGTATGTGAGAAAAATAGATCTGACTGCAGCAAAGGACAAGAGAGCTCGAAAATGTTCAGGCATTGTTATAATCGAGTAGAACAATTACACAACAATTGAGTTTCACGCTCAGCTAAAAATTTCTCATTGATCTTACCATTTCTCTGAAAGCTGAAGCATTTTACAATACTTACAAGATGCAAATTTTCAAGTTCCAGAATGAGCTCTTTATTTGCATCTAGAGGGAAAGGACTACAAACCTGAATTCTTCCATCTGAAAGCAAAATTTCCCTTTAATTAAG
Source organism: Oriolus oriolus (assembly GCA_013400235.1). Classification (NCBI taxonomy): domain Eukaryota; kingdom Metazoa; phylum Chordata; class Aves; order Passeriformes; family Corvidae; genus Oriolus; species Oriolus oriolus. Next base: position 2,353,968 of record VXBT01010684.1, read on the forward strand.
AAATTTCCTTTAATTTCAAATAAGACCATTTAAAAAAATGTTCATCTTCCAACATGGGTCAAAGTCACACATTAGAAACCTGGGAGGCAGTTGCAATACAGAATTGAGCTTCTTGGCCTTTTTCTGTTTGTGATCACAGGAGGAAAACCAAAAGCAGAGCAGAGTGAAGGAGGGGGTTATACTGCTGGATCCCTGGAAGGTGGTCCCTGAGGCTCGCTCACAGCAACAGGGGAAGGACTCATAATATTTCTCTTAATGAACTCCTGATAAAGATGCACACCTCGCACTGAAATCTCTAGAAAACTAAAAACATTTCATAAATTGTCTTTCTACTGGTCACTTAATAAACAAGGGAAAATAGAGGCATTAGGGAAGGACAGTAATTAGTACAGGGTAGGCTATAGAAATAAAAATACATGAGTGAGCTGGTGCAAATGCCATATACAAACAGCTGTTCTTAATGCCCATTTTCTTCACACACTTCCAAAGAAGTCTGGGCAGCAGTCAGCACCCTCAGAAAGCATTACTGCCCTAAGCAAAGAAGAAAAAAGAGCTTATGGAAAACCAGGAGTGTTCCTGTAACAGCAGTGAGCAATCCTGAGTATTGCACTTCTGAAATCCCAAGTTTCCAAGCCCTCTGGTAGTAAGTAACCTGCCAAGGCTGCTTCCCACAGCATGGCCTTCAAGCGTGAACTCCTGAAACTTTGCCAGCGAGTACATCACTCCCAAAGCCACACATGAGCAAGCAGGGACACAATGGATGGCAGGTTGGGCAGGAGGGATAAGGGTGCGCTGTCAGGCTGACAGCTAAGCTCAAACAAGCGACCATGGATCCTGGAAGACAATTATGAATTTTCTGTCCCTAGCCAGTAAAAACCCCATGTTCCCCAACCAGGGGAACTGCACCAGGGCTGCTCTGCAGGGCTGCACACATCTGCTTGCCCATCCCCAGAACCAGCTTCCATCTCTGCTCCAGCACAGTAACACCCACCACGAGGCCTGCTGGCATAATTGCAAATCTCTCTCCTTTTTCCAGGCAAAGTACTGGTTCACTGTGCAATGGGAATCAGTCGGTCTGCAACTCTTGTCCTCGCTTTCTTAATGATCTGTGAAGGTATGTCCCTCGCCGCCGCAATTCAGACTGTGCGCTCCCACAGAGGGATCTGCCCCAACTCTGGCTTCCTCCAGCAGCTTCGGGAATTGGACCTCCAGTTAGGAAGGGGCACAGGCAGAGGAGCAGAGGCCTGCTAGTGCCAAGAAGGTGTGTCTCCTGGCACCAGCCCAAGAGATGCTGCCCTCACTGAAGAGTGCAAGGATGCTGTCAGGAGTGCTCTGTAGCTGCACGGAGAAACTCCAGGGAAAGGCTGAGCATGAGCAAACTGTTAGGAGCTGTTAGGCATGTATTTTTTGGATAAGCTCACTAATTGGAAAGAAAATGAAATAAAGAAGGATTCAAACTGGCAGTTTTGCTCACCTGGGCCTGTTTATTTAACTACCTGTTGGGCAGGGCATAAGGAGCAGTTGGGTTTTCATGCAGAATTAAAAGGCAGCAGAGTCAACTTGAAAAAATACTTTTTACTTGCTTGTAATTGCATTTATTTGGCAAGAGGGAAAATGACTAAACTAGTAAAAATAAAAAGAAAGCATGAGGCTTTTAAGCAAATCTTTAACATTTCACATCCAGCTGGCTTAGGGTGAGACTGCAGGTTTTGCAAGCTGACATGGTCCTTTGGTCTGACATGGTGACAGTAGTCACGATCCAATTCAGACCTTGGTCTCCCTCTGTTACAAGCTGTGGAGGCTCTTGCTGTACCTTCACAAGTCCTTTTCACTTCAAATCTATTGCAAATACTCAGAACTTAAGGACCATGAAATCCTCAGGAGCCAGTTCTGGAGGTTTCAAGCAGACGCTGCACCCTGGGGCCCAGCTGTTGACAGCCTCTCTGCTGGTGAGAGGGAGGAAGGTGTCCCCTTGCACGCCTGGAGCAAGGAGCATGCCTGGAGCACACTGTCCGCTGGCACACTGCAGGGCAGCGCAGTGCCAGACAGAAATGTCCTCCTCTTAGCTTGCAACCCAACGCTCGAAATCACATTCCCTAAATTTCCCTGTTTTAATGGAAAGTCAGAACCTAGTGTCATCATGTCAGAGCAAAAATGAGCAATGCCTCTAACAAATCCAAAGCAGCAGCTCTGCATTTCAATTACCCTTTTACGCCCAATTGGCCACATTTAATCTTGTGAAGAACTCGAAGCAGATATTTGCTTCAGTGCAATTACAGCCACATACAGAACATTGGCAAATGCAAACAATATAGAATTTCCACTTGACGGCAGATTAATTTGGTGTGATGTTTTCCCTCGAGAAGTCTTAAAGGCTCTCAGTTCTGAAAGTACCCTGCAGTTTGTATTTATAGCACCATGGATGTTGAATAGAAAGAGGGAAGCATATACTTCTTCTGAACTGAAGTTTCTTTTACCTCCATACATTAAAAATATTAACTGAGCATAGCACACCTTCGCTGCATTTCGCATAATGCAATATGGAAACATGATTTCCCTGCAGAGTCTATAGAGGAATTCAGATGGTGTTTCCACTTTCATAAACATATTAAGTAAAGCATAGCAATGCTACAGACTAATTTCCTCTCAGGGAACAGAGGCACAGGTCTTCCCTCCAGAAAGGGTCCCATCCTTTGAGACTGGAGTAAGCAGTCAGAAGCGAGGTCATAGCTAATGATGGAAAAAATCAGTGAGGTTATAGTTTTCACAGGCCTCTTATTGCCTGCCACAGCAAGGAGATTAGATTTCAGAGAGCATGGTGACTGAACCACTCCTGGTACTTGGGTCTCTTCCACCTTGGTCTGTCTGGGGATTCTTTTTTATTGCAGACCATGCTGAAGCTGTTTTGTGAGTGGTATTTTCAGTTGCCTTACCAACCACTCCCTTCAAGCCTCTGTAACTCAGGCCATGCGGAGCACTATATTAAAGCACAAGGGGTGTATGAAACACAACAGTCCAAAATCTCCATGCACTGAGCCCATCAGGACAGGTCATAATTTCCAGTGAGCTGCACATCTGGAAACATACGTGGTTGCAGGGCAGAACTTACAGTGAACAACTTGTGAGATTGACTGAGCCTGAAGTTACCCCAGCTGAGGCCTGTTGACCATTGCGTGACTATTTTAGCCAGCCAGGGCAGGCCATAGACTTCCCTGCCATCCGTGACTTGCAGCTGGGATCAATAAATCTGCCTGGAGCTGCAGCCTGCCAGGTAAGCTAGGACACTGGCAGAGCAGGGCTTCTGGCTCTTGTCACCATTACAGGTGTATAGTAGAAGCTTCCTCTTTGACGTGGGAAAAAACCCAACTAAACAATCAGATACAAGAAGTCAGAAACACTGACCCAAAGAGAATAAAGTAAATATCCAATCCCAGGACAAAAGAGGTCCCTTTCTAGAAGTGCTTTGCATTGCTGTGAGGTTCAGACTGTGAGAGAAGACCCTGTGAGAGGCAGGTCCCCCCATCTCCTTCCAGGTTCTCTACCCTTCAGGAGAAAATGTTCCTGAGCCCACCATTAGCTCCCCTCTCTGTGAGGGCTGCAGCACCATGGAGGTGGCCTGGCAGGGGCACAGGGGCAGGCTCTGTATTGATGACAATTAAGCCCTAACCTCTGACCCAGATATCCTGCACACTGAGGCTTATTGCCCCTGTGCTTAGTTAAACAAAAATATCTTTAAATTGCAGCTGAAATCAAGGCAGAATGAAAACAATATTGGGGTGGTTCCGGGTGTATATTGTCATATAATTTAGTTATCCAGAGTTGTAAACCACCAGCTCAGCCCGAGAAATGAGGAATAACTTCCTTCCCCCACAGTCACCCTTGCTGACATGAGGTGTTTAGTCCTGTCTGCAGCTGTCCATTTCAGTGCTGCTGAGTCAGCTGAAAGAAGCCTCACTCAGCCCTGCAGGTTTGGTGCCTCTGTGGCACTTGCCCAGTGCCCTGGTTAAACATTTCCTGCCCAAGCCACATCAGTTGAGGCCGCAGGCAGGGTGGAAGCAATTAGAACAGCAGAGATGTTAATGGGCAGAGTGGCAGTGACACCGCTACCGTTTCCATGAACACTTTTACCCCGTGCAGAGCAAACGCTGAGGTTTATTTATGAGCACCTGTCCATTCTGTCCTTATGAAGGAGAAACCTTGAGCACTGTGGTGGACCTGGTATACCTCCCCCACAAAACCCCTGCGAGGGAGGATGGGTGCCTTAGCCCCTTTTTGCAGACAAGACACCTGAAGTTTGCCTAAGCTGCAGCAGGATGTTTGGGGAAAAGCACAGCAGGATTGCTCTCCAACTTCCAAAACTGGCAGAAAGCATGAGAGGAGTTTTCTCACATGAGATATCTTGCCTTGACCAGCTTTTCCTCTCAGACTTTCAGCAGTGATACAGAGAATATTGCCATGGGCATGTCTGCACTGTGTTATTTATCCTTTGGATTTGCACTTAGGGTTTTATTTGTAAAAAGAAAATGAGACCATAAATCTGCTGTGCAAGGAGCCAAGGGAAGAGAGGACAGAAATTTTCAACAAGTTTCATGCAGAGAGATGGTGCCGAGGACAGGTTTCCCATGGAAAGAAATGCCAGCCAAGATACTGTCCACGTACTCACCATGTGTAGTCAAAGAGCATCAGTCTTTGTCTCGCAGGTGCATTGATTCAATTCTTCCTTGCACAGGTACCTTTGGAGTTGCTGCAGCAAGGATGGCCCTCCTATGGGAGCATCTTCATGTGTAGTTTTTACTTCCAGCACACACAGGACCGCTCTTCGGGTACAGCGCCCTAAATAACCCCCCATGCCTGTAAACAAGGGCGGAGGGAAGCAGTCTCGGTTCTGCATTACACTGCCCTGTTCCAAGTTAGCCCATGGCTCCAATTCTGCTTTAACCTTGGCACTGCCCACCAAGACCAGGCAACATTCTCCTGCATAGCCCTCATGCCGAGACCAGATCTGCTCAGCTCCTGCCAGCCCCACCAGAACTGCAAAGCACTGTCAAGCCCACTTGCCAGACTTGATCCTCCTCCCATTGTCTTTTGTCCTGTATTTTTCTGATAACAAGGCTGTGTTACTATGGAAAGGGGCTTCAAAACAGCTTGTGCTTTGCAAATTGACTTCATAGTCTAAGGTTCAAACAGTATATGCAGCTCCTGAAGCCAAGTCAAACAGGAATCCAGGGCCTATGGGACTTCCAACATTTAAGTTTTCTTTAGGCTACAATTATTTTGCTTAGAAGCTAGACCCTTGATCTGTTGCAGGAGGCTGCAGTTTAATAAAGTCAAACAGTTTGCTCTTTGCAATGTACTATTTGCAGTACAAGTATCATAGAGTTACACTGCTCCCCCTCACCACTGCCTCCTGGAACCTCGACTGTTTATATACAGAAAGCATTCTCAGGAAGCACTCCTAAAAATACCCAGCAGTGTTAGCTGAGGATCTGGCTCTGTCTCTCCTCCGCCTGCTTCTGCCTCCATAACATCCTTCCATCATCTTGATGCTCAACAACCCCAGCTGTTCAAACAAACTTTTCCCTGCTTCATTCTCTAAAAAATTGTCCTTTTCCTTCCTCCTCCACCAGTAGCCATTCTCCACCCTGCCGCAGAGCAGCTTCTGTGATGTTGCCATATCATGTCTTATCTAGTGTTTTCTCATTTGATTACTAAGTTAAAGTGAAGCCCATGACGACTTCCCCAAGTCTTTGAGCTCTGCCCACTTTTCAGACAATAAGGTGGTGGCAAGTTGGGGTAATAATAGTACCTGAAAAAGAATAACATCTTTTACTTTACTTTGTAAAGTGGCATCTGAATACTGCAAAACAAGATGCAGTATTCTCCACACATTAACTTTTGAAACCACTCTCAGGGAAGTTACTCTGAAGACAAAGGCATTTCCCAATGGAAATACCATTGCAAATAAAAATATTTTCACAATAGTACAAATAGAAAATCTGCACAGCAAGTCCAGCCAGCTGATAAAAACATCAGTTCTTAAGCATCAGATTCAAAAGCAAGACTGGGATTCAGCTCACACTTCTGATTTGTCTGTTGCTCAAGATGTGGGCAGAACCTCCCCTCACACAAAATGTTACTTGTCAAGGAATAGGGTTCCCCAGTTGCTGCAGACTGGTCCTGCTTGTTGCCAGTAATCTTCATGACCACAAAGATCTTCCAGCACATTAAGCAGACATCCAGCACAGACCAAGTTCATAGCAGCACAAAGGATCTTTGATGCTTTTGTCTGTCCACACATCAGCCATTGAGTTGAATGTTCCTCTTCTGTAGGTGTTCAGCAGACAGACGCTAAAAATGAAAGCTCAATAATTCTGCTGTTGTAGTAGACAAGATCTACTCCTGTTGTTATTCCCAGTGTAAAACACTTCTGACAGTTGCTGTTTTGCAAACCCCTTTCTATGAAAACAAAGCATCTAATTCCTCCTAATTCAACAACAATTATAATTCATCAATTCATCTAATATTAAATATCAAAAATGAAATATTCACAAACATTTACAACGAAAATGATCCATCAAAGCCCTTCAGATTGCTTTTGGAAGATCAACAGCTCTTCAACAAAAATTCTCAAGAAGCACAGAACTGTAAGAAGTGAGACACTGAAAACTTTTGCACCAACATAATTTAGGTTGCTTGTAATGAATAAATAAATAAATCAGTTCTTTACAAAAACCCCACCCACCATTGGAAAACCATCAGCCAGTGAAGAGTAAGCAAGGAATTATTTGCTCAGCTCTGGTGACAATTGGCTGTTACTAGAGTTATTCTGACACATTGTTTGCAAGAACATCTGTTTCCACTCTGACTCCTTTAACTTTCAGATGTGAAAAACAAAAGCTCATTTTCAAGCCATGTCTCCCATCTTCAGTTGGCAACAGTTGCATGATTATGAAGTTATTGTTATGCTGGATGATCTGTTTGTCAGTTTATATTTTCCTATCATATCTATTTTTAGCTATTCATTAGTATTACTTGGAGCCTCTCCTATAAATCTTAAACATTTATAGCACATCTCGACAATTCATCAAATGGAGCCAACCTCCAAGGAAAGGAAACCCAAACCACTTCCCCTGCTCAGCTGAATGAGATTCAGATCCTTGTCTTTTAAACTTGAAACTCAACATTTTCCCATCTGCTCTTTATACACAACAGCCCTTTTGCTCTGCACCAGTATTTTATTCTCCATTCATAACTTTTTACTTCCCTCCAGAGGTTTCCTGATGCTTTTAGTCTGCTAGACTCATAGAAGACTTGGATTTTGGAGGGTTTCTCCCCCCACACTCCACTGAAGGGGAAAAATAATCATTCAGCAATGAATGGCTACTTTTCATTGCTCATTCACAAGAGAGACGCAGCAGGATCCCAGGGCTGGACTCAAAGACAATATTCTTTGCTATTCTCACTAGAGGGAGAAACATTTTATCAGAGACTATCCAAACTAAGAATATTTGGAAAATTAAATTTATTTTTTGTTCTATTCATTGACTTGCATTTCCAATCCTCTGTGTGTGTATGTGTAACTATTAAAAAGCTGCACAATTTTTGTGGCTATGGCCATGCTTGGAGGTACCAGGACATGTGACTTGGCCAGGTCACCCAGGCAGAGAACATTTCTAAAGGGTTCAATCTATAATGACCAACAACAAGAGGCTTTAAAGAAATAATAACCAGAAGATGTTCCCTAGCCAAGAGTTTTGCAGAAGGAAAATCTACACTGGTGAAGAACCAGCCGCTTCAGCCAGGCAGCACTTGGCTGCAGGAAGAGGCTGTGCCCCAGCTCCTGGATCCTGGGACCAAGTACTGTCACAGGCCAGGGGAGACTGCTCTCCTCCTCCTCAGCTGTTTTAGGGAAGTCCCAGCCTTGCACACCCTGCCCAGCTGAAGGCTAAGCAGCCCATTTCTCAGATGAAACTGTTAGTTGTCTGTGTGTAATTAGCTGATACCTGACTAGAATATACAACTGATTAAAAATCAGTGACCATCTTCTTCATTTCCTACATATTTGTATTAATCAAAGGAGACATAATATAACAAGAAATGAAAACTGTACCAAGGAAAACAGTTCTGGCATGCTTGTTAGTCTCAGAGTGCTTTTAATTTAAACAGCTCATCTCATCAGGCAGAGTAGCAGGATGTGGCTCTTCAGGGAGGTAGGGAGTGCTTGGGAGAAGTCAGTAACACAAAGGAGTATTTAAGTTTTTACAACCAAAATTGTTTTCTATCAATTCACACCATTCTTCAATTCACCTGATGTCTTTTCCTACTGTCAGTTTTGGGAAGGAAAAAAAAATTAGTTTATACTCTGTTACACCTCCATGTGGTTACACGCTGGTTTTACCATCACTATTAACCTCCAGCAAGTCCTCCAGTTTCTAATCCAGCCTGCTTCACACCAGACATATGTCAACTTACCAGCATCTCTGTTATTCCACTTCCTTTTGGTCAGATGTCAAGTACCAGTGCCATACCAGAGTGACTGGCCAGCCATCCAAAAGCATTTTAACAGACAAATACTAATACATCTTTCTCAGGCTGGTCATCCAGTCATCCCAATGCTCAGAAATGCTTGCCTGCCAGTAAAGGTACTGGTCTGCTAAAAAATAAAGAATTTTGGGAAAAAAAAAATCCTAAAAAACCTATATATTCTAGTAGTTGTCCCATGCAATGTATTGGAAGAGCACTTCTGGAACTCTGTGATTATACTGGCAGAACACTGCACCACAGAATATCAACTTTCAATGTAGAACAGACATTCTGAAAAGAAAAAAGCAAACTGTGCAGGCACAGTGATTTAGAGATGAGCGATTACAACAGCAAACCCAAGCAAGTCAAAGAAAGCACCATCACATCAGCACCCCTCCCCACTCAAACCACTCTTTCCATGAAAAGAAGTATGCCAAATCCCTTACAGCTCTTTCAAATTAAAATACAAGATTAAACTGAAGATTGACACAAACTACAAGGTTCAAATCCTATCCAGATTTGCCTTAGCACTAGACATTTACAGATCTGGGATCTTAAAAATTTACGATGACAATGGCAGTCTTGGATCCAGAATCACAGCTAGACTCAGACACATGCAAATGACCCCTGTATCTACCTGAGCAAGAACTGTGTTTCTGCCAGCGCCAGATATTTAGAACTCTTGTATCACACCTATATACACCCTTTCCCATTGTGAGAATGTCTTTATAAAGCATGGGATTTTATTATTTGTCTTAAAGTTCATTGTTTTCATTATTTTCTTGACAAGGGCAATAAACTTAGATTCCTCCTCCTCCTCCTCTTCTTGTGTCAAGGAAAACTGAGATTCTCTGGTAGATTTAGGAGTATGTACCATGTTACAAGACATGGAAAAATAGCTACAAGAGTAGAGTCCTGCCACCTGGCACACCATGTCCTAGGGCTAAAGCAGCTGGGAGCATATGCTGTTTCATTGACTTGGCTATGCCTTATAATGAGCAGTGCCAGGGAAGGATGTATACATACATATATATTACAGCATCATCAACATCCATGACATTGGGACATTTAAGAAATCTTTTCATTTACCAGCACCTCTAGTCCCTGCTCTGTCAGCTCTGGAAAGGAGCAATCCTCTGTGAGCTGTCAGTCACAGTAAGATCCCTATTCAAACCAAGATGATTCCCACCAGAAAGTGGAAATTTGACCAGGCCCTGGGTTATCACATACAAACTGATGGAACAAATCTGTGTTTCAGTTTGAAGGGGATTGTTTCCTAACAGAGCCATGGCCAATCAATTTTTTTTTTAAACATATGGAAAGACTATACGCTAATACGATTTATTCAAGGCTTTAGTCTTTGGATGGCAGATTTAGCTACATTAGCCCATAAGATGCATGAATTGCCCAATTTTGGAGCTATCCTTTTAGCAGTGTTGTATTTTCACACTCGGATGAGTGTTCAGCTGCAAAAGCAGAGAGAAAGTTGCATGTCACTAAAAAGTAAAGGTTGTAAGACGAACCACGGTATAGTCCAAAGGAACTCACCTGTAACAACGAAAACATCGTTATTTGGTTTAGTAACTAATGGTATAAATATTCCACAGCGTCAGGAAACATAGCTCAGAAACAGAAAACACTTGCAATCACAGTTCACACTAGCAGGATGCAAGAGCTTGGCCCCCAACACCGCTGGGACCACGAGCTCACAGCAGGGGCAGGTACCCAGTGTGTGCCGAGCCACCCCTCTGTGCCTGCCTTGAGAGCCTCCTCAGGTGCTCCTGCTCAGCCCCACAGCCCTCAGCACACAAATGGCAGCGACACACAAATGCAGCAGGATCAAGAGAGACAGGAGAAGGGGGCAGGGCATAGTGGGGACCACAGGAGGACAGAACCCCTGAGTCACTCCTGTGAGTCGCAGCTCATCTTGTCCAAAGCCCTGAACTCCCACCAGAGCACGGAGATGCTCTCTGTGCTTCGCCCAGGTTGCTTCTTACGAACATTAATATAGACTTGATGTTTTCACTGTCCTGTCATGGCTGCCCAAAGGATTTAGAGTTCAGGCTGAAGACTTTTAGTAATTTCTGCCACAGCAGCATAGCAGGGCTCTGGAGGCACTGATGGTATTTATAGCAGCCTGAAAATTGTACCTCTTCTCACCAGCTGAACCAGTTCCCTGAGCTGACTGCTACAGCTAATTGAGAGAAGACTGTCATGTACCATCAGCTAAATTTACTGCTGGTCCTCAAGATCAGGTTGTGCTGACTGCATTGTGACAGCAGTGTCTAAAGGGAGGTCATCTTCATTTCTACATTTTCTCTCTATGAACAAGAGCTTCTTCTGTATCTGCACTGCTAGGTTTCTATTTATAGGCTTGAACCCTGTGATGTAATCTTCCTTTTTGTTTCCAAGGAAACACTATTTGATGTATTCTGCTTTCAAGTTTTTCTTCCTTTAGGTTTTCCCCCCTCCACCTGCTCTCTTCCTCTCTCTTTAAAGAGACAAGTCAATAGGTAAAACCTGTATTTATCTCTGGCATGCCATGTAGTTCTCTTTCTCTAAAACCAGGCTTATTCATAGCGCTAAACAATTCAAGACATTTCAAAAATATGCTTGGCAATAATTTTATGCACTGTTTATACATATTACTTTTCTGATAGCAAATGATCTATAATTGCATTAGGCAGCAACTCCTCTTGATAGCTCAATTTTTTCAAAAACTTAGGGTCTGCATCTCAGCCCCAAGTTCTCTTTCCCTGCAAAGATTTTTTTTTTAAATCATCTCACTGACCATACAGCCAGTTTTCCCACGGTTTTACTCCTTAAGTAAGTGCTCCTGATGGCCAGTCCTGTCCCCTGGCACTCTCTTTCTGGCAGCAAAGCATCTCCTGATGCCTCTTTCCGTGCTCCTTTCTGCCGCTGGGCTGTGTTCTCAGGTCTGCAGTGGCTTGGAGGTCATTTTCATTCAAGTGAAAATCCTTTACATTAATGTACTTTTAAAATAATTGGTTGTTGCTTCACTGTCTGTAAGTCAGGAAAATGCAGAGGACTGAATCCATAATTTATATCAAAATCAGCATTTTTAATAGCTGGAATAAGGTGTGTTGAAAGGATACTTGCACAAATGCAGGTGCTTTGGAGTCTTACTGGAAAAGCAGTGGGTCAAGCTAATAAGTTGCCTTAAAATTTTCAGTGTTTATATGTATGGGTTGAAAGATGTGGGAGAGACTGGCTGTGTTAACAAGAGACTATTTTAACACAGCAGAAAAATTAAGAGCAGCAATGCTCATAAATGTAGTTGATTAATTCTGCCTGGGAAACCTACTCTCATTTTTATTACTACTGCCTTGTGCCTCCATGATATAAAAAAAAAATAAATGAGCTGGACTGGTGATACTCTGCTCAAGGGACAACAAAGTAACAGACAAAATTTTTTTAAGGACCACTCACTTCAGAACATAGAAGAGCAGGTAAAATTCCAACCTAAAAAAGATGATGTGGACCAAGAACACTCGATAAGAGTTTGTATGGTGAAGGGGAGAAAGCATGTTAAAGCACATGATAGATATCAAGTCAACAAACTATACAAATTTTATGCTGTCAAGGAAATTATGAAAGTAAACATGGAAATGATTTGTAGTCAGCATCTTGCATTTTGGGTCACGTTATAGACTAATACCCATCAATTCCTGTATCAGTTCCCAAAAAGGCCAGGCTCTATTTAAAGGTATGTGATCTTGATTCAGAGGCAACAAGTCCTTCCACAACATCTCCGACTCGGCCACAGAAAAAGATGTGGAATGGGAAGACTTACATGATCTAGACCTCTGCCAATATATCTGGATTCTTTTCAAAAATTCATCAGAGTGTTTCCTCAAATCCCAAAAATAAGAGTTTTCTATGCTCTGTAATCCTACTGGACCCTGTTCCAGGAAGCCACTTGTCTCCTCCTTCTACCTCCAAAGCTTTCATAGCCAGTTTTTTCCCAGAAGACCATGGTTGTTATCAGGCTTCCGTATCTCCTAATCTGGCCATGACTTGATAACACTGTCTCCTTTTTAATGGTTACTCAGACTCAAGAACCTTAGTAAAAATCATATTTGACAGGAATGGGAAAAGTAGCAAGCTTCAGATGTTTGTCACTAGGTCTTGTTTATTTCTGAACTAGAACATTTCTGGTAGCTGAAATGCGGAGCACATTTCATGGTCTGGCAACGCATTGCTTTGGAGATTGTGGCTCTGTAAAAAAAAGAGCTTTATCAAGTTTGTTTGCTTCTCAAACACAATCCTTGGCACTGGACATGTCCAGTTGGGTCTCAGTAAATCAAAAGCTTATTTGATGTCAGTGAAACTAAGATGCAACTGCTGTTTTGCTCTAGGTTGTCAGAAAGCTTTTTAGTAATCACTTTCAGTCAGAATAGATGCTCAATTGTTCTTTCCTGCTGCAAGGGGGAAAAAACAGCAGCTTGCTCTTCCTCAATAATTCCCTCATATTTCATTTTTAATCTCTTAAGCAAATTACAAGTGAAGACCTTTGATGTATGCGCCAAACTCATTCATTTCTCAGTACTTGCTGGACTAGAGAGGATCTCCCGTTCTTATGCATGTGGATGATAATAACAACTTCAAAGCCCCCAGGCATGTGTTAGCTCTCCCCGATTTCCTTTCTAAGTCTGCGTTTCATGGGCCAACACCAGTTAAGAACCATAAGCAGCTGTACTTGAACGCCATCTATTAAGGCAGCCTTGCTATCTCTGTCATAATGTAACAACTCTATTTCTGCTTTGCAGATCTACTCAGTCTGGATTTTTGCATTTTTCCTGAAATGGAGTACCTAATTTCCAGCATTTATGGTGTTCTCAACTAAAAATAATCTGGAACCTGATCAAACTCAGAGCAAAAAGTCATTAAAAGACACTTGCCCTGAGGTGGTGTGGAGCATTCCTGGTGGATTATGAGGCATTGTTTTGCTATTGTGGGGTTTTATGATATGAAGTGCACTTGATTACTTCTAGAAGGACAGTAGGTCTTAGCCATATGGTACCGCAGGACCAGATGTTCCAAGTACAGCAGAACAGCTGCACCTGAGCAGTGGCTGGGCAAACTTTCCCCAAGCTTGCTAAGGGAGAGTGAAAAGGGGGCATATTTCAAACCAGTTAGTGTGATAATTGTCATCATTATTTAGTCCGTCCAACTAATCAGAACACTTGGAGGCAAAGAGCATAAAAGAGTTAAAGAGAATATCATACAGTCACATAAATAAGAAAAACCACCACCAGAGACAATTTACATTGGAAGAAAATAAACAGTTTTGGAAAAGATGTAAAAATTCAGGCTTTCAGCCAAGCTTTATCTAAGGAGGTGGAGTGGGAAGAGTAAACAGATTTTCTCTAGGACAGAAAATTTATCCTGTAAGTGGGGAGCACAGATTTCATGCAGTTTCCTTTAAGGGGTTTGCTGCTGACCACAGTCAGTGGAACAGACATCAGACCGACAGCACCAGCATGGCTACACTGGTGTTACCCCAGTTGTCCTGCCAGCATGCCAGAAGCCTGTACCAAGTGGACTGCAAACATCAATCCAATTTCTGGCTCCCAGCTCTATTTAAGTCTAGATTTGGCACTCCATATACCGTGAGATTACTCTGACCTGAAACCTGCTCACAGCATGTCTGGACAATTTTTCTGATCAGAGTTACATACCAAGTATCTACTATTTTTGATTATTTTTTAAAGTGTGCTATGCTTAGGAAATAGGTTGGACCACACATTTCTGGAACCTCTGCAGCAATATGTTATTAATGATACAGAGAAGTAGGAAAAAAAAAGCTTCTTATCCCCATGAACAGCAAGAGTAGAAACAGACTGTGGCAGTTTCCCAATTCTCTTGTCAAGACAATTAGGTGCAATTCTGTGTGTGTTGCTGTGGTAAATTAGGGACAAAACCACCTTGAATTTTGGCAATGCCATTTTCTTTAGAGGTCAGTTTAAACACTAACCAATTGGAGATGTCCCATTTTCAGGCCTCAGGTACACATCAGGATGTCCTGCACAGCACAGAATGAGGTACTCACTGGGTACTCTGACTGCATAGGATTCTTCTGGTAGGTGCTCTCCTTGCAGGGCTCCCTCTTAGCACTGACTGAGCAACAGGGGAGTCAGCAGTTTGGGGCCGCAGGCTCTCCCTGTTCCCAGCATTCTTTGGTAAGGGGAGGTTACAAGAAAGACCTCATCCTTATTTTCCACATTACTATGCCTTGGGATCTATACTCCATTTCAACACAAATCTCCCAGAACATTTTTTCTGCTGACAGTGAGAGAAAAAGCAGAACGGTGAACAAAATGCCTTTCAGAGCCCTGGCCCCAGCCTCACCCCACAAGCCCAGGGAGCCTTGTTCGGGACTGGGGTCCTTCCTTCCTAACCCCCAGGGAACTTGCTTCGTCCCAGTCTCACACATTCTCTTACAAGCACAGCCACTATGCTGGGCTATTAGCCCTGTCACAGACATAGCAAGAGATGCACCGGTCAGTAAATTTGACTCATATCAGGTCAAATCCAAATTACCCTCTTGACAATAATGCCTAAGAAGCTCATAAAACAGTATGTCTATTTGTTATATGACTTGGACAAACAACACCAGACTTTATCTACAAGAGCATTTGCTTACTGAGTAAAAAAAGAAAACCACAAAACACATAAAAGTAACATACCACAAATCTGTAATTTCTGATGGACCTTTCAGTTCCTTCTATTTTCAGATTTTCAGAAATGATCCTTAATGTGTCAACTTAAACCATTCAGACACTGAAGTCCTTGCTCTGTGAAGCAAAGCTGCCCCTTTGATTTGATTTGCAGAATGGCCTCACAAGTCAACATAATTCTGATTCCCCTGCTGATAGAAGCAACACAATTGATGTCTGGCTGAAATGAAGTAATGAACACAACAGACAGCGCTTATTAAAGAATCAAATAAAACTCTGAATACATCCATCAAAAATAAGCATACAACCAATATTTTCTGGCAATCTGTAGCTGGGAGATGAAGAGGGAAGCACAAACCCAGGCTCAAACAGTGGGTTACTTAGAGCAGCAATTGTCCTTTTTGTTTTATGGGTCTGCAATGCCTGTCTCAGCAGAGCCACAACCCCGATGAGGGCCATGAGCAATACTTCAGTATAAAGAGAAATTAAACGAGTAACGCCCAGTGAGATACTCCTGCACACAAGGTATTGTCAGACAAGTTTTATGTAGTGCTGTATAAATGCCAGTTGACTTCAGCAAGAATCAAGGGCACGCAGCATTTTGTGAGGAGGGTGCAGTCATTTAAAGCATTTTTCTCTATCTGCAGTAATCAAAACAAGTTATAGCCAGGCTACAACTATGTGTCTAGTTTGAAGACTGTTTGTCTGTGTGAGACAGAACCATCTGGATTTACTTTACAGTTAACTTTAGAAATATATATATAAGGTTTCTTAACTTTTGCCAAACAACTGGAAACATAATGGTTTCTGCATGCTGTTAGCATCTCGGTACAGCTGCAAATGTCCATTAGGACAATCTTATATAATTATATACTTATTCTTCCCATGAAATTGTTAAAAACCCAGCTTTTCCAAATAAGAGCGTATTTTGTAGCAAAGAGGAAATCTTCCAGTTCACCAGGTTGGAATGGGGGAGGGAAGTTTTCTAAAGCAGAACTTTATTCAAAGCTTTTTCTTTAAACTAGCATAAAAATTTCAAGTCTTAGTGTGTCAGATTTTTCCAACTGTACCTGTAGTGTGGTCTGGCCAGAAATCTCCAATTTCTTTCCCTTTTCCTTTTCTTTGTTGAAGAAACTCATTCCTTCTAAGATTTTTTTTTAAGGGGAAAAAAAGCAGCTTTTTTTTTTACCCTCTTCCCAACCCTTCCCTCTGGACGGGACTTTAGTTCTCATCCTTCCCACAGTTCCATATTCTTGTTCCACAGAATGTGTCAGTGGCACCTGGGGCCAGTGGGTGACTGCCCTTGGGAGCTGATCCTCGACAGCAGGAATCTGCACACAGAACACAAGGAGGCTGGATGCAGGCAAGGCTCCAGGAACGGGTGGTGATCTGCAGGTTCAAAGCACCATCATCAGTTTGGCCAAGATTTTCAGAAATTGCCAATAGCACGGCACACATCAGTTTTTAGGAGTCCGAGGTAACAATCCAACTTTCCAGAAGGCACGTGCTTACCTCTTCCAAAATAAGAGCCTTTGTGCTGTGTTTTCTATGTGTCCAGGCTCAAAGCACACCAAGTCATTGGCCACTCTCAAAACATCTCAGCAGCTAGGATTTTTTAGTTAACAAAAACAAAACTAATGGAAACACAAACAACTAGTTCCAAAAATTGGACACAATCTTGTGCAATGTGCTCTGGGATGACCCTGCCTGAGCAGGGAGGTTGGACCAGATGACCCACTGTGGTTCTTCCAATCTTACCCTTTCTGTGACTTTTCCAGGAGGTGAGCGATCTTCTGCACATGTTCTCAAGACCCTACAGAGAGAAGGGAACAAGGGCTCATATTGTTTTGACAGCCATTCAGACAGAAAAATACTTCTTCAGATGCCTGCCTGCAAATAACAATACCACAAAACATTGTAGTGCTATTGATCTGACATCAGAAAAACAACCTTGGTCAGATACAAGCAACAGACCACTGCCCATCCTTGGGGCACACAGACCTCACAGAACAGCCTCCTCTCACCAGCACTGCCGGTCTGCTGGATCATCTTACCCATACTGGGTCACCTGCAGGGATAAAGATAAAGCAACTGCTGCTAGTTTCTGTTATATGAGGTCTGTGTATCTCCTCCTCCGCAAAGTTTCTCTTTTATCAGTATAGAATTAATTTGCACAACAAACTTACAAGATAGCTTAGAAGGCACAGCAGGTTTCTAGCATCCAAGCTCTTTCTCATTTTAAGAGTGACTATCTGAATAATTGGCAGGGAGGAGCTTGGCTGCTCTGTAATGCAGAAACTTGGCTGGAGTGATGCTGTTAGCATGAAACAGCAGCAGATCCAGTGCCCAGAACTTGAACTGAAACTGTTTGTTATTACCTCACATCTGTACTGCAGCATTAGCCACAGGCCATGACCACATCTGGCCCTGGTCCTTCTGGGATGAACTTTTATCTTTTAAACAGACAAGGGATGACAAAGGTGATTGAAAGGATTTAAAGCAGCATTAAAAATAACTGACAGAGTCAGGAATTTGTGTCCCACTGAAAATTAATGGCAACTACTACTGCAGGACTTGGGCACTTTGGAAAAAAATGCTCAGGCCACATGAATCTTTGGTAGGGCACAGGCATTTACAGTCACAGAAGACTGTTTCTGCTCTTGCAAGACATGAGAAAAGTTCTACAATAGGTTTCCATAAATAGCTGGCTGCTTTTTGCAGGCACTGCTGTGACAGTAGAGAATGCTGTGAGCCAGAAAGATAGGCAAGCAGTACATGCTGGTTTGCTCAGAGAGATCATTCCCAGGATGGTCAACTCAACAGAAAGAAAGAGGTCCAGAGACCAAAGGGCCAGTCCAGTATCACATGCTTGCCGTGACTGGTCTCTTTGCCTCTTTTTCCCACTCCCAGGCAGAAGGCAACAGATCTGAAGAATTTCTATTAGGAAATATCAGTACTCACGTGACAGCTGGATCTTAGGTCATTGCAAGTCACAGCACCAAAATCTCCTCCTCCTAATGCTGTTGTGCAAGTTGCAGCTCTGAGGCAAGGTTTGCTGCAGAACAAATGCCTAGGCAGAGGATGTTGTGTACCAGCTCTTTGTGATCCCCGAGTCCTTCGGCCCCATGTCCATGAAGGTCACCATTCACAGCGAAGTACTGGAGTGGAAGAGGCGTGGCTCTGATCTTTGATGAACCTGGCTGTGACTTACCAGAGAAAATTTTAGGCTTTCTTCAGCAGGAAGGCATGGAGCTCTTTAGGGAAGTAAAGAATTTTTCAAAGGTTGGAGGGTGTGCCTCTGCCTTTTTTTGGCGAGCTGTGCTCATGTCGCCAGAAATGAGCAGTGCTGAGCACCAAGTCTCTCTCTCAGCAAAGAAAGGCATTTCATAAGTCAGATAGGTACTGAAGGTGTTGGCACTGGAGAAAGCCAAGGCAAGAGGTAGAGGAAGATGGTTTTCTGGTGGTGCACATGCAAGAGAAAAGGACCTTACCAGAATGCCACCTCTCCCATTGCCCATTATTGTGCCAGTGCCAAATCAGTTGTGCGCAGCATGACGGGGAACAGCAGCACAATGCTCCTCACCCACGTGCAGCAGTAAACATAGCATTGGCCTTGACAAGGGGACAACATCAAAGATGATGTTTGTTTTATTATAGTCAACATGCAGGCATCATGTTATCTTAGTCATACCAAGACTAGGTAACTAAACTGCCAGGTTTAATGTTTCAGGTCACATCAGGGAATAGTTTTACCAGCAGATGTAAAGATCGTCATTTGGAGTGGGTAGGACTCAAGGTCAGAGTCAGCAAATCCTCCTCTAAAAATAGACTGTAGCTGCAAAGTTAGTAAGTTTTCTTTTGTCGTTCTGCTGCACTTCACAGGACCCAGTTACCTACAGCACCCACCTAAGCTTACAGGTAAGGCTAAGCAATATACATTTCCTGCTCTACTTCTCCTTTTTTCTTCTTTTTATAACCTAGTTTATTAAAGCTGGGAGAGGACATAGAACTGGAAAACTTGCCAGGGTAACTATTAATTTCATTAGCTTGTTGCAGAGAAAAAAAAATTAATTATTACAGAGTCAAAAAGGTTTTGCAAGTACAATGTATAAGTTTAGAAAACCAAATTTGTCATTTTACAGAAATCACTTTATAAATTAGGAAATTAGGTGCTGAAAGTGTAATTATCTTGGAGATAATTTAAATTTAAAAGTTAGGAATGAAAATGCAATTTTTTAAGATTTGTAACATCTGTCCCAGAATATTTTGCCTATTCTTCAATAATTGCTCCACCCTCCAGTCAAATCTAGCTTTTCCAATTGAATTAAAATTCTCTCAGATGATGCTGTGTTTTAAGTTTCTTTGGACGCTCTCATAATATTTAACAAAATCTCAGCTTCATCTGTTTTCAATTAACCAGTCCAGTCAACAATAAAGAATGAGGGCAAAAATAAGTTTTTAAAAAGTCATATGTGGCTTAGAAATTCGTTGAAATAACTGGTTAGTTTTGAATATTCACAGCAGGAGGGTCTGGGAAATAATTGCACAGAGGCTACAATTATTCTGGTTTTAAGCTGTTTAAAGATGACTGCAATGGATGAACTATTTTACAGTCCATGAATGCTTCAAGCATAAGAATGCAGGGGTAAAATAAAGGAACTGAAGTAAATTAATTTTGGTGAAGACTAGGACAGGAATAGGGAACACAGGATTGTACTTTTTGCTTAAGTATCCTGCAGGTACCTGGGGAATCCAGTTTTGGAATAAGCTGAAATCTTTGAGAGGTCTTTTAGAGAAATATTTTTTTCAAGACTTCTCCATCACAAGAAGTATTTGTAAGAAATTAACCTTTTTGGCCTGGTGTTAGGGAAAAGAACCCCAACAGAACAAAACACGATACAACCCCACCCAAGGAGCCCTTGCAGCACCACAGCTCAGTGCAGTACCCTGGGGTACAGCAAGTGTGAGGTTACAGGGGAAGCACACAGCTCTTCATGGCTGCTGCCAGCCTTTGGACCCTGAGCAAAACAGCACGGGGTGGCATATCAGGGAGCGCCATTTTCAATCCATTTCGTTAAATCATCTGACAAAGCAAGCTTTTGTTCCTGCAGCTGACCAGCTCTCAGCTCAACTGATGTACTTTGAGTTACAAAAAGCTTAGAAACCAAAGCACTGTTTACCCTCCTCCCAAGTGCAAACACTGTGCTCCAGACATGTGCATTGGCTTCTGCAAGAACTTTCCAGTTTATAAAACAGCCCTCTGCTTAGTCATACTCAAAAAGGGCAAGCACTTTTTCACCCTGAAGGGAGGTATGCATCTGGCATGTGGGCTGGAAATGGAAGAACAGAACATTTCTTAAAAATTCAAGAACTTGCTGAGTAGATCCTCCCTCACTCTTTCTGAAGACTCTCAGTCATTAGATCTGATTTTTGTCTGCCTTCAGCACTGAGCAAGTGCTTACTTGAAGACGGTTACTGAACTATATTCAAGTCTTTTGCACATTTTTTGAAAATGTAGAACTGGTATTCTCCATCCTTACCTTCTCTTGGGTGCCTCCCTCTTGTACACACTTGTTACAAACTTTGCTCCTCCGTGGGGTTCTTATCTAAGGTGGTTATTAAACTGAAAGAAGGAAGTAAGTAAAAATAAAACCTTTAGTTTTGCAGTTGTCTAGAAGGCAAGAAGGTCTCAGTTTTTACTCTCTGGAAGACAGAAGTCCAACAACTTCAATGGTGTTGAATTCTGCCTGATAAATAAAAATATTCAAATAAGTCAGCCCTCTATCCAACATCAGAAAAGAAAATGGGAGTCATTTCTTAGTAACAAGTTCTTCATGCACAAGAATGATTTCTCAATCAAAATTACAGGGTTTTTTTTCTACTTTTTTGTTCTTCTTCTGAATATAGTGTTCATGGCACTAGATTAACTCCTTCAGTCTCCAGTTTTGAGGGTCAAATCACCAACTAATTTCAAGTGTGCCATGTTTATCTGCTACTGCACTGAGGTGGGTATAAGGTCCAGTAGCTTTGTCATTACTCTTGTAGACTCCTCATGAAAGGCTCAGTGCTGATAGGTGGTTTTCTTTCCTTCCCTTGGCATCTTGGGAAAAAACCTCTGATGATACCATGACTCCACTCCTTTTACAGAGCTGACATGAGGAAACAGGTAGGAAGCAAAATCTGAAAGCATCAGAACAGGAATAAGATTAAAATCTGCCTCCACATTTACAAACAGGTTGTATATTTAGGTGTTTGCTAAATGCTGAAAACTTTCACTTCCCAGCTAAACCAGATAAATTTGTGATTGCCTGGTATTGGCAGGGAGAAGTAGCTTTTAGACAACTCTGAGTACAAAACCAAGGCTTGTACACTTGTGCACACCAAATTAAATTTAATAAAGCCAGCATCAGAAGCACCACTAGCACAAGTGATCAATGTCATAGAAGCTGGGAGAACTTCCAAGAGCAGGAAACATGGGTGGCAAAGAATTTAAACTATTCTGCCATATAAATATGGACTGAAGTGGGCATTAAGGCAAGGAAGCCCTGTTCTCAGCATGACAGAACAGCTAATACTTCTGACGGAAAGAGTAACGAGAATTGTCTTCTCTCCATTTTTCTTCCCACTTTTTACTTGTTTAGCCTCTCTCATTGCATATTTGTACCAATGCCACTAGGCTCTGACTTTATTGAGGAGCTGAAGCTTCAGGCACACAAATACAGCTACAAGTTGGCAGCCAGAGTACGTAAGGTTGGGACAACAGCAGTGGTGGAGGAGCCTCCTGTGCCAGGGAGGGGTGCAGAAAAGGAAAGGATATATAGGCCCTTGCACAGGACAAAGGCAAATACAGTCATTGTCTGTGCATGCCTGCTTTTTTTCTTTTTAAGTCTCTACAGCTGACTTGGATCTTAACTCCCAGGCATAAATCTTGCCAAATTGTTTGGCATCTTTATACACAGCACTAGGGGTTGCACAGCACGTTGAGCCAAAAATATTAAGAAACATAGTATTTTGTTATGTAGCTAATGACTTATAGCTTTCAGTCTCACAGTGCTCAGAAACTTCCACTACGTGTGGAAAACCAGCATTAGAAATGTGACAGCACCACCGAGGCTCTTACGTTCACATCTAGATAAAAAGCTCGGTTTTCCTCTCCCATCTGTGGGATTACCAAACTGTAGAGCTCATGACTGACGTTTCCAAAAGCATTAACTCACCCCTACAAATCCTGTGGTGGGATCGGACATCCCTTCAATTGAACAGATTTGAAAATGGGCCACTACATTCTATGACTTCACCGGGCTTTACTGGAAATTTTGGGTTAATTTTAATAGTTCAAGGGACTCCAAACATGGTGCAGAAGGGAAGTCTTTCACTGCCATATTAGTGCTCCAGCCACTAGACTGTGTTCATGCTCTGAATTAAACAGCAGATAGACTGGCAGATTTTCCTCTTTTTTTTCCCCCTTGCACTTTCTTTCCTTCCTCCCTGCTTTGTTAAAAATAAAATTAAAAAAGCTAAAGAGCTGTATAAGAAATTCCATCTGGCAGCTGTAGAGTAGATAGTGAACATAAAGAAGAGATTCCTTTGCTGTTCTTAATGCATGCTGCTTATCCAAATTAGCCACACAATTACTTCTATCAATGCAAAACTAGTTTAATGTTTTTTTTCTAGTGCACAGCACTTGAGAATGACTTAAAATGCAGTGTAATTTGCCACAGTGTATGTCCTGAAGTGGCTCACTAATGAAAAGAGGATTAGCTCTCCATTATTCTGAATTACCATTTTGTGAAATCACTAACAATATTTTCATTTATATACATATAACCCAAGGGGGACAAATATTCCAGCCATCCAAGTGATTAACAAATAAAATTTATTAGGCAACATGCACTTTGGTCTTATTTTTGAAGAGAAAGATTAGGGTATAAAAATGCAGATGACTGGATTTTTATCATCCTTGTTCTGATAATACCCTTGAGTCCGTGACAGCAGAACTGGGGAGCGCTGGCAGTTCAGTGCTCTGTGCACAGGCTGGATCGAGCGGCAGAACCCGCGGGATGCTGGGCTCACCTGTCAGAATCTCGCAGGCTCGAGCACCTGCGGGGCCCCAGGCCCGGGTCTGAGCAGCCACCACGGGTGGCACAGACAGGGAACGGGAAGGTCGCCCCAGCTCACACAGCCTGGCCTTGTCACGGGCCAGCAGAGCAAGAGGGAAGCTGTGCTTTGGGCACAGGGAAAGGGTGGGATGAGCCGCAGACTGCCCTGCCTCACGGGGAGGGGACTCCTGGCCCCAGCTACAGGGCTCTGTTCCTCACTGTGCCCTGAAGCTAGGCTCAAACCTTCCTGCTGGGGAGAACCCCTCTGGGACAAGGGTAGTTCCACAGCCAGCTGACTTTTCATCCCTCCCCCATGAAATAAAAAGGCTGTCCTGAAGCAGCACTTCCAGGAGCAAGCAGGGTACAGAGTTCTTTATGTGAAGGTCATAAGGACAGTCCCTTCTTCAGAGAGCTTCCAAACGACCCTGGGATTAGCTCAGCTGGTCAGAGCAAGATGCTAATAATGCCAGGCTCACAATCTCCATGTGGGCCATTCACTTACGATGATCCTTGTGGTTCCGTTCCAACTCAGACTATTCTGCGATCTAAGGTTGTGTGTCCCCAGCATAGTGCAGTGCCACAAGGTGACTGCCAAGCTGGCACAGCACTGGTACATCATTCAGCCTGCACTAACTCATCTACAGCCCAAATGAAACACCACAAAGGGTGGGAGCCTGCTCCAACAAGCCTGTGCAGAGGTAACCCTGCAATCTGGCTGCCGTCTGACTGCACTGGGTGAACGCTCTGCAAGAGATGGTCTCCTCTCCACATAAGTCTGCCAAAGAAATCTGAGCTTTCCCTGCCTGGGCTTGTGCTAAACATTCATCCCTTATACCCACAACAGCATTAAGAACAATCACTCCAAAAAAATCCAATCTACTTTTCAGTTTGTATTCCAAGAGGGCTGGCCTAGGGAATAGTCTTCCTGGAGCTCTGTTTGGTGTACATAGAACAACTAATACAAGATCAGGTTAGACATATTTGATTCCTGGGAAGACATAAGCCCTTCTGCCCCCAGCCAAATGCTTCATGGCAATTATTTCCAGAGTTGAAGTAGCAAACCCCTTTTGCATCATAGCAGCCCTTTAAAATAATTTTCTGTCCTCCTAGTTAAATTCTGTTACTTCTCACATAGTCTAGAGTCAAATCTGAAATGCATGTTTTCTTAGAGGAATTTCAACTGATGCTTTCCTGTGCTCTAATTCAATTTAAAAATCCCTGCAGCAGATAACATTGGCAAGGCATAAAAGAACATAGCATACTTGAAAGTTCAGGGAGCATATGGCTTCCCAGGACAGACAGAAACAAGGATTTCTCAGCAGTGGTCGAGTTTTCAGAGTGTTAACCAAGCTTCAAACTGCGCCGGTGTTCCACTGCCACAAACGATCATTTGCAGATGTAATTGCCCTGTTCTGAGGTGTAACAAATCAATGCACTGTGGCCACCAACTGTGATTACTGATTACATTGCTTTCTCCCCTTCCCTTCCTTTCCTCCGTCCCATTTTATGGAGCCGTGAATAAAAGTCGTCAGTCTTTCAGCATCAAGGCAACAGGCTCTCAGTTAAGATAATTCCTTAGTAGACAAATAGCAGTTCTTATCAAGTTCTAGATAACAGCCTAATCACTCCCAAAGTCAGACTGTCTTAGATTTGTATCTGTGACAGAGAAACACTATCTACACTGCTGAGTCTGCACGTAGAATTAGCATAAAGCATGGGAAGGAAAAAGGCTCTCCCAGGGCTTGGCTACAGGGGCAGAGAGATGGGACTAGGTACTACACATAGGCATGCAAGACAAGCCCAAGCTAAATTTGCTACAAGCTGGAATTCTCAGAGCCCTTTAAAAATCTCAAGAGAGGACCACTTAGCTAAACATCATCATCATGTTTTAAGAAGCTTGGCTGAAAGATAGATCCCCTTGCCAGTGAAAGCAAGCCAATTTTTGAACAAAGGTGTACACTCGCCAAACAAAAACTAACTCCACAATCTTACACAGCTTTGGAGTAGGAAAACAGGAATCATTTGGCTTTTTCAAGCTTTGTAGAGAAACAGAACATGACAGGCACAAAAGAGCCCAAACTGAGCAAACAAACCCCATGGGTACATGGGATGTCAGTGAAAAATGGACATCCTGCTTTCAGGAGAGCTCTACAATAGCCACATGGCATTAGCCAGATTTTTTGAATTAAAAGGACACAAACATTCAGCAGGCAACACAAAAAAAATTCTGGGAGCAACTACAGGATTCATTGCCTGCAAGGAAGGTGGATTTTTGGCAGGCTCTACTTGCACACTTCACAAGATCAAGCCCAACTCCACATGTTGTTACAAGTCTCTTTCAGAACTACAGGGTTCAACTTCTCCCTTCAAGGGAATAAGAGACACGAGCAACTGCTACCCTGAGACATCAGAGAGTCCAGGAGGAGAAACAAAAACAGAGCCCACAGGGAGATGCACCAGACAGGGAATCTGCAGCTGGCAACACAGGAAAAAGAAGAGTACAAGAGAGTAGAACGGTATATGCAACATTCACGTGAATAGACACATTTCATCTCCCTACATTGCTGAAAATCACAAAGGACAAGCCTTTAGGAGAGCCTTAGTTAATGATAAAAAACCCCAACAACTTAAATTTGCACTCAGTTCCCCTAGGTGCTTTAGATCCCTAGGCTATTAAACCTACCAAAATTCTTACTAGTGGGTTTTTCAGGAAACAAATTCCTGGCAGAGACTGAACTTCAATAATCACAAACCTTTGGGTTTTGTTCCCACTGCTGGTGAGCTCATCCAACAACATATTCTTCACCTCATTCAGGGGAGGCAGAAATCCAGGTGCAAGTCTGTGTTTGCCACAGAACAGGTTCATCTGTCTCGTGCAATGCTCAGTCACACCTGGTCAGTGCTGCTCCCAGGGTCCCACAGCTGGAGAGGGAGTCACTTGCTTTGTGTTTCCTTGGGTTAATGTTCTGTTTTGGTTGCATTCCAGTTTCTTGCACATCCTGAGAGCACTACTCCATGGACAAGATGTCATCAGGAAGCTGGAATGCTGGGAAGAAAAATGCATACACAGCAGTCAAAGTAGATCCTGATGAGGACTATTGTACCCCAGGGGCATTTGAACTGGAGCGGCTGTTGTGGAAGGGATGCCCCAAGTACACCCACGTCAATGAAGTCTGGCCCAACCTCTACATAGGAGACGAGTAAGTGTACACAGTGCCCCCGACGTAGCAGATAAGTGTACCTGGTACCTCTCTGCATAGGGGATGACCAAGCTCTGCCACACCCAGCTCACCGACAGAGCCAAGTGTTTGAAAGCACTGAGAGATGCCAGAGTTCTACAGAGCAATCAGAGCCTGGCGTGGCCCTGGCTGTTACTGCTGCTTCAGGAAAGCGCAGAGTAAGTGCAGCCGGGTCTGCTGCTACAGACAGAGTGACAGCACTGGCTGTGGCACCAGTTTAGGCTGCAGAGGTTGAAGCTTATCATGATCTATTTTTAAATGGTTCATTTCAAGGAGCAATTTGTCATTTATCTGTGAGTGCAAGTTGTTCCACAGTTACACTCACGGAAGAGCATGGCCTAGATGTGTTGGCCACACCTTAGGATGGTTTAGGCCAAAAATGTAATTCTTGAAAAGAGACTGAAGAGACAGCTCACCCTGCAGTGGTATTTTTGCATCTCCAAGCCTGTGCTTGTGTACATGGAACACTCTGCATTTCCAAATTGCTCAAGAGATTAAAGCAAACAGAACCCTGAGAAAGGCAAAGCTGCAGAGATGTGTCTCACTGATCAGACCAAGTGTGATTTGGAAAAAAACCAAACCCACAAAACAGACTTAGTTCTGCTGAGCACAGGGCTAAACTAGAAACAGCCTATTCCAGGAAGCAGAGATGACTGCTGCAGCAGGAGACATGCCATCAGAAAACCCCCCAACCCCAGCCCTGAGCAGAGCAAGAGAGCTTTTCTTACCCCTTTGGCATTATTGGTCCAATTCCCATTTTCCTTTACACCCTTCACTAACATGACATTTATTTTTACATAATCACTGAAAGACACAAGTAGGAGCCCCATTGGCTCCAAAGTTCTCAATAATTTTTTAAAAGGTCCTAAAATTCATCTGTTGCCAGCTTATAAAAGAGGAAAGATATACAGCTTTGAAAGTTACAAGGCTCCTAATATCATCCACCAATTACTTCTGTGGCGCCAGAGGCAACAGAAAGACACAAGAGTTCTGGTCTTGAACCAAGACAGGGCTCCCACTTCTAGAGATGGGGGTGGTAGAGTGTGTGTGTGTGGTGTGGGATAAAAAAACTAAGCCATAGGAACAGCCTGTCCAAATGATTCAGCAACAAAAGAAAAGAGGGTTGAGTTTTTCTCTCCACATCCTACCCTGCCCCTCCTGTTAAATATTTCTAACTCAAGATTCACCATAGAGAACAGCCTCTTCTGGCATTTATTTCCTACTTCCTTGTTTAGAATCACCAGCAGAATTATTCTGAATGAAGCTGTTAGAAGAATTTCCCTCTAATCTCTGTGATGAAGCTACAGCTGTGCCTGCTGAGCAAAGGGATCTAACCACACGAGAAGTCAGTCTCTCATCAGTCTCAGCCCCGGACAGCAGTTACTGACTCTTTCCTGTAGTCTTCCTGGAGCAGCGGCTTCTTATACCTTGTAATTTAGTAGAAGCTAGAAGGTGTGAGTCTGAATACACCACACACTTGGCACTTCATACAAACTAACCAGAGGAGCAGAAATACAAGCTTCTTGAGAGGTACATAGAGCTACACCCCCTTGTGCTGGGCAGTGTGTTTCTGCACGGGACTGGTCTTAAGTCAGGAGGAAAACCAATGGTGCTTCAAGGGAAAACAAGTCCGCCACAGGACAAGACAAAAGAATGAGAAAACCAATGGAGAAGGAAAAACGAGTGAAAAGCAGGTGGGGGGGGGCAGAAATAAAACTTCACCAGAAAATGGAATTCCCTAAAAGAGAGCAACGATTGTCTGCCAGGGTAAGGGCAAACTTGACATGGCAGAAAATCTGAGAGCAGAACTGGTCTGCAGGCAAGATGCAGCCTTTGACTGCCATAACTAAAATTTGCTTTGAAATAGGCAAAGTCCATGGACCTCTCTATCTTTCCTGGAGCCAGCTCCATATCTTACTCCTGACCAACAGCTAACCCCCTCAGTGTGGCGGGGGTTTTGTACTGTTTTTGTAGATCTTGCTTTAGAACTGGTGGCCAAAGAGATGCTACAAGCCATGAACAGATGTTGGGTGTATTTGCATCTTTAGCCTTGCTAAATTAAGGTTGATCTTGAAAGAATTTGGTGGAACTCATCAACAAAATCAAATGAACACACACATGCAGAGTTTATCTTCCGAGCCTCCACATCTGTGCTTCATTCCTGCCTCCTGCATTTACAAGGTTAACAGGACTTGTGACTGCTTATGGAAATGGTAATTAATTACCCTGACTACGTAATCACATCTTCCTTCTAATGCAATACAGGCTATCAAGGAGCCCTGTGAGGCCACTCCATCCCTTTGTTGCAAGTCTTCACTGCAGATGTTGCCCAGAGGCAATGAAACCTCTATAAGCCTGTCAGACCCAGAATAATCAAAGCCTCAAAATATAACATGCTGTGTTCAGCTCCAACTGAAATTTTCCCCCAGCAAGTTCCAAGGCCTTTTAAAGACCAGATACTGGAACTTGTATGACACAGCCCAGTGATAGGCATAAAACACACTTGGCCAACATTTTGATTGAACTTCTACCAGGATTAGTGTTTGCATGTATCCTCCTCATATTTAGAAGCCTTCTAAAGGAATAGAAAGCAGCCTTGTCTTTCTCCTTTGTTTCACTGGCCACCTGTTTGCTTACCTGTTTTACTGGCTAATCCCAAACCTGCTTGGTTCACCGGGATCACATGGAAAGCCCCTGCCAGTTACTCATCTTGTAGTTTCTTCTTGTAGCTCTTCAGTGATGGCCTTATTACCTGAGATGATGTTTAGGGTTCCACATTTCTGATGTTCAAAGAATATTTCAGCTGAAGACAAAGGCCTCCCGATTTTTTTTCCTCTTAAACATCTACTAGATCTCATTAGGGTTTTAAGGCTTGCTCACAATTTCAGGTCTTGCCATGTTCTCAAACTGTTCCCAGAGAAATATAAGTCTTCTGAAATGTAATTCTTTACAAGTCAAGTATGAAAAATAATTTTCTGGGTATGCAGCAGGTTTTGCTTTGCAATTCACAAAAGCTATGATCTGTGCCTGTGCTGTGCCATGGCTCATGGTCTTCAGAACTAATGCAGGTAAGGAAGACACGTAACTCAAACCTAGAATTTGGAGTGCATGATAATTAAGATAAGTAACTAAACACTAAATATATGCTTAACTAAAACTCATTCTCTCCTCTTACCTTTCTGCAGAGAAGCAATGCAGTATGGCTTTTTCCAAGTGACTAAGTAAAAAGACAATTTACACTAACCTAGAAGAAAACAGATGGGACTCACTCAGGCTAGAAAACAGCTACCTCCCACCGTTTAGCATTACGAACTCCTAGCATCTACACCAGTATTAATCATATAAAAATAGAAACAAATGCAGATTTAGATTATAACAACACTCTCGAGGACATAGTTTCAACTTGGCTAGAATGAGAATCTGCCAATTGTAACAGCTGTTTAACAGTCCAGAAAATCAGATCTTTAACACTGGACAGTAAACCTCAACGCTCCAATGGTTTCCAAGACAAGTAACACTTCCCTGTATAACATCTCTGTCTACCAGCGATTTCTAACATTTGATGAGTGACTGAAGTCAAGACCAGGAACGGACTCCTACAGCACGTGTGCTTGGTGCCTTTGCTGTGTAAAAAGCAGAGAGCTATTTCCTCTGTCTAGGTTGTATCACTTACAAAAACTACAACCACCATTTTGGGCTAGAGGAAAATGAACTACTAAATCTTTTTCCATCCCATATTCTGATGATCCCGTTCAGTATTTTCAGTGGTACCTAAAAATTCTTTTAATTCACACTGAACAGGAGGTACCCAGAGAAATGGAGCAACACCTCAGAAGGAAAAGGGGATACAATGCTACACTATCTCTAGACTCCCTTAGTGCTGGAGTTACCAAAGAAAATTGGGTCAGTATTATTGGAAATTCTCAACATCTCTCCTCAGGAGGGAGAACTGCCAGATTTTCTTAAGAAAGTGTCAATATTGCCTATATTCAGCAAGCTTCTTTCTGACA
The DNA here is from genome assembly GCA_013400235.1 of Oriolus oriolus. NCBI lineage: Eukaryota > Metazoa > Chordata > Aves > Passeriformes > Corvidae > Oriolus > Oriolus oriolus. The sequence goes on from VXBT01010684.1 coordinate 2,384,540, forward strand.
CTGACCATCTGGTAAATTATCATCCTGCATCAAGCTTTCCTTTAGCACTTAAGAAAATGGAAAAGTTTGAGAGAGACGATTCCTCTCCTAGTAACATGTTGCCTCAGATTTCCTTGTGTTTTGTCAATCTGGGTCACGTCAATCTGTGGCTTTAACAGTGTATACTGAAACATGTTTGCATTGCACAACCTTTGCATGAAGTTTAAGAGACTTGGCTCTACTTAAAGTTGATAAGCATGCCAGTCATCTGGATGAGCAGTACATGCTCTAAGGTGCTGACTTACCTGGGGAGGGAGTTGCTCTGCCCACACCCTCCTGAGGTATTTTGGAGAATTACTTCCCTTCCTTTAGGTGTACTTGTGCTTTCCTCATGAGCTGCCATATCTTCCCTTTGTTAGCTGCTTTCAGTATACCTAATACTGCATGTGAAGGTGCAGGCTGCAGTGCCTGCAAGTTCTTTTCCCCACTCTTCTAATTCCATTGATTTGGGCAACTTTCTAACAAAAGCAACTGGGACTAAAGCTTGTCATGATAGTGTTTTTGAAAAGAGAGAGAGGGGATTTGGTACACTGGAGACAGCAACCTCAAAGAAAGCATTCTTTTTCATGTTGTGACTATTTACATTGTTGCTTCCAGAAGGAAGCAGGTTTTGCTGCAGCACTTGTTATAAAACAAATGAAACTTAGCCTTAAACTGACAGCAGGCGCAGTTAAAGTCTCAGACAAGCCCTCTACTTGCCCTTGCACAACCCAAGACAGGTAAACAGTCTTTTGGGAACCATCTGAAAATGGATGACACTTTTGTCTGGGTCAGTTTCCCCTTTTGGTCAGTCTGTTAGTGTCAATATATCATGTGTGAAAGTGATTTTATCTCCAATTTTCACCACTGAGGTGGGATTCCCACATCAAAGTACTCCCCCTTGCCTCAGAACTTTAAAAACATGTTTATGAATCCATCTGCCCGACAGTAAATGCAGGGTCTGATTCAGCAAAGCACTGAGCTTTTGCTTAACATAGAGAAAAGGACTTCTGGGTATACTTAACTTTTAGCATAAGTTTATGTGCTCTGAACTGAAGAGTTGATGAGCTTTTACATGGAACCAATCTGCCCAGGTCATCTCTTACTCAACTGAATTACACTGAAATTTTCACTGTCATCTCCTAGTGCCACACTTCACTTTCCTTGCACAGGAACACATTCAAGGCAGACACTGGAGACCACAGTTGCACCATGTAATAGGAAATCAAGTGCTAATAGCACAGACAGTGGAGATATACAAAATGAAAACAATTGCAAGAGTAGCCAAGTGCTTACGGCTTCACCTACACTGGCATTCATAGCAAACTCATCTTTACAATGGCTACTTAAAATGCAACCATAATGACAAAAACGGAAGTATTAATTGCAGTTTAATAGGAAACAGTAGCACCCAAAGAGGGGAAAAGAAGAATGTTGTTAGCTTGACTGTTATACTCTGGTAGTGCGCCAACTACAAGGAAAAAACCCGATGCCTTTTCTAGTCAAAAGTGAATTAGAAATAGAGTTATAAATCCTCCAATAAGGTATATGATTCATATACCCCTGAACAATCCTATGCTATTAGTATCCTCAACCAATCAGATATTTGCAGATATTTATGCCTGATTTATTCCTCCCTTTCCTCTAAAATACTGATACCTCAGGCATGGTAAAAAACTGCAAGGAAGACCAAGAGCATTCCCCTCTCCCTGGGATGTAATCAGAAGTATCATGCATGATGGAACACAACAAACCCCACAGGCTCTGCTTACAGTGTACAGACAGGGGGATGCTTTCACAGCAGCATCTACACAGCAGACTCAGCTGAGGGTGCAAAGCAAGCCAGTCCTTCCCACAAAGCCAGAGCTCACTGATGGCTGCGGGCAGTCCAAGCAAACATGTTGAGGAGCACAGTAACATTTCCATTTACAGGAACACAGGTCCCCCACGTGAGGCCCTACCAGGCTGTTTCTTGCCCTGTTAACTGGCAATCGAGCTGCTGCGAACCCAGCGTGACCCCAAGTTTACTGTGTGTATACCACGGCAGGATCAGGGTCTCAGCACAGGCCGTCTCTGCCTGGTAATGTTTATGATCAAAGTACAAAGTACTGGCTGACAGAGGGTAAAAAGCAGACAAACCCGAGCCAGTATGACAAGTGGTGGTCCAGCTGGGCTCTTGGCCTGGATTATGGGGAAAGATTTTACAAGGAAAAAAAGAGGAAAAAATTTCAAAGAACAATAGGGAAATCTCTTACGAAAATATAATTATCAAGTGTAAGACTGGAGGGATGGAGAAGAAGACGAAAGAGCTGAAGTACTTTCCAATCCCCATATTAGGTTTGAAACCAAGCACTCTTGCTCTTGAAAAAGACTAAGTGTCACTTCAGCTGTCCTCAAAAGATGCAGATTCTAAAGCCCGAGGCAAGCACCTCTTGCAGTCCAGTGAACCCTATTTTCTACTACACAACAACTGTTTCTTCATATCCCCACACAACACTATATATTAGAAACCTTAAGAAAAGCTTTCCACAGATAAAAGCATCCAGGGTATCTGCTGTAAGAAAGGTGCCTGACATCCTCTTTACAGACTGCGTGCTATAGCTCAGCCTGCAGGTGCAAAAGCCACATAGCCACAGCACCTGTACTGACCCTGCTCCACTTAGGGCAAGTATTTTAGGTCTTGCTTCCACTGACAGGTTCTACAACACCTACACACAGTTTGAGTGATAGCTATTCCAGTGAAAATGTGGAGAACTTAACAGATTTGAGTGCTCAGCACTGAGCATTCGTTTTCTTGAAGTTTTTTCAGATTAGCAATGTCAGTAGAAAAAAGAAAATATGCATCCATATTATAAAGAAAACAATTCTGTTGGGTAAGGTTCCATTCAGTCCAATGGGTATTGCCAAATCAGTTTGCATATCAAGCACAATTAGAAAGCAGATAACATTTCAAAGTCAGCCTAGCCCAAGCACTGACGAAAACAGACCATAAATTCTTCTGTGCCAAAGACAGTGGAGTAGAAAACCCCACAAGTATTTCCTTGGTACACGAGTAATTTGCTGTTAAAAAAAAAAGAAAGATATTTCACAGAAGATGATTTAATTACATCTGAACATTTATAATGAGTTTTTGCAACACCATTCAAGGTTGATACATTGCTGCTTCTGAGTCCATTTCCAGCCCAAGTCGGGAAACAAACAGAGCAAACAGAGTAACAATGTGCATATTCCCAACCTCCAACAGGTCAAGGGCAAAACAACAGCTAAGGCATTTGTGATGCAAAACGATTAAACTGATCAAATAAAAAGGAGGAGGATTAATTGCATCCTGGGCCTCAAATTCACAGAATGCAGCTACAGGCAAGACTGGGGGATGTAAGGGGAAATTCACAGGAGCTTGGCCAGGCTGAGCCGAGTGCTTATGCAAGTTACTGAAAGACAGTATCCCTTCTTTCTGAATACCTATTGGAAAACTGAGGCCACCCAACACTGCAAAATCAGATCCTACGAAACAGAACAAGACTGTAAGTGTGATGGTCAGAAAAATGCATTAGTTGCACTCACTGTGTCAAAAGGCAATCTCCAGTCAAGGAAACAGGAAAATTTGATTTAATATAAATACAAGTGTCAAATGTTAATGACTGTAACCTATTGTTTGACATCGTCCTTGCTCAGAACAACTTCATAATTTAATTCTAATGCTATTTATTAGCCTGAGCAGTGCTTGCAGAAGCCAAAGTGTGATAGTATCTATGGTCCATCAAAAACTTTGGTTTTCTGCTGACCCTAACTACTCTGCAGTTGTACTTCCTACTCAGCATATAGGTCTCCACTTGCAAGGGTTCTCCTTTTGCACAGGTCTATGACCTGAAGCCCTCAGTCTTACGTGGTTTGTAGGATACATGCTTTGGGCCAAGTCTGATGAATGAAAACCACATTTTCTCTCTTCCAGCATCAGGGTGGTAAAACAAAGACTTAATTTCAAAGTAGGAACTGTAGCTCACCCCAAGGACGTAAAAATGGAGAGCAGTCGTTACAAAGGAGGGAGAAAAAGGAAAATCTTCCTTGGTCAATCACTGCTATAGGAACACAAAGGGAAGGAGCAAGCATTATTTAATAGGAGGTGAAGGCGGCAGCTCTCAGCATTAGCAGCAGGATCTGCTGCTTCTCTGTCCTCCAGAGTCTACTGAGCTTATTAGGTAGGCATCGCCACACTAAATGAAGCTTTTATTTACTTTTTACACGATCATATAGGGGATGTGTGACATTATTTCATGGCAAAATACCAGTAATGTCAAGACATTATCATTCCTGACTGGAAAGGAATTTCTGCAGGGCAGTATCTATTCAGAACAGCCAATGATCATGGGCTTAATTTAAATTAAGAGCAAGCATAGGTAAAATCTTCAGTATCCATATCCCAGTTAAATGCTCTAATCATTAGGTTCTTGACTGCTCAGAGCGGGGTTTTGACGTAAAGGTTGTAAAAGGCAGTCAACTTCAAGCTGTTCTGGGCTGTCACCACTAGAATTACAAAACACAACAGGTAGCCCACCACAATGTCCTGTGTGACAGCAGCTACATTTACACATGGAAGTGTTCAGGAAACATTCATGAAGAAAGGCACTTTTGACTGGAAAACGCTTTTTTACATCATGAAGTAGTTATGTGAAAATATATTAACAGAATAAAGCCTATGCCATTTTTCCTTTTTGTAAAAAGCTTTGTAGTTTTCCTAGGCACTAATGAAACTTGACAGCTTTTTTGGAACAAAACTTTCCCAAACTAAAAGCTTTTTGTAATGGAAGAAAAAAAGTTTTTACATGCCTGGCCTTGAACTCTGCATTTTTTAAGGAATTTCATCCTGCTGGCAAGCACCTACAGTGGGTATTGAGCATACAAATCTAAGCTTTCCTCTCCTATGTGACTTCCCTTGTCCAAGGGAAGAGAGGACAAGAGCAAATGAGAACATTTGCCTAAATGTATGATTTACAGCTTTTTCTGAAGGCTAATATCCAATTTCCATATCTAGTTCTTTTTGCTTTAGGCCTCTGGTTTGACTAAATGTGACAATCAAATGGAGTTGTGATAGGAAGTTGTATTCACAGAAGGGTGGTGTTTTTTAAAATTTTGTATATGTATTTTTTTAAGAAATGGAGAAAAACTCAGTAACTTCTTTTGGGGATGAAGAGCTGCTTTTTGAATCCCAGATGCCTTTACTACTTACATATTACTGACTCTTTTATTCGTTCTGCAATATCATTTGATGGGACAGAAGGGGAAAACAGCATTCATGGGTCCTATTTCAAGTTCTGCCACTGATTTCCTTTTCTGACTTTAAATAATTCCTTCTATTTCTTTCTGTATCTCAAGTTTCTTCTTGTACAAGGTGGACAGAAGCCAGTACTGCCTATGTTACAAAGGTAACAAGAAAATAAATTCATATTAAACATGCTCTAAGGACCTGGGGGAGATAATTAGGAACTCCAGAAAGAATGACAGCTCCAAACTGAATGACAATATCTTAAGATCCTTAAAATGGTGAATGATGCATTGTTAAAGCATTATCAGTTTCCCTAACATTTAGAACATACCAAGTCAGAGGTTTCCTTAAATTTATTTTCTATTCTTGAATAAGAAGCTTCTTGACTTACATGGCAGCTCTTGTTTTAACAGAAAAACTGCTTTGGATCGCTACAGCCTTGAGAAGGCGGGATTCACCCACATCCTCAACGCGGCCCAAGGGCAGCGCAACGTGGACACGGGACCAGAATATTACAGCAGCATGAGTGTGGAGTACCATGGAGTGGAAGCAGATGATCTCCCCACTTTCGACCTCAGCCAGTTCTTTTATTCAGCTTCCAAATTCATTGATAGTGCACTTCAGGATGAAAGAAGTAAGGAGGGTGCTGAAAATGGTTCAAACCAGTATAATATTTACTCCATCTGATTAAAAGCATAGTTCCATGGCATTTAACCTTGCGGGAATGAAACAAGTCCAATACAGTTTAACAGAGAATATAAAACTAGTCATAGGGAACCAGTTTAAGAGAAGATAGTGATAGAATTAGGACCCTTCTCACTTATACCATCTCAAGAGCCCCTTACCACTTTTATCAAAGTTCTCATCACAGCTTGTATCCAGGGGTCCTGTTTGACAGAGATTTGTTGTTGTTTTGACTCCCTCATAAACGCATCAGAGACAACTGGACATTGCATAGGTGCCATGAATTAGCTGTTTTTTCCTCCTTTTCCTCATTAGTCCCTAACAAGAAAGGTTTAATGAATATTAGTTGCAGAGTGGTGGGAGTAGAACACGAGTGGTCTCAGACATTCCATGCTGTCATTCCACAGCTCCATGCTCTGCAGCATTAGATTCTCTCTATAAATATAGAAACCATCCTTCCTACTTGACCATCAGATCTACCCCAACCTATAACATTTATCTCTCTGCTGTCCTACAAGCAGCAGGGAACTGATACAGCTCTGACAGCAGTAATCTAGAAACATTTCATTAAAGTGTTTGTAATTTCTCAGCTTGATTACTACAATTCATTATTTGCTGATCTCCAGCAGTGTTCTATCAGAAAGCTTTACACTGATGTGAACTGCTACAGCCTAGGCCTCACACTGACTTCCAGTATTACTCCTACTCTCTCCCCCCACATACTTTTAAAAAAAATCTCAGCAGGATATTTTACCAGAAACCAGTTGAGAAACTCACGACTTTCCTGCTGACCTATAGAGACCTTAATATCAGAGGGTCAGATATCAAGTTTCTAGCCTTGTGTCAGCTTCTGTTCTTGGCTGTCTAGCTCAGCTGCAGGCAGTTACTACCTGACTTGCTTCCAATAGCCAGCCAAGTCTTTACAATTTTACCCTTTCAGCAAGTACAGTCCACACAACAGTCTCTTCCCTTGCTCAGGAGAAAACCTTGAAAGCAGATCAGTTTTAAAAATCAAAGTCCTAATAGCAGGAGAAACTGCTGCAGGAGCTTACTTGCTTATGAAGAAAGGTTCCCAGCATTTCAAAAAAGCATGTCTGAAGCACTGCCTTTGGAAAGGAGAGGATAACTAACACACATCTGTGTCTAGCCATGGCTGGAGGCCAGAGGTCAGTGTCAGACTGGAGTAGCTGGAATAAGAAATGCAGACTTCCTCATTCCCACCACCCTCCTGTTCCCATAAGACTTTAGTCTGCTGTACAGAGGCAAAGGAACAAGCACAAGGGAAGCAGCAAGGGCAAGAAAAAAGCCTTGCATCCCAATAAATATTGTAGGAGGAAAGGATGAGATGGGGGGAGTATTAACCTTTTTGTTTCAAAACCACATCAAAGTCCAGGAAGTTCTGAGACAGTATCAAGCACCAGCCCACAACTGGAACACAAAACCAAATTGAAGAGTGACTGGGTGAACTACAAACAAACAAAAAAAAAAAAAACAAAAAAACCCAACAAAACAAAACAAAAATCTGCACTCAAGAACATACGACAAAGTGCAGTGATTTCTGTAGCTGTAGTAATTTCTGCCACATTCACATGTCTTTTAAAAAAGTTAGCTAGGATCTTTTCTGATGAAGACCAATAAAATAAAGAACTACTGTAATACTCATGAAGAAAAAGAGCAAGCTCTTAACTTTCTCATGAGGGAAAAGTGAAATGTATGTATGTACACCTCTTATCCCAGCCAGAGATGTGCGTAAAGACACTGTGCATGGCCCAGGAAGACATTGAGGTTTAAAGCATGACAATAGTTTTCCAACACGCACTTACAGAACAGAATGACTCCAGAAGCTAGACTAAAGTGTGGACTGATGCCTCTTATGGAAGAAAAGACTAGAGGTAACTAGTGCTCTCCTCCAACAACATAAATGTTTTCTTTGTGAATGCAGATCCAGTGCAGAAAGGTGTTCTGCATTTCAAGTGCCAAATGAACAGGCTGTTTTGTATGCATCTTCCTGACTGACAAAGAACATCCAGATTCCTAACTAGGATTCTGCATGAAGTAACCAAGCACCTAGCTCCAGTGGTAATGACATAGGACTTTAGTGTTTGGTGCTTGTGACCAGTAATACCTTTACATTGCTTTGCTGCTTTGTATTAGAACTGAGGAAATGCAGAGAGGGAAGGGGGGAAAGAGAAAAAAGCTTCAGCTGGTGTGACCAGAATGTATGTGTTAATGAATTTACTCTGGCTGTATCACATTCTGGCTGTATCTGGGGTATGACCTTCAGCCAAATGATCAAATAGATGTCTTCATATAATGATTTTTGGTGGGAAGATGCTCAATAGTCGAGAGTAGAGTTGACATTCTGATGAGGAAGACCCTCTCTGAAACAGACCAGAAGGCTTGCCAATTTGGATGCTGTCAAAACAGTCCTAATTCTGACTTAACATTCAAAATCCTCATGATGGTGAAGAAACTCCCCGATCAGAACAGTATTTGCAGGGTTTAAGCATGGGCTGATGGACATAAGAACAGTTACAAGAGTAAGTTTTAGAGGCAAACTCTAATGGGTCACAATTTTGCATGCTGTCATTCAGCTGTGAATAAAGTTTTCCCAAAACATGCAATTGAGCCCATAGAACAGCTTCAGATTTTTATCAGTGAGGCCTGTGTAACATGAAAGGAAGACATTATTTTAAGAAGTTTTTAGGTTTCCTACTAAGCTACAGATTTAATACTCTTTCCCTTGGAATTTTACTTCCTCAGAATGTAGAATAGAGGGGAATGGCATTTTCACTTCATGTTAAAATGCCAGGGGAAAAATACACTAAAGACAGAGATTTTAAAAGAAAACAAGAAAGGAAGAAGCTTATGAGACAGATACAAAGACCTGTGGCGTTTGACCAAAGACACGTCAACATTCATGGCTCCGTCTGACTCTGGAAAAGGAGGGCTGCATCTAGACAAATATTCAGGAAACACAAACCCAAGTCAAGTGAATGAAGTATTTCAGAGACCTATCACCACTCAGCAGACCTCTGTCTCTGTGCACAGATACTGCATGTTGTGGCACACCTTGAAGGTGTAAGTGGTCAGAATGCAAGCCTGCAAGAGCAGACTCCCTTTTGTGGAATGAGGGTTCAGAGTGGTCCTTATGTTAGAATGGAAGAGACGACAAAATAATGCAGAAGGGACATGGCTCTGCAGAAGAGTGTCAGTGTTCCGCTGTAACAGGCAGTTGGCTCTTGACTATTCACACACAGCAAAGGACAGAATTCCTTTTCCTTAAACCAGTGGACATTTCAGAAAATTGTACAGCCATTTTTTGCCTTTGTTCACAAAATACGAAATGACATTTTCTCCTACATCTCCTGCATTTGCCACCCACACAAGGCAAAGCATTCCTTGTCCCATCATGTATTTTATCACCTCAACAGCAACACATTTACAAGGTGGGAAGCTCTGAAGAGAAGCACTGAAGGGCTAAACAAATGAGTGTTTTCATCCATTTCAAATATTTGCAATAATAATAGAATGGATTATCATTTTCCAGGAGAGGAAGAGGCACTTTTAGTTATCAGAAGGACTGGAATTTTGCCAAGATGCCTCAAAGACTATCTACTGGGATTAGGATGCAGACTGTAACCATTAATCCTTTAGTGCTGGCAGTTCTTGATGCATCCATTACACAGCAATGCTACTTGTGCCAAGACATCCTCTTGTGCCTGGAAGCAGAGGAGTTAATCGGCAGGAGTCATGGCTTTGCACCCAGCACTTCTCACTAGGCATGGCTGACAGAGATAAACTATTATTGGCCTTGATAGCATGTTTTTTATTTTTTTCTCCTGTGGCAATTCTGCTTAGCAGGCTGTTAGAGAGAGTGCTCCAAATCTACTTCCTTCAGCAGTTCAACCTTTTGTGAGAACCCCTCAAGGGCTTTGAATCATTTTTGGAAATCTTCTGAAGTGTTTCAAAACCTGTCAATCAGACCTGAACCCACTTACTGTTCTCTTTCTCCACCTCCCCCAGATACTGCTAACACGGAAGGTTCCACTTTGACTTACAACCTTGCTACTATCCAAAGCCAAGGACTTTCTGCCTTTGGAAGCCCCAAGTTGAGCCAGGCAATGTCACCAAGTTAAACTGTGGCATGTTTATTAAGAGATGAAAACTCTTGGCAAAGACTCTGCACACACAGGATACAAGACAGGATCCTACTGCAAGGAGATGATTGTATTAGAACACTCAGATGATGGTGGTGGTGAAACATTACTTTCAGTCAACACAACAGGGTGCTAGCCAGAAATTTCTACAGAAGCTTTTCTATAGTGTAAGAGGTGGTTTCTTTCTACTCCTTGGTTATATGCCTATGGCCTTTCTTATCCTCTGCCCCCAAAAATGGGCATGAAGTGATGCAATCTAGATCTCAAAGGACATGATTGTCAGAACAAAAAAACAAAATCAAATTTCGTTACTTTTTGCGTCTAGTTAGTAGAACTGAGAAAGGCACCCCCCATGCATTCCATTTATTCCCATGGAAGGACGGTGTGGAGCACACCAAACCCTCCCACACCCTCCTGCTTTGGTCATTATTCCCAAACACAGAATTGCATACACACAGTGTGTGAGACATGTAGGACAAGGCTGCAGCAGGGCTTGCTATGGTACTTCACGCAGCCCCCAGGCCTTCTCTGCAAGCTTTGTTCACAAACAAAAAGATACTTTGTTTAGGATTAAATGGATCATCCCTGCTGTAGATGGTGTTCAGTTGTAAGATTTACAGCCTCAGTTTTCCCTCATGTGAAAAGAGAGGCTTATAGAGTGCTGGTAAGGGTAGTCAAACACCAAACAGAACAGGGGCATTACTGAAACCTTCACTGTTGAAAGGAAAGGATTACCCAGCGTCACCTCTGATGGTGTCCCTTTGTTTCCACAGGCAAGGTGCTGGTGCACTGCGTTATGGGCCGCAGCCGCTCAGCCACGCTGGTCTTGGCTTACCTGATGATTTACAAGAACATGACAGTGGTGGATGCCATTGAGCAAGTGTCAAGGCACCGCTGCATCTTGCCAAACCGGGGCTTCTTGAAGCAGCTGAGAGAACTGGACATAGCGCTGGCACTGCAGAGGAGGAACAGCAAGAACAGCCTCCCACCTGCTGACCAGCAGAACAGCACCACCATCTAGCATTGTCCTGGCACGGCTGTGCTACTGGAAAAGAAATTCCTTAAAAGGAGGGGAGGGGAATGTGTAGTTAATTACACAGTCACAAGGATCATTTGTTATTTGCTAGGAAAAGAAAACCAAAGTCACTTCAAATACTGTCAAGATGAGAAAGAAGGGAAACCAAATTTAAAACTCATCATCTTAAAAAGTTCCATCAGGCAGGGTGGTTGATGGAAACAAACTCCATTTATATCAGCATGGTAAATAGAAAGAATGGCCCTGGCAATTTTCTGTAGTGCTGAGGGTGATCAATTATGCATGTAAATCAATTACAAATACTCTTTCAGTTACAGCAGTCATCAAGCTCTCATGCAGGATACAGGAAAGAAGACAACCTGTAACTTGACAAAGGGAGATCATCACACATACATGTTATCTTTTAGTTTATCATTAATGCAATTCACAGCTAAGCAGTCATCATAGGAAAAGATGCAGGATAGTCCCTTGTCCTCCTGAAAAGAATTAAATTCTGGAATAACAAAATTACATTGGAAACTTGCCTGTTGTGCACACACCAGGCATCATTTCCCAACCAACTTTTAACCCATATATTGTAAATACAGAATTTTAGCAATGTGCTGGAGTCAGGATGCTCTGTTTCAGGTTAGCCAGTATTTGAAATGGTAAGAAGGTCTGATTTGCCTGTATGTTACAGGCTCCAAAACTTGAAACTAAACAGCAGCAGATAAAGACCCAGATGCCTTTTTCATTCACTGTAAAAACACACAAATGAAAAATCACAGAACATAATGCTACTTTGAGATACAATTATTTAACAAAGATATGGTCCTAGCTAAACACACCTGAAGGCTGTACATAACTGCATAGAGTTCCACTTTCCTTCTCTTAAGCATAAAAAAGGTGAGTTACTTTGTGCAGATGAAAACAAAGTTTAAGTACTATGAATACACTCTGCCTTCACTCAACAAATTTGACAATGTAAGAGCATGAACCAAGATCTTTGCTGTATTGTGCTCTCCTTATCAAGTGTTCTGAACTCCTAAACCACAAGATTACCATTGGACCAGCAATTTTAGCTCTCATCCGGATTCACTATTTTAGACTGCTGCTCCATTGTATTAAAACTGAACAGGTCATGCACATGAATCTGTAGTATCAGTTTCTTGATTTGGCACCATCACACAGTAATGGTTTTATTTAAAGAAATACACGTCTTTGACTTTTAGATATATGAAGTACTACCTGTTTTACACACTGGAATGGGGACACAGTTTTCAGTCAAGATGGCCCATCTTTTCACCTTAGCAACTTTACTGCAGTGACAGTGGCACTGTCCACATCAGAAGCATTTTGAAAAATGATCACAAGGATTTTTTCTGGTGTAGATTCACACATACCACATTTGAATTTGTCCACTCACAAGATCCACATAGAGACAGCCTTCTTGTCTTTAACAGATCTTCTATTGCTAGATGAGAAATGCTCATGTCTGTGTGTATGTTTGTGTGCCCATATACAGGCATATACACAGAACCCATAGATTCAATGCAGAATTTACATCATCTTGTCACCCAGCAACAATGGCAAAGGAAGAGATTACAATTCTATCATTAACATACAGTTCAAACACCACATCTGTCACTATCATATATCCTTTTATATGTGTATATATATATATATATTCACACTTTCTATAGGAAAGAAGTTTCATACATTAAATATTGACAACCTTGTAAGGTATTAAATACATATTTATTCAATATTTTTATTAAGATTATTAAAAAAAATAATCTTAGGTATTCTTTATTTTCACAACGTGTATGTAATTATGATGAGTAACCTACACTTAAGCTCTAAACAGCCTAATCCAAACCCCACCAACTTTAATGGGCTTTAGATCAAGCATGTGAGAGCACCGTAACAAACACTGTTTCAGGAGGTAATTCCCATGCAACATCAAACTATGACAAGACACAAGAGGCTAAAATGGCTCATCATAATTTATTTTATGTTAAAATGTACAGCTTGGGGGGGGTTGTAGTTTTTTGCAGTTTTTATTTTTGTTGCTTGGGTGGGTCTTTTGTGGGTATTTTTTTAAGTGACTGACTAAAAAGATAACAGATAAATACAAGAGTGTCACTGGGTCCTATTTTTACATGTATCAAGCCTCTTCTGTTCGGCCCTTACAGTCACTCTGTACAGGTACAAAGGCTACAAAAAAGGAAGCAATATAAACAGACACAAATAACTTTTGCCTTTTTACATGCGATCTGTAAGCTTAGTTTGAGCTATTCACACGCTACTGCTCTATTTTTTCCCTTAAAAAATAACTCCAATATTTTATAAAGATAGAAAAATCTACAGATGGAATGAAAATGTAAAGTTAGAGGCATTTCCATAAAATAGCAACTTTACACCAAATTCACTACTTTTTTTTTTAAATCCTGCCAAGTATTTGGACATATACGAAAATGTTTCAAAACTTGACAAATAAACACTGAGATGTTTCAATCAACAAAAAAAGTAACAGTTTTTATAAAACAGAAAGCTGCCTTTTTTCCTACCCCAGCCCCAAAGAAACTGGTCACAAAAATGGAAAAGAGTCTCAACTTTACACTAAACATACAGCAATAAAACCCTTTGAACTAACCAAAATGTGAATAGCTTTTGCAGCTTTTTTTTATTATTTTTACAAGTTTTATAATTAACAAAAATATAGTTCTGGTTTTTTTACCCCTCAAACTAGGGTAACCTAATCAAGGCAAAAAAATTAAGAAATGGCTTACTGTTAAGCACAACACTTGTACAGTACTACAAAATGCACTGTCACTAACAAAGACATTAGCGGCATGCAGAAGTGTCACCTTCAGAAACAAAATAATACAATAAAAGAACTGCTAAAAGGCATTTACATGTGGGGAAAGGAGAGAGAAAAAGCTCATGATCCAGTACTGTCTGATAGTTTTGGAGTCTATTTATCCACATTTTTAATGGGAGCAGGCACATAAAATGGCTCTGAACCATCAGCTGCTGTGTAATTGCAGTTCATAGAAAGAGTTCTTCCTTTCCAGAGAACTTCAAGCTCAATGAAATAAACAAAAAATGGAAAACCACCTAATTCCCCCCAAAGAGAAGTAAAATCTCACAATGTTAAAAAAAAAAACCAAAACACAAACCCCAAAACAGAACAAAATAAAACAAAACAAAAAAAAAAAAAAAAAAAAAAAAANNAAAAAAAAAAAAAAGAAAAAAACCCAACAAAGCAAGAAATAAAGAAAAACTTGTATAAGGCTTTCTGCTGCATACAGCTTTTAAATGGTGCCAACAAACGTTTTTGCATTCACATCAATTGCTGGTTTTGAAATCGTACTCTCCAAAGGTATTTGTGCAGATCAATCCCATACGCCAGTTTGGTAGTGTGTCTCTCCCACGGGCCTACCTTCTCATGTAGGATCCATTGAGAGACTGTTTGGACATGCCTGTGTTCATGTAGCCGTGGTGGCCCGGAGGAGTGTACATCATGTTACTGTGGGGTGCTGTCTGCATTGGCTGCTGTGCATATGGCTGAGTTCCCATCATTCCCATCTGCATCTGCATAGGGTACTGGGGGGTTTGATTCATATACCCATGATTACTGTGATAGCCACTATTCATCATTGGCTGGGACATACTGTAACCGTTCATAGCATTAAGGGTATTCATATTCATGTTCACTGAATTGACATTATAAGCAGGGGCTGGCATCAAATTTACACTCATGTTCATGCCGCGCTGCATTGTTAAGGTCCGTGCAGGCCCTTGCATGGCCACAGTCTGTGAAGCTCGCCCATAAATTTGTGGCTGATGGGCTGCAGCAGCAGGTGGCAGTGGCGTGGATTTGGTTCTTACAGAGACATGACCTTTGCTGGCCATCTGAGTCTGCAGTCTTTGGGTGTGGGATATTCCAATATTTGATGAAGTCATATTACGCTGCAAAAGGGGAGGTGGCAAATTCATGGGAGGAGGAGTAAGGTTGGGGGGAGGGGTCATGGTAGCCTGTGCTTGGGGTCCTCCAGGAACAGCATGTGGAGACTGAGAAAGCTGAACAAGCCCTGTGTTACTTAAGGGGGCAGACAAAGAGGCACTGTTTGCATAGGAAGTTACAGCAGCTGAATGGCTGTAAGGCAAAGAATGATCCATAAGCGTATTAGTTAACTGTTGCAGTTTGGCAAGGCTGAAGGTGGCAGATGGCTGTGAGTAATGCCCTGCTCCGAATTCGCTCTGCCCCATTCTTTCATATAATCCAATGTTGGCATTGCTAGTCTCGGGGATTTCAGTCAACTGCATAGGTGGTGTAAAATTAGCAGCCATGCTGCACTGGGATAACTGTTGGTTGCTGCTTGGAGGCCTTTCAACAACACAACCTTGGGGAGATTTTACATTACAAGTGGGAGGAGAATTGATGTTTGCTTGTTGCATCATACTGCAGCTTCCATTAATGTTAGACATCTGCTGGGTCACTGCACAGCTACTCTGTGTTAGGTTACTAGACGTAAGGCTACTGTATGAGCAACTGTTTTGAGAAGAGTTGTTTCCACAGATACTACTACCCATTGTAGAATCGTAACTGCTTGGGTTTTCATAATTTTCTGTTGTGCTCTCTATACTTCCTAAGTCACTAAACCCACTATCCACAACTTGCTGCGAATGATCAGAAACCGAGGGAACATCCATCATTGGGCTGGTCTCCATGTTCTGTAGAGACGGCACAGAAATGGCACTTTGATCTGGGCTGATCTGAGCATAGCTGTTCTCTAAAGGAGCAACATTTGGACTATTAACAGAACGAACTGACTGGCTGGGATGAGAGTGCACAGATGAAACTGGGCTGCTGTGGTCAGACTGCTGACAGTCATCCAGCGTGGTCATTTGGGGACTTTGGTCATTGTGGGCATAGTTCTGCAAACTTCTACAAGCCTCTTGAGTCTCTGCACAGTCCTGAAAAGTATCTTCATGTTCACTTGTTTCTTGAGTTAGAGACTGCACTGCTTGAACCGTCTCTGAGTCAATCTCCATGGTCTCAGTACTGTCTCCCTTGAAATCGGAATGTAACTCTTCACCAGCTTTTTGGTCCTGGTTGTTGTCTGCATGATCATCATCAGATTCAGGCACTGGGTCTGAATCTGTAGCAAGTTCTTTCTGGTCACTTTCACACTCATCAGCTGCAAGGTCAACACCACAATCCATTAACTCCTCCTGATTTGAATTACCAGTTTGAACATTTACGTCTAAAAAAGATTGCTGAGTTTCCAGCATTTCTTTGAAAGCTTCACCAGGCAATTCCTCTTTCTCCACTTCTGTTGAACCCATGTGACTATCATCTTCATCATCTGCATCATGATCCTCATTGTGAGAAGGCTCTTCATCCTCCTCCTCTTCTTCCTCCTGATCATCCAAATGTCCAGACTCCTCTTTTTGCACAAAAACTTCTTCTGCTTTGCCTTTTTCTCGATCTTTTGAATTGATTCCATCTTCTTCCATGCTCCTTTCTTCTTCCCCAGCTTTCAAGTTATCATTTTCTTGTTTTTCAAAGGGTTCACTGGGTGGATGGAGAGGTTCAGGTTCTACCTCTTTTACCTCATCATCTGGTGGTGGTAATGCTTCAACAGGTTCTTTAACAGCTTCCTCCGTAACAGCAGGAACTGAACAGGGCTTGTCTTCAGCTACTTCCTTTTGTTCTTCCACCAGCACCTGATAGTCAGGCTCCATGGGAGTCTCGGGTGGAGTGTATAAATTAAGCTTAAAGCCAGGTTTTCTTTCTTTGCTTTGCCTCCATTTAGATGGACCACGCTTAACTCCTTTGGGCCAACCCTGCTTACTCTTTAAAGGTTCAAGATTGTCTTTAGTGCTTTCTTCCAACACAGCTACATCCTCTGTATTGTCTTTGGGAGGCAATAGAGACAAAAAAAAAAAAAAAAGTCTTAGCTTGCAGACTAATCAATATTTTCCAATATAAACCTGAAAATAATTTATAAACTCAAAATGTATTAAGAAACCATGAAACAAGAGTTATAAACAGATCTCAAACCACAGTAGAATGATGTAGGATCTACAGCTCAAACACACTACACAGATATGTTATTGTTTGGTGGCCTTTTAACAGAACTATCAGAACCACCATTTATACACTAGAAGAATCCCAGAGATTTAAATGACAAGACACGTAAACTAAAGCAAATACTGTCCAAATATTTGATTTTCAACCTTTGGTTTTAGAACAGAAGTATGCTTTCACTTTATATAGACATTGATCTAACACACATTCATCTTTTTTGAGAGTAATGACATTAAAGTCTGGAGTTTCCTCTTTGACCATTCTGGAGGACAAGTCATAATAAATATATAATCATGCTTTAATACCAACATCAAAAAAAGGTGATTCATTCTAGTACTGTCTCATGCATGGGCAACATATCATGACACGGCTCACAACAGATGATAGAAGGCAAAAGATAATTAAAATTAAACACAGAGTGCATCAGAACACTAAATTAATCCATTGACTATAAAAAAGGACCCAAACATATCTGCCTCTTTCCTTTCTCCCCAGATACCGCTTACATATACTCCAGACAAAAGGAGAATGACTAAGATGTGACATGCCGCACTTGGGAGTGTAACGGCTTCAGTGATACTTCTGTATTGTGATGACGTGGTCCATGGGCAAATACAAAACATCGGTCTGGTTAAAACAGTGCAAACCTGACCACTGGGGCATAGCTGGAACTTGCTACCATTCATTTAATTAATTTCTCTTGACAAGCTGGAAAAAGTGTAACATTCTAATGTACCACATCACACAAGAGCTGTTTGAAATAGAAATCAGCCCATGATCCCTCAATTGAGGATTGCAAGGATGAAACTTCCCTTTGCAATTGCAAAAATACTGAATTAGTACCTTCTGGCTTCTTAGAGAAAATACACAGACCTGAGAATCTAGTAATTCATTCTGGAATTAAAACTCATAAGCATAAACTGAGGGCCAGGAGGTCAAGGGAAGAGCGTACGTTCAGAATAGCTCATTAGTAGTTTCACTATCCATCCATTAACTTTTCTGACAGGAAATATCCTTGAAATCAAACTAGAAAAGCAGCTTTGAAAGGACACAGTTAAAACTGTCTATCTCTCTTGTGGGGAAAAACACCAGGATCCTGGCGCTGAGGATATATTATGCCACAGAAGCAACAAACATTTCACTGAATTACCAACAATGGTGAATAGAAAGATATTTGTGTAAATCAAATCCTACTTTTTGCTTGTATGCTTTACCACTGATACAAAAACTATATTGGACAATATTCCAGTGACACCCTTTGCACTGTTGAGTATGAAATGCCCTGTTGTAGGGACATAAAAGTAGTTTTTGACAATATGACAAAGACTTCAATGCCTCAGACTGGAAAAGATTTGTTTCCTGAACACAAAAAGCATAATAATAATAACAGCTGAATACATCTCATAAAAAATCTCCAGATTTATGACAAAAATAAACACTTCTTTAGAAAGCCACCCAACAAAATTAATTTTGTGAAGACATAAGAAAGTTTTAAGTTTACCTGTACAATTTTCATCACTCCTGTAACAATGAATATCTTTCTCCTCCTTGTTCTGCTCTTCTTCCTCCTGTTTTTGTTGCCCAGGTTGATACTCAAAAGCTTTTCTAATTACAGGCTTCAAGTCATCATCTTCTCCATCCATCTCACAGGTGGGTTCCAGCTGTGGCATGGGACGCTCTTCATCTGAGTTATCAAATGGCTCATTCAACACCTCTGTTGTTTCAGAAATTGTCTCTGTTGTAACACTGCTGTTTATCCTTCTGCGTTTACGGCCCCTTTTCTTCTTCAGTATGAAAGGTCTCTGAAAAATAATTCCACAAATAAAACTCTTCCTACATTCCCGTTCATTAACTGATTCTGGACATAAATTTTTGTAGAGTAAGTTTACAATAATCTATTTATTCATTCAAAAAAACACCTCATGTTGCATCAAATCCAAATGTAGACGGAATCTAAAGGTAAAATGTCTGAACAGTTAAAATAGGTATGTACACATGTATACAAACCTTTCCATAAATGAAAGTGAAGATTAGAATTTTCTTCATATTGTAGTGTCTTTTACCTTCTTCTGTCAAATAATACTCATAGCACTAGTACATAAATTGTACTCACACAATTTTCCTCTGTAGATTTATAATTCCCCAACAACCTTCACAAGTATCAAAGCTTATACTTCTACATTTCAGGTTTCTGCTATTTTTAGAAATAAGTACGTACACAGAAAAATAGATAACATCGAAGAAGTGCACCTCAAGATTCCTACAGCTGGCTGCTATAAAAAAAAAACAAAACAACCTGTTCAAGATTTTGGTTTTCTATTATTATACGTTCTCAGAGATTTATAGTTACTTTAAAGTAAGCTTACTTAAAGTATAACCAAAGGGACAATCCAATTTCCTAATTCTCACCAGAGACACCTAAATATGTAGGCTAAGATGAGTGCTTTAAACTTTTGGGATTCTTAAGTATACTAATTTAAGCAACTCAAAGAGTTGATTTTTCAAAGAAATTAAGAATTATGCAAACATGGCAGTAAACAGAATTTAACATTTAAATTAGAAGAATATGAGTAAAAATACCCCTTTTGTTTTAACAGCATTTCTTCTGAAAAACAGTATGCCCCTTTAG
Organism: Oriolus oriolus; assembly: GCA_013400235.1. Classification (NCBI taxonomy): domain Eukaryota; kingdom Metazoa; phylum Chordata; class Aves; order Passeriformes; family Corvidae; genus Oriolus; species Oriolus oriolus. The sequence continues at coordinate 2,404,409 of VXBT01010684.1, forward strand.
GAGTTCCTATATTAAAAAAAAACCATAAAAAGACAAACCCCACAAGCTGGACTCCATCTTAATACAAAAAAATAAAGAACCATTAAAATACTGAACCAATACCAATGCCAAACAGCAGAGGGCAATCTCTAGTTTAAAAATTAACAGGAAATTCTGATTTTTTTTTATGTCACTAGTATTTTATAGTTCTGTGAAAAATCCTAAAGATAAAAAATTGGATGGAGTGCAAAAAAGAGAAGAGAGGAGCAGTTAAGTGTCCAAATAACACATAAAGGATTAAAACAGTCTAATAAATGTTTGTAAAAAACCAGGTTGTTATTTTGACAATAACAATTTGATTGAAATCAGAGACAAATGACTTCAAACAAAACCATTGAAGTAACACACCTTTCTTTTCATGGCCAGTGACTGGGGCTTTGTCAACCGGGGAGGCGAACTCTGCTGGTTCTCATCCCCGCCATCCTCCTCACTGCTTTCTTTAGATTGTTCTGTGGATTGCCCTCGCTCCCCCACCACTGCCACACTTTCTGGAGAGCGCAAATATTTATTTTTAGATTGTACTTTTGCAGGTGATTGCCTACTATTAGTTCTCGTGGAGAATATTTCTTGCTCTTCCTTTTCCCAGCAGCTAGCTTGTTCCATAAGACGCTCAGCCTGAAGGGTTGAGGTTAAAATAACAGGTCACTGAAATAGCATTTACTTAGCCATATCCTTTACATTCAGCTAAATAGCTAAAATAAGTCAACCCTGATTAGCACTGCTGGCTAACCTAGCAACAACATTTCAGCTGAATCATCTAGTTGCTCCTTTACAACAGTTAACAGATAACAAACCAAAGAAGATTGCATTTCATGGGATATTTAGCACTATTAATGATGCAGCGAATTGATTTAAGTCCTTTAGCACTACATTACATGCCCACTGACTGGATCACTTTGAGCAAGTGGAGAACACAAAGAATCGATTGACAGTGCAGCCCCTGAGCTCTGCACCAAATTTGATCTGATTACATGCTCTTTGACTACCTCAAGAGTGATAAATACAGCTCCACGACAACTGATTCACATTTTAAGTTTTCATATTCATCCCCTCAAAGTTACCATGTGTTGCTGCACAGCTTCCAAAAATTCTGCAATACAATATCAGTATGGAGAGGTCAAAGTTAAATCTGCTCTATTTAAGACAGTCTAATGTTGAATATTCAGAGTTATGAAAGCCAAAGGAAGAGAAACTCAGAAGACATCTCTGATATTACCTCCTTTTCTGCTTCCCTCTCTTCTTCAGAAACTGCAGCATTAGAAACTAACAATGGAGTCCATCTCAAGCTTTCGGGATCTACTTCATTGATACGTGGATTCGCTTTCAGTTTCTCCATATGACTTGAAATCAGCTTTTCCCTTCTAATAATTACGAATCTACAATCAAATAAACAGTAATTTTTAGAAAGTGATCACCTAAAACAGCCTTTCTACAGCTGAAATCCTTCTGCAAAACAACCTGTGAAAAAAGATGGGTAAATAAAAGGATCCATCAAACTAAAAATACCAACTGACACACAGCGATAACGTGCTTACACTACTGACTGTTTACTGAGAGGAAGTGAGGAAACAACAGTTTATGAAGTGAAAGCTCAATATTAACCATCACTAGGGCAACAGAGGGCAAAGTAAAGGTTTTATAGTTGACTACTCTAAACCTAATTCAAGAGGTTTAGTGTTGGCACTTGGATCACTGCCAGAACAATTTTCAAGTTTAGTATTATATACGAACATAGAAAACACTGTGGATCATCAAATCAAGAGTGAGAAAGTCGTAATGCTACAGCTGAAGATGTAAGTTAACGGGACAAGAAAGCAAGTCAGAAACACAGGTTTTCTAACAAAGCATGCAAAGGTACTTTAGTCCTGTGCTAAAGAAGTACAAAATGAATTTCTAATTACTATGTAGTGGCATATCAAAAGTAGGTAAAGACTAAAAAAATAGCACACTATGCTAATCTATTAGCACATGTCCCATCAAGCTACCCTGTTACAAAGAACAATACAATTCTAAACAACAAGGATGAGCAAGAATTTTCAAGTGTGGTAAAAATCAGGTTGGTTAAGTAACAACATTCTCTCAGTGGAAAACAAAGTTTAAAAAAGAAATCAGATCCAGAACACTTTTCCCAGAATTGTGACAAACCTCTACTTGGCTACATGAAAGAAAAATTTCCCTTAAAATGCATTTGTCCTCAGGTTGTTCACAACTCCAGAAAGTTAAGGATTTAATGCAATGACACACTCCTCCTACTACTCCCATATACCACCTTATAAGCCAATCTCCTTTTTGAAGACTTGCATTCTGACTGGTTCAAAAATTACCAGTTTTGAATACTTATGTTTTCATTTTGAAACATAAAAAAATACTGAGGCTGAACTTTCCCGGATTTGAATTTTATTTTTTGGCAAGCCAGTGTTTGTAAGGCAGGTCTGCTTAATTATAAAGTTTCTGTGATTGGAATATCCAGAAAGAATTAAGATAATCTTCAGAAACACAAATACCATTGAAAGCCATTTAAGACATTTTATGGAAGGACACAGACCAAACAAGAACAACAACCCAGTTAAGTTCTAAAATATCCATCGAGATCATTAAGAAAGAAGATATTCACAAAACAAGAACTCACCCTCTCAGTGCACTGACTTTAAACGTTGATTGTAACATCAAACAGAAACTTGCATTACCAGTACCTTGAGCAGGAGCACTTCATGTAGAGCTGATCTGATCCCATGGTTTACATGAATTAAGCAATGATTGAAAGAGGGGGTGTGGGAAGAGAGACTGCCACCCACAAACACAAATTTTTCTCTAACTGGTATTCAAAGCAAAATATTTGCACAGCAAGAGCTGGGAACACTGAGGGAAGATTATACTGAATGAAACAAAATTCTTAACTGAAAATATTTCGAGCTGGCCACATACTTCTAGTAACCATTAACATGAAAGAGCATCCGAAAAATCACCAAGAAGAAAAGCTCTTTATGTAAGACCCATCCGTACTGACTTCTACAGTAAGATGGTTATTGCTCATTTTACAGTCCAACTTTTACACAGACATTTTTCACATCAACTATTTTGCAAGTAGAGAATGTTTTGTCTCAGTATTTAAAAAAAAATGTTCACAAAAGATTCACTGACCTATCTTCTCTTTTATCTATCATGCTATGTTGCTGCAAGGTTGTGGCAATATCATGTGGACACATTCCAGTAGCTCGGCTCATTCCTTTGATGCTGATTTGTTTTTCATGGTGGCAGTTCAGGTATTCCAATATGACACTTTTCCAATAAGCCAAGTATGAGAGACGACCCAGATCGGACAATGGCTTTTCAGGGGATCCTGCTTGACCCTCTCTTCTAGAAAGTAAATAGCCTAGAATAAAAATAAACAGGATACCTTATGGAGATAACAAAAGCAAGGAATTTTAACTAGCCCTTAAGAAAGTTGGAATTAATACAAAATATCATCAGCATGACTGATTCAACTACTGAAAACTCTTGCAATTAAAGAAATCCTGTCCATGAAAGATGTGTTTTCATCACTACAGGGACATAGGAAAAGATCAAATCATTGTGAGTGACTCAGATGTTATGAGAATCAAATATTAACCAAAAACTCTTTTCTAATTGCAAGGCAAGGACGAGAGGAAAAAGCGAACATGTTTCAGAACAGGTCCCATCATACATGTTCTCCTTTATAACTACAACTCTCTGGCCTTTTGAGAAACTTTTACACCTGAGTTACATAACTGAAGCCAAGAATTTTCAGAAGAATCTCAAGAGGAAGTATCATGGGTAATATCAGTTAAGTCGTTTTTCTTCAGGAAGCCCCAAGTGGCATACGTTTTTGATTAAACAGCTAGAAGTTGTATTTTGGAGGTAACATAATTCACAAGATGTATTACTCAGAGAATTAGTTAGGAGAAATAATTAAAAAATAATCTCCCTTAATTCACATTTAAGAACATTCACATAATTCCTGCTTTCAGTCTTCAAGACAGTAACTGATCTACTATTACACAATATACCACCTTCATTTTATGTTCTATGTACATTGTAAGTCCCTTTTAACTCTTCAGCTTTAAGAGGATTTTACTGTTTAGCGTAGAACACACCTGCTTGGAGATAACAGAAGATGCCACCAGTAAAACAAATTCAGTATAGAGAAAAAAATAACACAAATAATGAAAGGCATCCTTTCACAGTCATTCATCCCTCCATGATACATATTCGGCATTGTGCCTTTACGAAAACTGCCAACACACAGGCCTTAAACAACCAGGCTTACAAAATGCTTACTCCACCATAAGCACAGACATTATGTTTATGGAATTACATTACTCAAAGTAATTTGGAATCCACCAAAATATACAGTTCTTGCACCTTCCAATATTCTTAAATTAAAAACTTTTTTCCCCTCAAATTTTTCACTTTTATTTTTCAAAGACTGATTTAAAACGTATCTAGTACAGTCATGTCACCTTTGTTAAACAAATCCTACTAACCTCTTCACAAAGTTACTCCTGACCAAATTAGCTATAAATTAAAAGCATATGATTAACATCCAGGTTTAAGAGAAGCAGGGGCTGTTTCCTTATTTTGCTATATGGTCTACCATATACAAACCATACACACACAGAGCTATTTTTCTTAGATAAAGACACAAAATACACACATAAATATATGTATATTTACTCTGCCTGAAACATTGGTCTTCCCTTTCTCAGATAAAACAGAAAAGGTCCACAACAGAATTTAGAAGAAACGTACACAGATATGCATCATAGTCTAATCTCCAGTTTGCATAAAGAAATTTATATAGAAAAGCAGACATCCTACAACATTTCAAGTGATCACAACATAGATAGTGAAATAAGTTGTGTGCCTTTCATATCTATTAGTGTGATTTGTGATAAAATGCCAGAGCTTCAGAATATCATCCCACCTGTGTCTACTTCTACAGAGCTACATGAAGCCTGCCTACATCTGCATGGTACCACTGGAAACTCAGGCAGCAAATTTATTTCGTTTGACAGAAGAAACACTACCATAAAAATTAAGGAAATGAAGGTATTTTAGCATTTAAAGTTGCAGCATATTAAACTTTTTTATAACTAGATGATACATTTTGGTACCTCCTGATACTATGTGCATCTACTGTTGACAGGAAACATCAAATTTCACATTCAATGCCACAGTGCATCTTGAATAGTTTGAAGGTAGAGAATTGTCGCTTTAATTCCAACTGCACAAAAGCAGACCTACAGTGCATAGCCTATTCTGCTTAATTTTAAACAAAGCTTCACTCGTATCAAGAATGAATTCAGGATCAGCTTGTGTACAACATACAAAACCAAGTTTTTCACTAAGATGACGCTGCCCATAAAAAAACCATGCAAAACTGTGTTAGTAGAAGTAGTGATGGAAGTCTCAACATGGGAAAAGAGAGGGAGAATAACCTAGATTTTAAAAATGAGGAGAACTTAGGGTTGCTGCTAGTAACTTTACAGTTTACCCTACCAACTTCACATTCAAGAAGTCTTGGGCACTAATAGAGAGTGTAGGGTATTTGCAAGACCTAGATTTCATTCTTGCATCTCACTACACTTTGAAGTTACTTTGACAAAAATTCTTCCTCTGCTTTCATTTTCCTCATAGATAAGCAGGGTGCACCTACAATTTCTTGGTAAACATTTTATGAAGCTGAATAAGAAACCACTATCCAAACAAGAGTTTGGAATCATTAGTCAGGTAACCACAAGTATCTTTAGAGTTTTACTTGTACATCCTGGGTCACTGTACCTTTCCTGTGTCAGGGGATTTAGAGACTAGTTCTTAGTGGTAATTTTCACTTTACATTAAAGCAGTGAAACTTTACCTGCGCAGCAGTAACATCTGTTAGTATTTTCCCCCTACCTTTCTAAATATAACCTAGGCTTTTCCAAGATACTCACATTCTAGAGGATCAAAAATACAAATCAGAGGTGACAGTCTCAGTTACATGTAGAGAGCACTGAATGGAAAGTCTCTCAACAGATTTTGTGATTTGAATGACACCTATTAAAGTAAGCTTACCAAAGAGATGCCAAGTAATTGATCTAAGTTGCATGTAAATAAAAACACTGATTTTGGTAGCTTGTGTATCTATCCTGAAGCATCTGAAATGAGCACAATATGCCCCAGGTAAACAGATTCCTGAAATCTCACTGTGTCTACCTAATTTTAATAATGGATAGCCTCCAAGTGGCAACCTGAAAGAACTTTCTTAAACTATAATCCTTGATATCAGATTATGAACAACAGCAACACTCACAGGACAAAACAGAGCTCCTCACCACTCACCCCCAGGAGTAAACAAGTCAGACTGTATGCTACACAAAAAAATAAAACCACACCAAAATGTAAGACCTAATCAAGAACAAAGAGTTTTCTATCTTATCTTCTGGGCACATGAGTGATAGTATCGCAAAATTCAACAGCCAAAATACTACTAATGATTTTTATTTCTTGCCTTATCTCTATCCTCCACAACGAAGCAACGCACCAAATGCGATTTACAGCCTTTGATTTCTGTCACGCAAACCTCCCCAGAATCAGTAAGGTTTCATCTTATCCAAGATTTGAAACAATTAGAAGAAATGCAATCTGAGAAAGGGAGAGTTTGTATAACATACATAAATTTTATGCCTTCAACACAAATTAAGGAGATTATTAGGCATTAAAACATACATTTAAACAAACTGACTTGTAATTACCTCATAATTTCAATCTACAGCATTCCTAGTAATGCCCCTGAAATAGCTACAGAATCCACAACACACTTATGTGAGAACAGTAACTGTAATACAACTGTGTCAGTCTCCAGAAACTTTCAGTTAGTTATCTACTGATTTTATTATGCTTGGTTCTGGATCTTCAAACAAGTTAAATAGCACGAGATCAGAGGTCCAGCTTCATAGCAGGACAGTGGCCAACAGAGAAACCAAGGGACACACTGACACAGGCAACCACCACCTGAAATGCATGCAAACAGAATGTCTGGCTTCATCCAAACAATTGGAACCAACCAGATGAGCCCAATGTCCCTGCTTATTGGAATTTTTTAAGAACTTGGTAAGACTTGTTAAGTATCACTTCCTTTTGCAAGCAGTGCAGAGTCCATCTTCCTCCTCCATTCACTGCATTTACTTGTGTGTTCACTAGTAGGAATTTATTGTCATGTCTGCTGATGTGAGGTGAACAGACTTGTATCTCACCAGCTCTGTCCTGAAAATCTTCTAAAAACCAGGATCATATCAGCTCCCTTTCAACTCCTATGGGATGAAAGCAGTTTTATGTATACTTCAAGTCACAAACTGCCATAAGCAGCTATTTCATTAAGCCTCTCGAAATCCCCGACACATCCTTCTTTCCCTACCACACACACTTCTAAACATCACTACCTCAGCTTTATAATATTAAGCATGAATCTCAACACAGTTTTAAATTTAGCTAGAGACAGCTGAATTGAATTTTTTTATCCGTTGAAGGAACACACTTGTCCTTTTGCTTTTAACATGGCAGCAAACGCGGGATAGCCTTCAAAGGTATAAGACAATAGAGATGCAGACTGCACAGAGGCCAGTAGAACACAAAGCAGCAGCAAACAAAAACATTAAACAACTGGTATACTGGGAAAGACCAAATGAACAAACTGAAACTGACAGAAGGAAGTCAAATGAAGTTTGAAGATTTTTTTTTTTAAAGACAGTCCTGCAATCTGAGTGCTCTCTATACATGCTTTATGTTCTATAGCAATGAACAAATCAATTTACCATTTCATTTCATAGAATAGTTAAGGTTGGAAGGGATCACTGGAGGTCATCTGGGCCAACCTCCCTGCTCAGGCAGGATCCCTTAGAGCACGTTACTCAGGATTGTGTCCTGACAGCTTTTGAATATCCAGGAGAGAAGACTCCACAACCTCTCCAGGTAACCTGTTCCAGCGGTCAGCCACCCTCACATCCATAATTTCTGATGAATAGTCAAAGAACAGGCATCTAGACTGAAATGTTCAGTTTCCTTGAGTGCAATTAACACTGACCACAATCATTATAAAGCCATTAGGCTTTCAGTAAGATAAGGAATTAATCTTGATTCAAGCAAACCAAAAAACCCAACTTGCGAATCGGATGTAGGTGTTTGAATTACACTCGTTTGTGTTCACCCAAGACAGCATGGTCACACTGTGGCTCTGTTACACACAGCAATAGCCAAACTGTGGTATGCATACTGCACAGGATTGAATGAAGACTTTGTGGTTTCCTAGTCACCTGAGAAGCTAGGGAATTTAGCTAATATTAAAGTTTGAACAAGTATTTTTGATGTAATTATATTGACTATTTCTATTTTAAAATTACCTAGAACAGTCCTAGAAATGCTGTATTTTATTATTAAATACAAAGATTACTTTGTTTAGCTTAAGAGCAAACAATAGTCAGTCAGTTAGCATCCACACTTTGGAAAATAAATAATTGCAGCTGAGTAGCTTCTAAGATACGAAATGGAGTGTTATAGTTGGCTTGTAAGTGTATCATTCATCCTTTTATGAAAGGATCACAACATTTCTTGCCTTCTCCAATGGGCAATACAGTTGTTATGTTTTACTGAAAATTCTACATAGCCAGAATTTAATCCATCCAGAGCATTTTGAGGCAGCTTCAACACAATGTTCTCCAGAAGATGCCACTAGCTGAAACTCTAGTATAATTTCCTGTGTTGTATTACCAGTGTGCTCCCTCCCTTAAGGGAACATCTGACATCGCAACCTCACCACAAACAACAGTGCCACGTGCCATGGAGACTGTGCTGATCTAACACAATTCCTCCACTCCTTGAACTTCACTGCTTACAGACAAGCAGGTTCTTCGAGAACAGTGCCACAAAGAGAGGCACTTCACTCTTTTGAGGACATCATGTATGATGTTCAACTATTGTTCTGAAATATCATTGCATTGTATTGCAGTGCAGTGCATTGTCTTCAGCACAAACAGAATCAGCAAAAATGTACCAGAATGGAAAACTGAATCTCACTCTGTGCCTGGACAAGTACTTAGAAATTGCAGTTCCTTTCTCCTATGCTACTAGAAACAAGTCCACGTATTTGCTTTTCACTTATGGAGGCTAAAAACCAAACCAAACAGTCTTCAAAGTGGACCCCAAGGGTAGGGATTAATGAGTCCTACTTTTTAGCTAGAACAGATTTTTTTGTCTGCTACAAAAAATCGGGAAGTAACAGTTTACACTGAAAACCTGAAAAGTATTTTATCTGAGAGCCTGTGATCAAGGAAACAGCTTTATGTCTTATGTATCAATCACATCACACACTGGAGACATAGTTCTGATCTTATTTGAGAAGTCATAGTCAATATCACTTTCTAGGAAATCAATCATATCAATCTCTCCAAATAAGAAAGTTACAGATGCTAGTAAAGAAAGTCTGTCATAGTCTTGTAATTGAGACAGAGCTCACTTTACAATAGAAACAGCAAAAAGACAAAGATCTTTAAACTGTGTCCTACCAGAGTATTCCACACCACACCCCTTTGTTGTCACACCATGCTTATTCCATTCATCAGCAGGGCCATATTCTGCCTACTTTTCCTTTGGCTGTCCACATACTTCTAAGAGCTCTCCACATTTTGTTACTCTCCACCTCCCTCAGTTTCAACTCCAACCAAACTTTGGCTGAACATTGCTGCACATGTAAGCAATACCAGTGCCTTTTGTAGACTTTGGTTTTGCTAAAGTCAGGAACTCCCTGCAGCCTAGCAGGCTTACTGTCATGCCTGCTATTGTCATGAACATTAGAATAAGTCATTTTTGCAGTCTAAGGAAACTGTCTCCAGAAATCAACACGTCCTGTGATCCTTTGCTCTTCACAGCAAACCTCTTGGAGGACACCACTTAGCAGTTCTTTAAACAAGATAAAATTCTGGACCTTAGTCTGACAGCTGCCCTCCTAATTTCTCTCAGGATCTGAAATCCTACTATCTCCCAGCCACTACAGCCTGGACTGCCAAATGCAAAGCAATTTGCCCTAGCAGGTTCTTCCAAAATCTGTGTCTAAATACTGTCCCAAGTATCCTGCTGTCCTGGCAGAACAGTTTCAAATGGTCCTTGGGAAAAAAGCAGCAGATATCACTCAGCTGCTTGGAAGGTTCATCTTCTTCCCTATTCTTGATCAGGCTGTGTACAACAAATGCCCACTACAGTATTAATGGCTGCTGCCCCGTCCTCTGATTCTGAAACATACAGGCTTGGCAGGCCTATGACCCATTCCACAGCAGAGAACCAAGCTTCCAAGTAATTCCTTTGTGTAGAGCACAACCCCCTCTCCTTGGCTTCTCTGCCTGTCCCTGAAGAGACTGCGACACATCTATTGCAGCAGTCCAGTCTTATGAGGCACCCCCTGCATCTCTGTAACCTCAGTGAGGTTATAGCTCAAGGACAAAGTACAGTCTTCTAATTCCTCCTTTTTCTCTACAGGACATGAGAAATTGGAATAATGGGATCTCAAACGCAACGCAAGAGGGCCCCCTTCCCCTGCCCACTCCAATCACATTATCTCTTAAAAATCCCATTCTCCAATAAGCCCAAAACCAGGTTGGCTATTTATTCCCCTAGAAGACCTGTCCAAATTAATTTCTGATGTGCCAGCGTGGTCATTCCAACTGATGCCTGCGACACATCACCCTTTTACCTGTGTCAACAGCTCTCTGACCCTCAGGACAACTGATTCTGGGCCAACTGTTCCATTAATTGTAAGGTTTGCATGTGTCTGACATTGGTGCTATCCACCTGTTTGTTACAAAGTTCAATCACCTTCTGAACTCAAGATCCATCAATATGCTCCCTCCTTTTACGCTACGCTCCAAAAAGCTCAAAATTAATTAGGAAACAAATCTGATTCTATTTCTCCTTAATCACTATCATATGGTTTAAATGCAGTATCTTGTTCCATTTCCTGCTATTTAGTCTAAATATTGCTCACTACAAGAAACTAACACCAATATTCTATTGTATTTTACAGTGTACTGAGTTTACAGCAAGGGTCATTGCATTTGCATCTTTTTCTATTGTTACAAAAAAGTGAAAGAACACGTAAAACAAGTGTGGATCTCTCTATGAAGTGTTAAGATAGGCAATGATAACAAACTTCACCAAGAAGTCAGCACATACTCCTATTAGGAAGGATTAACCTTGTAGAGCACTTCTATGAATTTGTATCCAGACAAAGGTTGGGAAGGGTTCAACATGTCTGTGCTTTTATATTAATATTCTAAATGCATTTCTGCCTATTTTTTCTATCAGATGGTGTTATATCTAGCATGAATATGCTAGAAGCCCTCTAAACAAATTAGAGCAACAATACCTGTAATTAAGAATTTGGATCATATTGGTTATTAATATCATCATGTTGTTAAGCAGTCAGCAATCAAGTCCACTGATCTAGTCTGCCAGTGAAGTCAGACCAAAAACATCACCCCTCGAAAGAGCTGCTGGAGGGCAACAGAGGGGTAGGAACTGTGCACTAATGTTATGCAAACGGCGTCAAATAGGAGCAGGTTTATTCGGATCACAGGAAGAGATTTTAGTCTGCTGATCTTTCCACAATTTTAGACTGAATGTAGCCTTCACAGCAGAAGTCTTCTAAGAACTACATCCACACTAAATCTGCAAAATGAGAAAGTAACACCATGTAACTAAGTACCACTAACATTCTGGACTTCAGTCGGATCTATAAAGATAACAGCTTTTTGCTATGCAGTGTGTAACTTAAACCTGTCAGTCTCAGGTTCATATTTATGTATGCACATCATAATCACACATACCAACATCTACATACAATTCCACACATAGCACCACTGAAGTAACTCTTCTACAGAAAACACAAACAAGGTACTTGTGAAAGGCTTCCAGATACGTACTTGAAAGATGCCAAAACAGATGAAAACCATGAGCAGACAGGAGAGTCACAGCAAAATTCAGCTACTGCTGGGAGCTGGAAACAGTTTAAAAATCTGCTTCTCAGAGACCCCTATTCCCAAATCAGAGCTTTGCAGAAGGTCCTACACAATAGCTTCTGCTCAGAATATAACCCTTACATAATCAGAACTATTCAACTCCTATTTATATTTTGTTAATATTTGTGTCAGAAGAAAACATATTCATGAGAATCTATCCAGAACAAAAGAAGCAACCAGTGAGCTGTTACCCTTGTATGCTCTGAGTTCTCCGTGTCTTTAAAGGCCATTCCCCACAAATTAATTACCAGACTCAAGCAGATGGAATCAAGTACTTTTCCATTAAAGTTTGTTTTGTTTGAAACAAAACCAAGTAAAATAAATCCTTTGATATGGAAGGGAAGAACTTGTGAGTTTTCATGCAATGTTTTGTATCAAGCCAAAGATCTGAAAGAACAGCAAGTACTAGCAACTGTTTTAATAATACATCAGTATCTAAAGTGAAGATTTACCTCAAACCAACATTTCAAGCGATCCTAAGAGATAATACTTTTTGTTGTACAAAACATTACATCCTTTGTTTTGATATGATATGAACAAGTTGTGAAGACACAGGTTCAAAAGGGTAGTCAGAAATATCAAATCAGCTGAGTTTTCAGACAGGACAGCTCAATACAGATAGGTCAGCTCAACACTGCAAGTTCAGAGGTATGACCACGAGTGAAAGGCAGAAATAGGTAAGGTGAAAGTGTGAGCTTATTAAGACTTACAATTCCTAAAACTGTAATTCATGTTACCACTTTTTTCCATAACTATTCTGTGTGCCTCTGAACTGTTCTTATCTATGTCAATGGGAAGAAGGTCAAAGATAGAGGACCTTAAATAGGTGTTAGTACCCTCTTTGAAAGCACTTTTGAAACAGCTTCAAAGGACCCCAATCCCAAGATCCACACAAACACTATTAAGAAAAAAAAAAAAGGACTAGCTGTAACTTGAGATGCTCAGATCAGTGAACAACCTGCTACATTCTCTTTTCTTTGCCAGAGTAAAGAAAAGCTTTCTTCATGATGAACAGAGTAAGCCAAAGATTCTCTTATTATTGTTACAAGAAATAATGCCAGCTCTCATTCCTCTCCACATCCTCAAGTAAACCCAACACAGGAGGCCCAAAACCTTTAGTTCCTTTACAGAAAGCTTCACAGAAGAGGTTAGGGCTAAACAAATGCCCTTCATGAAGGAAAGGAAAGGTAAAGATGATTGCATTACAGTTGGACCTACAAAAGGCACCCTTTGAGCGAATTAATTTGCTAACACTTATTTTACCTGTGCCAGTTGCCAGTAAACCCCTTGAGTGGAGGTTCTGTGTATGAAGTGGACTACTTATGAGCAGAGTGAAAGCATAAGCAAGAGAAAAAGAACTGAAGTACCCTTAAAAGCAAGACTTGTATGTGCAAAGGGCATCAGTCTTGAATACCAATTGGATGAATAAATTTGCCAGTAGGTTAAGTGGTTTAGAAAATCATTAACAACACTGTATTGTTCTTGATTTTATAAGCAATATCTTAAGTTACTTAAATGTACATTTTAAAAACTTTTCAATAAATGACACTGAGCAGTAAATTGTTTATACAAATGTAACTGTTGAATGAATTCCCTTTAGGAACTGCCTTTACCTTCTGGTGTTTAATGCTGACAGCATATGAATACTGGGTTGAAAATATATCTCATGTGCTCATTAGACAATACTACCTGCTCACCTTCTTACAGGCTCTATGTACCTTTACAGCAACAAACTGACAAGACAGGAAGGTGGATCTAGGAGTCTATGCCTAATATAACAAGTACACTGAATATGCTCAGAATCTTTACGTGGCACTGAGGCCAACCTCACAGACAGATGGCGTCCATAGCATTAAGCTCTGACACTCAGCTGGAGTGTTAACCTGGCTGTTAACATAGTTCTCCCAGACTCATGGCTCAGGAAGATTGTTATCACACTTGGAAAGTGACAGATGCCCTGGACCAAAACTGTATCAGGGATGGTTTTAACAGTTTTAGAGTAGATCAAGTTCTAGAGCCCAAGAGCTTTTCCTATAATTTATTTTAGTCATACCTACAAAGGATAGCCTAGTAGTACTAAACAACATGAACAAAAGCGAAATGGGGAGTTGAATACTGAGAAGCCAAAATGCACATCTAAGAAATCACTGCAAGTACAGTGTTTGCTCAGGTCAGTGGTCATGACACACATACTCTGTAAGATACAACAGGAGACGCAAGCTGCATTTGTCTGATGGGAGCAGCAAAATGTCATTGCTGTTCATTTGCTCTGCTAAAGCATGCTGTGTAACAGGGAATTAACCAAGTAAGATTTAGAAGAAAGAAAAACCACAACAGGTGATGAAGGTTATTATTAAATTTGATAGTAATATCTGGTTAGTCAACATATAGAGAAATTGCATAAGAAAGTGTGTATTATCTACCAAGCATCAAACACAAATGTACCTATTACAGCACACTTCAAAAAGCTAAGCCCAAGACACAGCAATCTGCTAAATATCTACTGTGACTCAAACGAGCAGTAAACAAGAGAAAAATAAAATTTCTTTAAAAGAAGATAGAACTGACTGATAAAATGCTGGCACAGGAAACAAGACACCCGTTAAGAAGGCTACAAGGTTCTCCCTGTGCCTTAACAACAGTGTGACAGGGCTTTGCCTTCTCCTGCCTGGGCCATGTGGATGGAGCTCTCACTGCTGAAGACCAAAGCAAAAACGTCATGGAGTACCTCAGCCTTCTTTATATCCTTGGTAACCAGGTCCCCCATTTCCTTCCAGACAGGGCTCACATTTTCCCTATTCTTCCTCTCATCACAAATGTATCCATAGATTTTCTTGCTGCCCTTAATGACCCCAGCCAGATTTAACTTTATCAGGGCTTTGGCTTTCCGAACCTGAGCCCTACCACTTCAGACAATTTCTCTTTTCCTCCCTTACCGTCTGTAAAAATTTTAATCATTAAAGATGCATTACTTAATTAAAATCTGTTTTCAGCTACCAGTCTTCAACAGATGGCTTTCCATGTTCAGTAATGCCCTACAGATAAAGCTTTGTCCAACAAATACTTGCTATCATTCTTACTGTGTTTAGCCTTGCCTTTTCACTGTTTTCAATGCTATCTGGAATAAAGATGCTCTTCAGTTAAAACAGCCTTAGCTTCTGTATCTGAAGTGACATGTCTGCTTTCTTTTGCAATTCTGATAAATGTACAGTGTCTTAAAGCTATATGAAAGTGATGCCAAGAAACCCCAAGAGGCTGATTTTCTTGGAATAATCTTAAGTCAACTAAGCTTGATTCAAAATCCATCTTCATTCCCCCCTCATCTAAATCTCAGCTTGACAGAATGCTCCTTATTAGTTATTTAGGAGAGGCCGAACTCAAGCCTTGGGGTCAGCAACATAATCAATCATCAAGAAAAGAACAGAAAATAAGCAGCAGCAGTCAGGCTCCCTCACAAATTCACAGATACCACAGACACTTTAAATTCATTCCTAAAGGGAAAAAAAAAAAAAAGAAAAAGAAAAGAAAGAGCAGGTAATTCATCCTTTCATTTGGACACAGTGCATCTGTAAACACCACCACAAAACAACGAGGAGACTGACACAGTGTTCTGTACTGGGGTACACAAGTCAGTCAGACATGACTAAAACACCCCACGACACAGAATGATTCAACATGGGCCACCACATTTAATAAATGAAACAGGCCTGTTTTACACAGATCCTTAAATCTTCATAAGTGTAGTTTGAGAACACACCTTTCTAATAAAGCCTATTTAAAAAACCAAACTGTTCCTCTTCACCCTTGGTCTCGCATTTTCACCTTCCACTGTTTGCCACACCTCCAGCAGTAACAGAACAGTACTTTCAGGATTGTAATGTGAGAAATGATGAAATGCTCTTAGTTAAAATAAATTTTATCTTTAAAAAAACCCCCATGGTCCCACTTCATCCCCACCTCAATTCTGTTTACAGACCACAGCAATGCGTGACTGTGAACAACTCTTTTAAAAAGTGCGTTTATTCCTAAATTGTATTTCGGTTATATTTCAGTATTTGTTAGAGCAAACTGTAAAACATCTGAACACCAGATTTTGGAATAGTGTAAGAGACATTTACCAAATGCGGTCATAATTCCATGGACACTCTAATTTTTCAGACGCTATTTCTACTTCATTTTTGATTAAGTACTTAGACATTAAAAAAATTCCTTATGATTTTCTGAAAGTAGGTTTGTCAAAATATTACTTTCTGGCCAACAAATTATTGCTCATAAAGAGATTAAGACTATCCATGTTTTATAAACACATACCACACAAGTAGATCCAACCACTTAAAGCCTCCTGCACCTTAGGCCAGGCTCTACACTGCAGGCAGGTATCAGACAGTGGTTCCCAGCACTTCCAAACGGTACCAGAACCTACAGGCCACACATGAACACACTTCCTCTGATCTCTCCTAATACATTTGTTTCATTACATCATCCACCTTTACATTCTTTTGAATTTGTTTTGTTTTCCAGAAGTCAATTCATGAATCATTAAAAGAACATAAGTTTTCTCAGTTCAAGATCTATGTGTTGTTTCCATCTGAATAGTTTTAAATCAGTTACCCTCTCTTTAACATGATACTTCAGGAGAAGTCTACACAGGTACTTACCACCAAGTAAGGCTACACAAAGCAAATAAACTGTGTGAATTCATCACAATGAAGAAGAAAAACACATTTTCATTACTTCTGCTCTCTTTTGCCCTCATAGCACTTTGCTATTGCTAGTTTGCCATTGCTTCCATTTTCAAGTATGCTTTAAAGAAGAAATAACATCATTTCTGTACTCTAATGACTTTCTCTCATTTTCCTCATTCCAGCTTCCTACCAAAAAATGAATGCACTTCAACCAAGAAAGTCCGGCACCTTTTCCGAGCCTCTTCCTTTACTGATATACTACTTTTTCAGAGGCCCTGTAAAAATCTGAGGCAGCATTTTTGCTCTATCCCACCACTTATTTCCAACACATTTTTTGTATTTAAAAAGTCGTTCATCTTCCAAACAGGTTGATATTTTCCCAAATGCTAGTATCTTACCACCAATATGTTGCCCAAAATGAGAGGCCACATGTTAGTCCACTACTAGTTTTAAGTTTTGCTCAATTAGATTTTTTTGGATGGCCGCACAAACATGGTGCTTTCACAAAAAAAATCACTGCTTTTCAGGTTTCCACAAAGGAGTAGCCTAATTTGCTGTTAAAGCAGAAAGCCTGGAAAAACCATAGTGAGAACCAAAGATAAGTGAGTTATAAAATAGATCTTCTGGCACAGCAACATTTTCAAACCTTCTTGATACATTAAAGCACCACAAAGCCACTTTGGAAGATGAAACTAGAAGAGATCACTGTCCAAACTTCAACTAGCCATGGAATGGTCAACTATGACTCCTGAAGATACTGCAAAAACCCAAGACATAGTAATGCACATGAGTGAGAAAACTAAGCCCAAAACTGTCTAAGAGGAATTGTTACTTTCAATCAAAAATAACCTTTTGTCTGTACCAGAAGACAGAGCTTTTCAAGTACAGGAGCCACAAGGAAGCTGGAAATAACTAGCTGATCCGAGAAGAGTAAATATTGTTTGAACAGAACATATTAAAAAATAAGACTTTTATTTTTGAGCTACATGCTCATCTTCAAGCTTAGCAGAAACCAAAACTCTTTCCTTTGACAGAAACATTGATTTTACAGGCTAGACCAGCTCTTTTAACAAACTTGACGGAAGAACAAAATTGCACTAAACACCAGAAGAAAATCTTATCCTTTTCAGTCTCCTTAAACTGTGCCTGAAGACTAAACTAGGTTTCATGCAATGCAGTTTTTTCAGCTTGTTTCAAAAGTACCTCAAAACTGCTGGCCATAAGAAATAAACACACTGTCCCCATTCTCATCAGTTCGGGGTTATGCTACCTGTAGACACTTGTGGGACAGAAAACTTCTCTGCCTAAAGCAGTTCTCTGGACTCAAACCACAATGCTTACCACTTCTGCATGACTGGGCACTAAGCAGTGAACATCTTTCACACTTCCATAGAGAGATGCAGATCTTCTGAAACAAGTGCAAACTGGAAGGAATTCAAGAATGCACTTTGCAAAGCTACGCATCCTCTTTTTGCCTATTCAGTGCCCCATCACCATCCCTCACTTCTCAAGGAAAGCGCATACAGGACCACGTATAACAAACACTTCTGAGGACATCTGTACTTACTCCCCACACACTTTCAGCCCAGCATGTTTCACTGATTCAGCTTTTGTGCTCAGAAGCCTCTAAATGGTTACATGTGAACAAGTGATTGTAGGTGTTTGCAGTCAAGATGACAGGATTAGAAATGAGAGCAAAGAAACAGGCTTTAGCTCCAGATCTTCAGTCAAGTTCTTCAAAGCTGTAAACAGCAAATAAACACTATTGAGAAGCAACATGGACCAATGAATGTTGCCACCAACTGAGCAAAAGAGTGGATCTCTCTCTCTCGGTTACCAATTTAAAAATATCAGTAATGGTACTGACCTCCTCTGTCAATGGCTCTGATACTTACACATGAAAAGCGTTTAGGAGGAAAGAAATAACTTTTCATTCACACTTTTCCCTTACTTGTACAGCAAATTTTTTTGTTCCTCTCATCCTTTGGAAACTTGCCTTCCCTGGTGCTATACACCTTAGCTGTTGCACAAGTGCTGTTACTGCTGTTGCCCTGCTGCTTCTGCAAATCAGGATTTGAAGATTTACTTACCTGTTTGGATGGAACAAGAAACAAAAACCAACACTTGACCAAGAAACAGACACCAGATTTGGGGAAATAAGCAAACAAGGATATTTAATAGAGCTGATTTTCCTACACCAGAATAAAAGTCCTCAGGTAATATAAATTCTATTTTCTATTTTATTTCTTCCGCTACCAGACTTGACTTGTCTTTCCCTATTATGGTTTTCTCACAAAAAATCCGAGCTACACATCCTAAAGGAGAATCAGGGGTTAAGTCAAGCTATGGGGAAAAAAATCCAGCCTTTTCAAACTGCATGCAATAAGTGATAGGAAAGTTTAAAAAGTCAGCACTGACTTTTCCACACATTCAGACAAATGAACCAAAAAAACCCCAAAAACTCACAAAACAAAATATGTGTTTAGTCCAAACAGAATCCCAGCATCCTTAAAATATGTTTCATCTCCTGAGCAAGCATAATACTTTCACAATGAACAGATAAACCAAATAAAAACAAGGAATTCTGAAGGGGAGGAAGAAATTGCTACAATCAGTTGGACCAGAAACATCCTCAAGATAAATAACAAAAGGCTATCAAGGACTTTGCTCTTTAGCATTAAGCCCAGTTGTTACTGTAATGCAAATGAACTGTTAAAATCCTAGCCAGCACAGTTGGAAAGGTTTATCCTAACAGCCACATGCATTTCTTTTCTTCCAACTGCTGGCTAGGCCTCCAGCATGGAATTAGCAATCCAGTACACAGAAATATGGGACTGTGACAACATGAGCTTTGTGAAGAAGTATGAATCAAAAGACGACTTTAAATTTACAGAAAACAAATACGAAATACTGCTGTATTTCATTCTAGTAATACTGAACTCTGTGTTAGATATGCCAAATAAAGAAATACTAATATGTTCTGGCACTGCAGTCTAATGAATACAAATAGAAAGCATATGAAGATTCCAGGCTTTGCAAGAGCTCAAATCAGGAAAGCAAAGAAAAATGTCTTGTATAGAGAAGCTGCTAAACTTTATAAAAGAAATGGGTCTGCACAGAGAGAAGCTACAACACTGTAGCTTCAGTGTTTGCACTGCCCAAACCACAGGAGCAACACAGGCTGAACTGACAGAGGACAGACAAAGGCGCACCCAAAGGCAAGTACGTGTGATCCTTGTGACAGCAATGATAGCTGTGTATCACCGCAGAAGGACTCGAAATGAAACAAACCCAGAACGGGCTCTTACACAATAAAGCCTGCTCTCTGGTTTATTTCTGGATCCACTTCAGCTGGACTCTACTTGCCCAAAAACTTTATTTACAGCAAATACAGAAGATGGATGCAGAAGTCAATTACTCTCCCTCAGGTACAACCCTGTAATCACAGTCCGGTAAACCCCACGGAATACAAGAACAACAAGGAAATGAAAACAAAACAAACAGCCCAAACCCAAAAAGTTTGGCAGGAACTTGGAGTCTTGTAAAAGGCAGGAAGGTATAAATATAACAAGCAAATTAAGACCCTTATTCATTTTCAGGAAACGCTTTTTATACTAGCTACACTCCAAGTAAAAATCAGGTTCCCTACCCCTATGTGAAAAATCCACCGTTACAAAATAGTATTTAATAACGCATACTCAGTGCAAACGAAGTGCAGACTTCATGCAAAACACTTTGTCTTCAGTATGACATGCTTCAAGAAAATAAAACAGGTTAAACTGATTGCCATAGAGTGAACTAAGCAAAATGAAGCAGTATCAAGTCTTCAATTTTACAAATAAACAGTTTAACCATTTAATAAAATATTAATAACTAAACTTTTTTCATTTTCTAAGCAGCCCAATAAAGTTCTATCACAGTCAAAATCTCTAACTTCCCTACAAGTAAAAAAAAAAAAAAGTCTTACCAGGCTTTAAAGTCACAGATACAGAACATATATGTTTTGTTTTAACAACAGCATTTCTATTTAAATGATGAATGACATATAGAAAACTAGAAATGAAATTATTGCTGAAGACAATCAGACTAGCAAACTCAGGCATTTTACAGCACGCCTTTCTTCACAAGAGTTAATTTCCTCTTTTTAAAAATCTTCTTTCCCATAGGTGAGATTATAGATTCCTGAAGAGACAGACCAGTAGACCTTTATACTGGTGTCTACAGAGTAAGAAATACTACCAGTAAGAAGTACTACCAGAAATATTTCCAGTTTGGATATGAAATATGGTTAAGTTTAAATGTAGTTGAAAAAAACAAAGATCAGTGGTCAGAAGACAAACATCTATTTTTCCTTTAGCAAAACAAAAGAATTTATTTCCCCTTGCTAGTTACAGCATGACCATGTAAGACTCATCTGTGAAGATTAAATTAGTTCAAGACAAAAGAATGCATCACAATCTGAACGAACAAATGCATTTCACTTACCAAAAAAAGAAGCAAATTTTTACCACAAACTACATTTTCAGCAGACTGCTGACAAAGCAGAAGTCCTGTAGTGGCTTAAAGGCTGCGTTCTTTCCAGCCTATCAAGTGTCTAGATATATACAAAATAATGAGAGCAGTCAACTGCTTGCATAGAGTTCTTAAAACCTTCCCTTTTGTGGTTTGTAACTATAATTTTCTGAAAATTACTTGCTCAGTTACGTTTTTATTATTATAGTCTAAAAACTGTTCTGGTTACTGTTATAAAAAAAGACAAGTACCAGTGACTGCTTCACAGATTTCAAAATAGGGCAGTTTACAAGCATTATCCACATAACAAATGAAGACTTAACATTCAGAGCATAAAATTTATCTTGCTATGACTTTATGAGAACATGACAGTCTAGATAATGTCACTGGCACAGAATGCTTTAAACTATGATAAACTTGGTCTGTTCAAGTTTAGAATAATAACTGGCGGGGTGGGGGTGAGGATTTATATTGTATCTTCTCAGACCAGTTAGAGCAATTTATACTCAGGAGACCACAAGTGAACAGAAGGAGTAAAGCGCAAAGAAGATGGGAGTTAATCACAATATAGAAGGCAGAAACACATAAAATTCCGATAAAAAGAGCAAATAATTAATTTTGAAGGGTTTTCCTGTACAAAGACAGATTTTGGGGTCACTCATTCAGATGAGGCTATGCCCCATTTCATGGCATTCAGCCTCCCTCCTGAAAAAAGATACAAATACAAGTAGGAAAACTAGCCTTGAGCGTTTTCCCTTCCTTTCTACACCGAGGGAAAAACAGCCACAAGCAGTTCCCTCACTGCCTTTCAGGTAGTTTGCACCTTACTCACAGTACAGACCCAGACTTTCTCAGTCATCTCTTGGTTCTTCACCCTGTTGGCAAATGAAACAGTCTGATTCCCAGGGAACCTCTGTCCAGAAAACAAGGAGAAAGCACTGTGGGAAAGTACTGAAGGACTGCCTGTGTGCTCATGGAGTGGGCAGTCTGTTACCACAGCAGAAGGTAAAGGTGGTCTCTGGCCTATGCCCAGTTTACACAGCTGCAGCCCATACCTGGGATCTGAACATGTCTGCAAAGAGGAAAGGCCTAAGAATAGCACCAGGTAAGTTCCAAGCAAGTTATCACATAAAACCTAATGATTCAAACAACCCCACGTGCCTCCAGATTATTCCAGAAGGACAAGAAGGCCAGAATACCCTATCGATTTTCCCAGATGAAGCAGCACAAGACACAGTAACAGAGCACATATCCAGAAAGACACAGCATACTCATACCCAGACCTTCCGTGGAATCCATGGTTTCATGGCTGGCCATCAGTTTTGTATTTGTAACTATTGCAAACTCAACCAGAATAATATTTGTTGAGAGCGCTTTTTTTTTTTTTTTTTTTTGAGAGAGAGACACCACAGAGTAACAAACAAAGGAAAAGCCTGGAAGCACGCATCAGTGCCCACTTAAGAGTTCCTCAACTCCTTTTGCAAAAAAAGGATTCTAACCCTAAAACAGGGCCAATTTCTACCTAAGTAAGCTTAAAGTTCTCTCCACAGATCCAGAAATACGTAGTACATCTCACAGCCTTTGCTAAAAGGTTGCAGAAGGCGCACAATGGAACAGCTGCTGTGTTCCACTCCAGTGACAGCTACATTTCAGTGGTGGATTAAGTGGTCCAGAACCATTTTTACCTAACTCACAGGGGTACAGTGAAGGCTGTTCATAAAGCCACACAATGATGGGACATACTAACACTCTAGCACAGTCATGCTGGGTAAAACGCTGCAAGACACAGAACCTGAAAACTCTACAGTTACAAATTACTGTCTTTGTCCTGCTGTTATACTGCAATTTATTATTATTTGCATTTTAATGTTCTTGCATACACCTTCAGGGCAGGAATCCTATTATCTGAACTATCTCTACCGTCATGTAATTCTACAGTGCTTTATAAAACATAATAGTGAAAAGCAACCACATACAATATACACTAACTCCTTATCATCCTCCCTTTAAATTACATAGAAAGCTAGATTCAGTAGTAAAGAGGACACTCAACTGAGACGTTTCCTCAGATAATTTTGTTTGGAGTTCCATTGCACCTTAAAGATTTGGGGAATAACAAATCTATATTTAAACAAGTGTGCCTGAAGTTTTCTAACAGGTCAGACAGCTCAGCAAAATGAAGCAGCAAGTACATGTACAGCCATGAACACCTACACTCTTTCTGGTAACAATTTTCACTAAGAAAGTGATGAACACAAAAACCAAAATACATTTCTTCCATGGGGCAATTCTTCAATTAAAGCATTTTTTTTTTAGCTAGAAGAAGATACAAGCTAGAAATATTATAATGGAGAGAATGCCTCAGACTAACACCTTCTTAGCTATAATCACAAATAATTGCCTCTTCTTATACTAATGAGCAAAGCAAAATGGAAAGTAATTTAGACAATTCATTCAGGGTAATAGCTTTGTGAGCTAATATTACTGCCGAGAGATCCATTCTCAATTTCCTCGAGTACAATAACAGAGCAGCACTAAGTTTTTCACTTCAGGGAGCTTTTCTATTCTATGTAAATATAAACAAAAATCCCATTATCTATTGATAAAAACAACAATGTGAGTTAAATAAAGTTTCATATGTTACACTTTAATATAACAGCCATCAGCTCCTTGGATCACAAGTGTAAACAAAACATTTCACTTACTGAAATCAATGAGAAACCTTCCAAATCCTTGCCTTTGGTATTGGGGCATGATCATTATGCAGGAGACATTGTACTTCTGCTGGCAAAGCTTTTCCTGTGGGAAGGAGAAACAGATCAAGTATGTCAAAGCACTGCTGAAGTGGGCAATTGCCTGCACCTGCTACTGTCCTTGTAAAACATCCCAATAAGGTGAACAGATGTATGGGTTCAATACCAAAGTCAAATAATTCCACATTAATATCTAATTTTAAGAAAGAAGTATCAAACACACCCTTCAGAATATTTTTTAAATTAGTTAACCACTCGGCATCTTAAAAATTTAATACATTGTCTGAACAGCATAATACAGTTTAAATGTTGTAAGAGGAAGATGGTAAGAAGAGGGAAATATTTTCATGCTTCACTGACCATTCTCTCAAGGATATAAAAGTGGAATACAATATCCATACACATGGTGAAGTTTTGTTTTCTATAATTGCTACACTAAGTGCCTGCAGGTTTTCATCTTTATTTTGTCTTCTCTCCGAATATGTGGTCAGGGTGAGGGGAATATGTGCAGAACTAAGAACTTACACTTAAAGCATACCAACTTTTTCAAAGCTAGATGCTTATCACCTGCACCCAAATCAAGGCAGAATGCTCAGAAACAAAAGCCTTCAGACAGAATGAAGTCATATACAGACAATGGAGACAAACATTACACTGATTGTTTAAGACAACAGAAGCTAAGATTAGGAAGCTGTTCTAAATACAGAAGTTTAAAAGTTCTTCCCAGTTTATTGATAAGAAGGAAGAGCTCTGTTACCTCTAAAAGATTACACCCCAAAAATCAGCAATAAGCAGTTTTGAGGGAGACCAAAGCAACCAGAAATATGCAGGTCAGTATAACTGACAAGGAGTTGTGGTAAGCACATGTGTAGTTTAAGACCCCAGCTATCATTTCAGCTTCTACACAAGACGACACTAGACAAGTGATGACGTGACAGGATCACATGCCAGTACATTCATTCCCAAATATTCTGTCAGATACCCCAGCCATATTTCACAAGGTTTCTTAGTTTCTGCAGTATGGTTAAGTATTTTCTCTGTACAGGCTTCCCAAACTCTCAAGACTACTGCTAGTAAGACGTCTCCATCCTGGCAAGACATTTATAACCAGGTAAGATAAGCCAGAGCATTTCTGCCAGCATGAGCACACACACACATTCTTTAAAAAAAAAGGAGGGGGGAGACATAGATGGATGACACGCAACAATTTGAGATAAAGGTTTTCCCCTACGTTTTGGTGGCGATAACATTTGTGATCATCAGATCACACTGTGATCAACACAGACTGGCTAAAGCAACAGGGGTGAAGTGGAGGAAGAAAACATCCATTGTTTGAGGGATGGTGTGCTAGCAACCTCCTTCACTCTGTCACCTCAGTAAAGGTAGGACATGGAGATCCACGTGGCAGCAAGGATACAAGGGTTATTGATGTGTTATAAACCACAGAAGCACCTGAGAATGGTCACACCGGAATTAGAGCTGCTCTCCCCAAAAGGGCAGCAGGAGTGAATAGCCCAACTAAGATGCACCTACACCAATGGACACAGCACGGTCAGCAAACAGGAGTAAATGGAAGCTATCATGCAGCAGGAAAACTATGACACAGTTGCCATCACGGAGCCATGGTGGGAATACTCACACAACTGGAGTGCTGAAATGGGGGGCTATAAACCCTTCAGAAGGGATAGGTGAGGAAGAAGAGGCAGCGGGGTAGCCTTGTACATTAGGGACTGTCTTGACTGTCTGAAGCTTAATCACAGTGATGAAAGGGTTGAGTGTTTGTGAGCAAGAATCAGAAGCAAGGGCGACAGGGCAGGTATCCTGGTGGGAGTCTGTTATAGACCAATCAGCCACGACGAAGAAGCAGATGAATTATTTTATAGGCAGCTGGGGTTAGCCTCGTGATCACTAGCCCTTGCTCTTGAGGGGGACTTCAATTTACCAGATGTCTGCTGGAAATACAGCACAGCAGAGAGGAAGAATAGTAGGAGGTTCCTGGAGTGTGTGGAATGTAACTTCCCAATACAGCTGGTGAGTGAGCCAAGCAGGGAAGGTACACAGCTGGACCTGCTGCTTGTGAACAGAGGACTGGGGGGTGATGTGACGACTGGAGGTTTTCTTGGGCATAGCGATCACAAAATGATAGTTTCTGTTTCTCAAAGAAATAATGAGGGGGGTCAGCAGAACTGCTACCTTGGACTCCCAGAGGGCAGACTTTGGCCTGTTTAGGATGCTGGTTGAGAAAGTCCCTTAGGGTGCAGTTCTGCAAGGCAAAGGAGTCCACAAAGGCTAGATGTGCTTAAAGAAGGAAATTTTAAAAGATACAGGAGCAGGCCATTCCCATGTGCTTCAAGATGAGCAAACAGGGTTGACCAGACTGGTTGAACAGAGAGCTTTGTCTCAAGCTCAGGGAAAATGAGAATCTATCACCTTTGGAAGAAGACACAGGCAAAAGGAAGGCTTCAAGGGTGTCATGAGTTTTTGCAGGGAGAGTATTAGAAGGGCCAAAGAACACCTAGAATGCAAACTGGCCACTACCATACAAGACAATAAAAAAATGTTGTTATTCTAAACCAGCTACGTAATCACTGGGGGTGGAAGTAAGGAATTCTCCAAGAAGGGGACATGGCTTCGGGCGGAGGTAAAAGAGGGTGTACAGAGGGTCCACAGACATTTTTATCCTTTTCCAGAGGAGGGGGCAGCAAGCAGTGCAGTGGAGTAGCGCTGGTCCTGACTGGAGGATTGCCCACCATTTTTTTCTTCACTGTCTCAGGCTTGGAGGGAAAAAAAATGTGGGGGAAGCAGTAGGTCACCTCTGAGGCAGTGACCATTTTGCATGTAATCACCCTCTTCCATACACTGTTGTTATTAGTATTGTTGCTGTTACTGTTCATTTTCTTATCTCATTGCTATTTCCAGTAAATTGTTATCTCAACCCACAATCTCTGCCTTTTGCCTCTCTCTATCACCAGACACGGTGGGGAGAGGGCTGCATGGGGCTTAATTTCCAGCTGGACTTAAACCACAACAATGAGGAGAAGGCTGAGGTATTTCATGCCTTTTTGCCTCAGTCTTTAACAGCAAGACCAGCTTACTGAGGGTACCCTGCCCCCTGAGCTGGAAGACAGAAACAAGGAGCAGGATGAAGCCTCTGTGATCCACAAGAAAATGCTTAGTGACCTGTCATGTCACTTAAGACATCTACAAGTCCACAGGGCCCAAGGGAACTGCTGGAAGAGCTCACTGAGCCACTCTCCATCATTTACCAGCAGTCCTGGTTAACCACAAAGGTCCCAGTTGACTGGAGGTAAGCAACTGTAAAACAAACAGAAAGAGGCAGAAAGAGGATTTGGGGAACTACAGGCCTGTCAGCCTGGCCTCTGTGCCAGGGGAAGGTCACAGAGGAGATAATTTTGACTGCTATCACATGGCACACACAGGACAACCATGAAAT
Organism: Oriolus oriolus; assembly: GCA_013400235.1. NCBI lineage: Eukaryota > Metazoa > Chordata > Aves > Passeriformes > Corvidae > Oriolus > Oriolus oriolus. The sequence continues at coordinate 2,431,917 of VXBT01010684.1, forward strand.
CAGGTCCAGTCAGCTTGGGTTTATGAAAGGCAGGTGCTGCCTGACCAACCCGATCTCCTTCTATGACAGGGTGACCCACTTGGAGGATGAAAGAAAGGCTGCGGATATGTTCTACTTGGGCTTTTCTCTTATCCCCACTAGGTCAAGAGGAAATGGCCTCGAGTTGCACCAAGGAGGTTCAGATCGGATATTAGGAAAAATTTCTTCACTGAGAGGGTTATGAAGCACTGGAACAGGCTGCTCATGGAAGTGGTAGAGTCACCACCTCTGGAAATGTTAATAAAAACTTGTAAATATGGCACTTGGGAACACAGTTCAGTGGCAACCATGGCAGTGCTGGGGTAACAGTTGGACTCAACGATCTCAAAGATATTTTCCAACATTAACAATTCTATGATAAGAAACAAAAATCAAGAGATTCACCTTAAGCTGCAACACCTTAAATAAATGGAGAAAATACTTGCCTAAATAAAAGTTGACATGTTTGTCACAATAAGTTCTGACTGACATTAAAGACAGTGTAAATTGTGCCTACACGTCTCACTTTAATTCCAGCAAGGCCAACCTCTTGGAAGGATGTGGTCAGATATCTGAGATGACTGTATAATATCCAGGTACTCTGACAAGACTTTTGGGCTTCTCCTAACTACTATTTTCCCACAAATCTGTTATTCAAGGAAGAAAATACATATTCAATAGGAGGTAGCAGTACTAGGATCAGGAGCTAGTGAATTTCTGAGTAACTGTACCAATTCATCACATCCCTTAGGGGCAAATTATAGACAATAATGGAAGCTTTTCCTGTTGCAGGCACATCTCACTACACTTCACCATTTTTCCTGATCATCTTTGTCAAGATAGTCCACTTAAGTATTATTTTTGTCAATGGCAGCCATCTATTAAGGGTGATTCTGAGCACAAAAAAACAGCCACAACTGAGACATCCACTCTAAACAAGGCAGCTACCATGAAGTTAGGCAATGCATTCTTACATCGGAGCAGCAAGTAACTGCATTAGATCAGACTGCACACAAGAGAGCAACATCACTGCCCATTTACATCTAAATAGCCAGCTGGAACTGCCAGCAGTCAAGCCATGAAAACACATCAACATTCCAAGTACCTGCGACTTTTACAAGTTACTCTTGGCATACTAATGCAAAAATGTTGGGGAAGGAAAAGATTTAAATATTCAACTGAAACCACAACAAATTCTGGAAACAAAACAAAGAAAGAAACAAAAATCCAAAAAACAAGAAAAAACCCACCCCAATCCATGTGGCTGAACTTATTCCTAATTTGCATCAGTCAGAGGCAAGAAAGTACAATGTATTTGAGACAATGAACATAATATTTAAGATTTATGGAGATGCTTTCATGCTTAAGGATTTTTTCCAAACTTTTGATTTTTCCTTGCTGTTGGCAGAAGTATTAAGGAGAGCAGGAAATTACAAATATTAAATAAACCCACTTTTAGAATTTTTACCTTAGAGAAATATCCAACTAAATGGCAGCCTTTCTCATCATTTTTTGTAAGGACATAGAAGAGGAATGGTTCAACATCATAATACAAGGTTTTGTGGTCCAGAAAGAGCTTAGCTAACAAACAAAGATTCTGACAATAAATTTTGCTCACATTTCCATCAACCTAGAAAAGCAAGACAGATGCAGTTATTTCCAAGACATAACAAGTTAGGACAAAACAACTTATTGAATCAATCATATCCTAGAAGGAAACGTGAACAGTATGGTGTTAGGAGAAAAAACAAACAAACAAAACACATCGAGGTTCAGAACAGAAATGCCCCAGTTTCTTCTTGAATAAGAAATCGCCAGTTAGTGCAAATTACTCCGCATTTTAAAGTAAACTCTGAGTATCCAGACTTATTAAACAAAGTAACTTCACCTTTTAATTGCTCAAGATAGACTTACCTCTTTCACATTATTCCTGGAATGAAAATGAGTACGACTGGCAGATAAGAAAAATGCACTAGTTAAAACTGCATTAAATTGTGCTTTGCTAGAAGGCAGTGGAGTACAACAACTTTAAAAAAAAAACCCAAACAAAGAAGTGTATTATTTTGAATCCTTAAGGTGTAAGGCCAATAAATGAGTAGCAATCACATCAATGTTTTGGATAAATTAGACAAGACAAAATTTCCATGTCAGGCTAAAACGCTATTGAGCAAGAGAGGTAAATTTCCTGGCTAAATACTACAATTAGTCTAGGTATATTACGAGTGCAAAGAGTCAAGCTGTGATTCAGACAGCTACAGAAAAGCCAGACACAAATGCAGATTTCCTAGATCAATTAGGTACTTCCTGAAAGGCTCAGTCAAAGGCAACACATTTTTGAAATAATCTTCTTAATAGAAAGGTTTGCTTGTACTGATTTTTTTGATAATGACAGTAGCTGTATTTCATTCACAGAGAAAGACAAATGATAGGCACTGTGCAGAAAAAGAAGCCATCTTCTATTCTAATTTGTTTTAAGTAAGAATCCTAGTTACGAATCTGAGCAAAACCCAACCTTTTGTATACATTTAGGGATTTTAAGGGAACACCAGTAGTTTAGCTGCATTAAGTGGATTGAAGAAAAAACATGCAATGAATAGCTACTGCTCCTAAAGGCATCAGAATAAACTTGCAGACAGGTCTTAAGAGGCTATCAAATACATCAAGCTCTCTTACAATGCACTCCATTGTCCAGATGCTTTTTATTACTTTTCACACTTATTAGCAAGTGTGCAAATTAAGTGTGAACATTAAGTATGCAGAAATCACCACAGGGTAAGCCATAAGCCTGAAAACGCAAATTATGTGAGCTGTCTTCTTCAGTAAGAACATTTGTACAGAAATGTAAAAAACTTCTTAAATTTCAGGCAAACACAGCTTGTTCATCAGTTTTAAATGTGAGAAGGGGGGAAAAAAGAGGGACAGCAAGCTCAAGAGGAAGCATCTGTGAAAAGTTGCTTGGCTACAGCATAGCAGTAAGCTATGTCAAAGTCTGCTCTCAAATCTGTCAAAGTCATGCTCTGGGCAGAGGAACATAAATCACAAAATGCCAAACTTATTTCCATTTCTCTCAAAAACACAAAGCATGAAGGAAACCACAAACTCTTCATTCTGCCTAAAAGAAAATGGTTGCACAGAATTCTTGAAAGGATCTATGAAGAAGGACATCAACTAATGACTAAGTTTCTATGGTAATCAGTGACAACTGACATTAACCTTTGAAATAAACAGACCCAAACCAACACATTTATTTCAGAAGGCTCAACATAAGTGCTTACTGAAGCACCTAAAATAGACAAAAGGAATAAAAGCAGTGGAGAAAGAGTTGGGACATTGCTTTCACAATACTTTGTTTTCCATGTGGTTTTTGCAGCAATCCCCCACCTCCCCATCCCTCTTGTCAGTATTTCTCTGTATTTTACTTTATTTTTTAAGCAGTTTTCATTAACATGTTGGCAGTAGTTAATAAAAATAAATGGGAAAGCACAATTTGCCTATTGCATGCTGCACAGTTCTTAACACTTGCTAATAGAGAAAATCAAGTTATTTTAAACAGACTAGGGCAATTTCACTTCTTGATCAGAAAAGAGGTAAGTCTACTTACAACCTAAGTCTTTTGCTGGCAGATCTACAATATTTATAAAAACTGCTCAAGTCAGGAAGGAAGCAACCTTGATGCAAACAGCTATTTTTTTAATAGCACAAACTCAACCAAATGAACCAAATACAAGGATCTTGATCTAACTTAAAAAAGGACTTCAAGACTGCATCTATCATTTGAACAGATAATGGCAATGACCAAGCACAACAGACATTTATTCAATTTGAGAATACAAGTTTAAAGAAGAATCTGTCATCTGCAGTTAGAGAAATTATCAATATATGCATCTAAATAACAGTGTTGAGAAAAGAAGTCCCAGTAATCCCAGCAGTCTTTTCTGTTATTACTACCTGTAAGAACACTTGAGAAACTGGAATACGAAAGTTAAGGCATAGTTTTAATAACTGCAGGTATGCTATTTGAAACACAGAATTCTCTTGTCTAGGACTTAAAACCTCACACTTAAAAGAGCTCATCTCCCAAAAGAATAACATAGATTAATAAATCCAAAGTTGAGGTTGTGGGATTTTTTATATTTCAGGGCAAGTTTCTCAAACATCCAAAACGAAGGCAAAAGCACTTAGGAGCTACATTTGTGATTCTAGAACACACAAGAAGCCGCTTTACTTGCTTTTTTACTTTGCGAGCATCTACATTATGATTAGTCTTCTCCCCATACCCAAGACACTCAAACAGCCAGCAATGAACGGGTGGCAAGAGGTACTTTTGCTGAGAAGGGAAAGGCAAACCAATCAAAGATGAGAACTGCAAAGGAAGCCCTAAGATTCATGCTAGTCAAGTATCTTAAAGAGGCTGGCTAATGCATGAAGTACAAGTAAGTACAAATAATGAAAGAACATGGCAGGGTAGAATAGAATAGGGAAGATGGATCTGTTTTTGCAGTATAAGCAGAATCTCAACTTGGTTTTGCAGCATAAGAAGAATCTCCAAGGAAGTATTTAAGCATGTTAAAGTTTTTACTAGCTCTACAGCTGGTCTGTAACACCTACAAATTGGTTACTTTCAAAAAGCTTATACTTTTCATATACCTACCTCAAATACTGAAAGGTCATTTCTTCTGTAGATTTCATTGGCTGGAGGATGAAACCAGCCACATTTCTCTGAGTGCCTTAACAAAATATTTTTACTTTTCATGTATTTAAGACAGAATTCACACAGGTAAAGCTTTGGTAATCTGTAGGAAAATCAAGAAGATATTTTACACAAAAACTTTGTTACATTTGTAAACAAAGTTACCACATGAAAAGCTCTTCCTATTCAACTATAACATACCATACATAAACTCTGCTAAAGCGTAACTAAATAAATAAACACAACATTAGAGTGAATGATTAAACATTCACATACTAGTCATCAGAAAAGGAAAATAACAAAAGATCAGATTCAATCAATCAATCAATCAATCAACCACAGTAAACCTAATTCAATAGAGTTGTGCTGTGGTCAGTTACTTTGCTGTCCAGCCTCTCTTAGATCTCAGTTACTTCCCCCTTCCCACACTCCCCCTAAGCTTTTGCTGTGGTCCCCATCCAAGTAAGCACCCTGGAGTAACACTTCAAATTTCACCTTTCTTATTCCAAGTAAAGATAAAGGAAGCACAAAGCAGAATACAGGGGATCTCCTTCCCTTTAATTTCCCTTTTTTTGCATCTGCAGAAGGTTAGGAGATGATTTTTCTTCCCACTGTCTTCCAAATACTTGGGCAAGACAGCGAACTGTAGTAGGTTTGTACCCCCTCAACTCCACCTAAACTATCACTTTACTACAGAAGACAACCCAAAGAGTTCACATACAGGCAAAACATCTCCCTTGCACACATCTCTGCAACACAGACGGGTGCACTTCTCTGGGGAGGATCCAGTTCAGACTACATACAAGTAACCCGCACGCCCCGTGTTCTACATACCATCATAAACTGCTCCCCTTGGTAATTTTTATGGCTACTTACCTTCATTTTTAAATTACTGAAGCAGTGAAAGACTTCTCTACAAATTAATTAGTTTGCAAAGTTTTAGAGCAGAGGACAATCTTTATCTGCCCTGAAGTTACTAGCACTGGGATTATAGCCATGGTTTGCACCACTCCAGTATCCTAAGGAAGTTCACCAACAACATAAAATGAAGTTTGAACTATTTGTTCAATGATGTAATCCCACTGCACTCAGCTGAGAGCCACAGTGCCTCCCTACAGTGTCATCCCACTCTAGCCTCATACTAGTAATTATCCATCATTATGCTTCTGTCTGGGATTGATTTACTTGCTGGAATAGGTAACTCACTCATTCACAATATGATATAAATTGAGGGAATAAAAAGTAAAACTGAAATAAAAAATTAACACTATAACAGCAGTGCTAATAATAGAAAGTGGAAACACTCTCCACACTTTTTTATCCCTTGATTTATATATTATCAATACATGACATATCCCTCATTCCCACCACGCAAAAAAAGGCAGTTTAGAGTAACACTAAGCAACAGCATTTTGGAACAGATCACATTGCTTGCTATACTAGTAGAGCTTGACAAACATACAGTTCTGAGTATCTTCCAGTGTGCCATAGAGCCAGTGGATTAACAAAACATTTTTTTTCAGCACACACAAAACTCCGCAGAGATCTGCTCTGCCTGACTCCAAGGTGCATCCTTGCAAAGATGGCCAGAAATGAGGTGCTGTTGCCACAACTTGCCCACTTTGACTTTATTTATTCAGCATGACATCTCCCCTGGTCCTTAGGAAAAAGGACATTACCAAATGCTGGATCACAAACAAGATTAATTTGTCTAAAGGGTCAGAAGCTGGCCATACCTCACTGCAATGGTCCAAGAAAAACCCCCCAAAAAACAAGAAACCAAAAAAAACCCCAGACAAAACCAAACAAATAAATTAAAACAAAACCAAGAAAACAAAAAAAATAAACCTTGAACAAAACCAGACCAATACACACAGCAAGCTTTTATACAGGACTACAAAAAAATTAGTCTTTTTATTGCATCTTTGATTTAGAACTAGCTAAAAAGAAAGACAAATTCTTGTTCTCAGTTATAATTACAAAAGCATATTTACTTTTAAAGGTTTTAAATTATAAACAGTTACAAAAGAGTAAAAAATAAGCTGCAATTTTCACATCAGAAAAAAATCCAATCATGTATGGCAATCTTGACAACTTGCTACCTTGCATATTCCTGTGGGTAAGGTGAAGAGTACCAGGTCTGGATCTCATATTTTCCAAACTCAATCACTGAAGGGTATCGCCCACTTGTTTCACCAGCGTTTTTACATCCAATTTTCTGCCAGGTGCAATAAAAAAAAGGTATTAGTTATAGAAAAGTAAAAGAAATTTAAGCTTTATATAACCAACTTCACCCACTGAAAGCATGAGAAACCTGAAGTATCCAAATCAGCTGCTTAAGCTCTTTAAACCTTGACATAGGACAGAGTTTGCAAACAGCAAATACAAACAGCAAAAGCCCAGCCAAATAAGAGGCACAAAAACCTCAAGTTGTCTTCTCCCACAGCATCTAATGTGAGGACTTTTCTATCGTTCCGGTGCAAACTCAAAGCTGTCCTCTTGTCAAAACAGTGACAGAAAAGGTATCAGCACAACCCTTTTAGAGTAACTGGAATTTACCTCAAAGAGTCAAGAATATACTAACACACTAATTTCAGCTATGATACTGCATTTAAGCTGATCAGAAAATGACTGCAAGACGAAAGGGCTGGCAAAATATAAAAGAGTAAGAAAGGTGGGGAAAAACAAGCAATATCAGTGTCAAATTTTAGAAACTTTAAAGAAAGCATGAGGTGGGAACTCTTTCCATGAGCAAACAGAAGTACAAGCTAATAATGAAACTGAATCTTTAAACTCAGTTTGAGTCTGCTGCTTAACATGCTATGAATGAAGACCATAAAAAAAATCACTGCATTGACCCGCACAGCAGCTAATGTCAGTTCTTGTACAATAAACCTGAAAAAAATTAAGTGACTTCCATCACCAAAAAAAGTACAGCATACAGCTATTTATGATGCCACTTTAAGAAAGCAGCGATTGAAACATTGCATTCATCTACCTTCTGACCCAGGTTCTCAAAGACACTGGTTGTTCATTTCACAGACATAGAAAAGTAAAAGTCTGGTTCACTAGTCTGATTCAGCTCAGATGTTATCACTGCCAGAAAAAGTTTACAGTATTTAAACCTGAAGTGTGGTAAGTAATCAGGTAAAACAAATTTACAAACTCACTAAGCCCACAGTTTTCTATCAAGCAGTATTTTCTGGGACAGACTTAGCTTTTCAGAGCATCTGCTTTATTTGCAGAGGAAAATCATTAGGCACATCCTTACCGACCAATATCCTGTCAGTCCTGACCAGGATGTCTGCTACTTTTAAACTCTACATTTGATCCTGTAGTCCTGTGTCCAAAATGCCCAAGTGTATCTTTCAAAATCTATCTTAAGTGTCACTTATCATCTGACCCATTCCACCATGATGCCTTGTCTCCTATCTGTATATACAGTGTCTCCAAATAAAATTCACAGCAAGCATGATACATTAGATAAAAAGGAATATATTAGAAATGAAGATGAATAGACTGAAAACTAACTGAGTTTTTATTTACAGAAATAACTACATTTTATGCAACATGATTCTTACCTCCAGGGAAAGTTCTCTGGCCTGCTTAAATACTTCCAAATCCTCCTGTGTAACAGTGTCCTTGCTTCCCAACAGAAATACATCCGTATTCTCTTGTTTGATGCTTAGTTTGATTTCAGTATCTGTTATTTAAAACCAGCAAAAAGTTTATTCACAGACATGAAGGTTACATGTGCCTTACCAAAGTGATACGACTAAATAGGATTGCAACTATGGCTGTTATGACTCCTCATTTTAACCAAATTTGGGATTACTAAGTAACAGAAGTGAAACCTTCACCCCCCTTCTTGTTTTGTAGTTTGCTGCTGCATGAGCTATTTTTTGGTACTTGCTTGTCTGTCTGTATAAGCCTTTATAGTCCAGTTCTACGAAATTAGTTTTGAACCTCATGAAATGAAGCATATTCTATTGCTAGAACTATGCCACCTGAAAAATTCCAGTATACCCTAGAAAGTAAAAATAAACACAAGAGAAAAAAAGTTGCCCTTAAAACTTGGGAGATTAATGCTAAGCTAAGTCTGCATTCAAACATTACAAATTAAATGTATTTTTTTCTTAAATAAAAGTAATTATAAAAAAGGTAGCTCAAAGCAGTACAGATCAAGTGTTGTGGAGACTGTAGTATGATGGAACTGTTCATGAAAAAGCAATGGAGCAGAGGGAAATGAATTGAAATGCCCACTGTTATAAGCACTGACAGCACACAATCATGATGACAGCACTACTGCCACAGAAACGGCAGGGGAAGAACAAGGAAGTAGCATGACAAGTGGCAACTCATGCGGTACTACACAGCCATAAGCAACATTATGAAGGCATTTGGGGCTCCTAGTGTCACTACAGATGCAAAAAATAATAAAAAAGTGGTGTGGTATTAGTCAGAAAAAAAAACCAACCAAAAATGTTTTGGAGATTTAGTCAGCATTAGATAAAAGGTCAAAGTTTTGTTGTTTTTGTATGAAAGTGAAGTAAGAACAAGAGAAATAGCTAAGACCTATGTGATAAGAATTTTGGTTTTGGACGGGACGCAGGTTTGGTTGGCGCTTTGACCTTTGCTTACCATCATCCTGATCAGGTTTAATCCTTCCGTCTGTCAAGCTCCCCTTCCCTGGTGAGGGGGTCCCCATCTGAGGGGTCATGTTATACTTTAATCTGCCTACAGTCCTGTGCTTTCTAAAGAAAGCTGTTCTCTTGAGTTGAGCAATTGCTTTAAAAGCATGTCCTCTAGACACACCCCATCCAGAGGCACAGGCATGAGAAATAAACCTACTCCTAACCTCCCTCTTCCCATAGAAATGGCTATTAGATGTTGATGCGGAAGGTAATTCTGGTTTACTACACAAATGCTTGCAGGGTGCATAGCTTGGGTGACCCTTTTTTCGAGACTGTTCCTGAGTGGTATAGATATGAGAGAGCCCGTCAAAGAGTCCCTTTAGCTGACTGCTGCTAGGAACGCTACTAAAGGAGGGTATGTTTGACTGACTGGAAGAACTTTGGGGAGAGTTAGAAGAAGTCGAAGTGCTGGATTTTTGAGAACTGGGGCTCTGACCAGAGACGGGGATTGGGGGTAGAAGTGAAGAAGATGGAGGGTTTAGCTTTTGTGTGGTACCTGTAGCCAACACAAGAGAAGTGCATGACTGTTTCTGAGAGACCTTTTTCCTTGGACGATAGTGCTTTGAAAAGTCTATTATTTCACCTCGTGATCTGCGACCATCAGGTGATGGTGTAAAGAACTTAGTAAGGCCATCAATGAGCCCTTTGGTTTTCTTGTTAACTTTAAGTGTAGAGGCAGATATGTAGGTGGAGGTGGTGGTGATTTTGGTGGTGGCACCAGGCCGAGTGGGGTCTGTAACAGGCAATCTGCTGCTTGAATCCTTCACAGATGCAGCATGACCAGATGAAGGTGTGGTACAGACTTTAGTCTTTTGACCCCTACCAGGTGACCCCCTTCCTGTGAATGCATTCACGGATCCTTCATCACTGGTTACAGACCTATGCAAAAATTGGAAAAATAAAAATCAGCATTCAAAATCTTTGCTGCCAAATAGTACTACAGTTTATACAAGTTACCCAGGCCACTGTACTGTAAAAATCTTCAAAGAAATTTAAAGACATATACATTTTGGAAATACATTTCACACTATGACATAACATCCAGCTATTTTTTTCCCCTTTTCCTTTTTGTCCCCCCTCCCCTCTTATCTTTGAAAGATAGTCCACAGTATATATAAATGGAAGCAGCTGGCATAGCAAGATCTCCTAAGTATACAGCCTTCTCACATACTTTTCAGCATGGCCAAAGCGTGCTTCTTTGGAAAAAATGTCATTACACCATGTTTGTACAACAACCGCTCCATCACCATAGAGTTTATTGTACACACAGAGGAGATGAATGTTTTCAGTGTTAATACGATATCAAAACAGTTAACTTCAGACTACATTTGCTTAAACTGTAGAGAAAGTCTATTAATTCTTTAAAGCAATACAGTCAATCTTCAGGAAACTGCTATTTTTTTTCCCCACACTCCTGTTGGATTATGTAAAATGTGGCAATAAAAATTACCACTAAAGATCTAAAAGCCAAATGAGGTAGTTTGTTAAGAGCAGTACAACAAAACCAAAGAAATCGACTCTTTAGAAATTCTAAAAATAGCAAAAAACAGAAATAGTGAAGGAAAGGAAAGAGCACAACTATAACCAAGTGCGTTTGCAGAAAAGCCATGAACTAATAAGGCCTAACATGGAAGGTGTTAGGAAAAAACAGAGTGGTGAATCTTATTTAAACGCTAGGAAGAAAACAGCATACCGAAAGCCAACATTTGTGACAGCAGAATTATAGGTTTAACTAGTTGCTAATAACTGAAGAGGGGAACTACACTGAGGAGTAGTATATTCTAGCATATTGAAACTGAACTTTTTAAAATATCTGCAGTAAAAGAAATAGTTATCAGGACACACAATCAAATTACAAAACCAACAAAGCTACACACTTTCTTTCATTCCCTTTTCCATCCTGCTCTTTGAAGTTAGCTTATTTACTTCACAGTAGAAAGTTTTCTTCCACAGATTTTTGCCTTCCTAATTGAGATACTGAAGTAAACTGCAACAGGTTACTTCTAATTACAGATTCAACAGCCTAGGGCTACCATCTGCTTTACTGACCTCCAAGGGACCACCAGTTTAAGAACTAGCCCCTTTTCTACCCACACATCCTTAAATTCGGTTAGTTCCTAAGAGGCAACAAACCCAAAAACTTCTAAGTCCTCAAAGTCTTACTTTGAATCCTTTGGTGTCATAATCCTAAGTCTATCACAAGACCTATTCTCAGTACCAGATGCAGTAATTACCAGCAGTGCCAGAGGCCAGCACACACCTGGTTCAAGTTAATCTTGCACAGTAATTTGCCTGTGAAGGGCTTCCTACAGATGGTCAACAGGCAAAAATTATTCCAGTACCACTGGACAGATTTTCTTTGGGCTTTACAAGGACTAAATGGCATTGGCTAACCTGCCTGTATTTCATGTGACCACACACTTTTTATATTTGACACTATTGTCTTCCATACTCCACAATCACTTTTAAATAGGATTTCACGTGGAAGAGTCTCTTCTCTTATTCTGTCTCCAACCATTATTTTTCCAAAACAAGAGTACTTTGGTTTTTTATATATGAGACATTGAAGTAATAGAAATGTGCTGGCAGTATTGCAAATACTTATTTTATAAAGAGCTTCCCAAGTACTCCTGTAACGTGCTCATGCAGCTCACTTGCTACAAAGAAAACCTTTATGAAAATATTAATAATCTTCATATAATACTAAAACAACTTCTGCATCCTTTAGAATGATGTTCACATTAGAAGTTGCAGCTCAGAATCTCAATAGCAATACATAACAGTAAAATCCTCACAACATTTCCAACCTTTCCATTACATGTGTGAGGAAGGAGGAGAAGCAGAATTAGTGTCAGGCAGGACATTGCTGCTAAATCCACTGTGGGAACCCAAATCAGAGACATGTCTGTAGAGAAGTAAGATGGCAGCACTGCATTAGAACTGGTCCTGGTTCCAGTCAGGGCAGGGTTAATTTTTGCAGTAGTCAGCAGGGAGCATGGCCAGGACCCAGGGGTTATTCTGTACCACCTCACAGGCAGGGAAAGGGACTCTCTTCCAGGGAGAAGGGGTTCTTTCCAGTCGGGTAAGCAGGGAGCAGCTGGGTAATGCCATTCCAAATAATAACATGTGAATTGTTTCGCCTATCTTGTACACTTTGTTATTGGTAGTGTAGCTGTTACTGCTTGCTTTCTTATCTCACTGCTGTTTCCAGTAAATTGTTCTTATCTCAACCTGGGATCTTTACTTTTTGTGCCGTCAATTCTCCTCTCCAGCCACTGGCAAGGGGAGGGGGCAAGTGAGCAGCACGTGGTTTGGAGAGTCTCAGCAGTGGCACGAAGCTGGGGAGTACCATTCCTGAACCACAAGAGAGCCCACACCTCCTGTTGAAGGTTTCTGTGTTTTCCAAGAGTAAAACTAAAGCCCAGAGGTACAACTAAAGCCCAAGGTACAGCTAGAGATACAGGGAATATTTTTATTATGCACACACAATGATATATAGAAATTCCAATGACCTTTAAATTCCTAAGCTATTTATTCAGAAGGAGAATGGAGAAGTACGTTTCACACAGCCTAACAGCATGGTCTCATGAGCCAGTACATCTTTTACTTTCATGCAGTGTCACACATCATTCTTGTCCTGAACTACTTTCCTAGAGCAATATACACTGAACTTTAGGACAAGAACCAAAAAGGCAAGATGAAAGATCCTGAGAGAAAGGGAAAAGAGAACACAGCAAGATGCACAGTGCCCAGTACATCAGCTTGACTAGTGGGCTATACTGTAAGCACTTTTCCTTCTATTTTCACATGTGGGCTCCACTGGCTTCAAAAATCCTTGTTTTGCAAAACACAAAGTTTTATGGCAGTTTCCATGCAACTCTGAATAATACAAGAGTTTTTTAGACTGTAGAGAATAATGTCACAATGTACAGAATGAGTAGTTGGTAGAGTCAGAAAGCTTTTCAGCTGCTGAGTTGACATAGCCAAACAGTTAAATAATATTTAAATAGGGGGGGAAAAAGGTGTAAGTGGATAGGAACATGTGATGAAGAGCAACATGCTACTGTACCTGACACAGAACCTGGTCCTGTTTAACACTCAGTGTAATGTCAACTCAGTATTTGAATGCTACTTAAACAATCCTCTAACCAAGACTTACGATGTCCAACTACAGTATTTCCTGGGAAGACAGATGCTAAAAAAAAAATTACAGCACACTTTTGTCTTAGATAAACACAGTCCTGAGAAGCAAGAGGAATTGCAATCTCTTTTCCTAGTAACCAGCGGCACCTTAACAGCAGAATTCAAGTAATAATCTTTTCCAGAGTACCACTGAAACCAGAACTTCTCTATTACTTGTAGTTTGCTTTTTGGAATGGGTTTTGTGAGCTGATATTAACTAATAAAAGTAATTTTTATACAGTTTTCAAACAGCTCTTTGAGCAGAATGGTCTCCTGAAGTTGTAGATAAATAGCCTGATATTATCCACTTTGTATTCTGTAGGTACTTCAATTATTTGAAGCTACACTTCAAAGACAGCTGAGGCATATGTTATTACACAGAAGTTTATTTGCATCTGCTCTAGGTACAATTTTTGATAAAAACTTACGGGATCTGAAAAATTAAGTTACAGGAATTTTTTTATCACCTTCTGACATGACACCAAAAGCACCTACTATAATTTAGAAGTTATTGGACATTGGGTTGAAAGGCACATACTAAATCACTTGTTATCCATTTTCCCCAACTTGAAATAGAGTTCAAAACTGTGCTTAAACCTGTATCAAACTCTTATCTGACTACACTCTCAGAAACATTTAAAGAAATGAAAACCAAGAGAAACCTACAACATTCGTTGCTTTAGTTTATTTTTCGGTCGTCCAATAGGTTTTGCATATCGTCTCCTTATTTGTGCAGCTTTCTCATGAAGCAGCTTTCTCCCTTTCTTCTTTGGTCTACAGACCTGGCAAATCCACATCCCTATATAAAGGAAAAAGAGTTTAGTTGTACACAGTTTATCTAATCTGTACTGCAGGTGTGTACCAACATACATACCAAGTATTTACAAGGTCAGCAAATTATCCCTTGAACAGGACATAGGGAAGGGAAAGCGGACAAAAAAAGTCATCCACCTCTACCCGTACTCTGAAATTTTTAAAAGCAAAGTGCTCATGGAAAGGTGAAAACAAGAGGCAACAAGGATCACAGAAAAGATTATCAGCAATTAGGTTCCTAGAAGATTTTCTGTTCTGGCTTGTCCCTCCTTATACTACCTAGATCTTTCTTCAGACACAATTAAGATGGGGTAAAAAATTTAAATGTGTGTTACAAAGCCACTAGGGTAGAGAATGCTAAAGAATATACTAGAGCATTTGAATACACAGCTTGAATTTAGCATCCTTTTAACATTAGATAACCATGTCTAAACATTTATTGCAGATAAGGCTGGGGACTGGGAGGGAAGGAACTGAAGACAGTCTTTTACCTAACTTTAAGATTAAATAGGGAAAGCCATAAAGATGTAAGAGCAAAAGTGAGAGGTGCCATAGATCAGAAACCTAGAGATTAGAGAACCTGAAGACACATGCATTTTGTTTTGTTTGCCTGTTTTTCCAATTACTCTTACAAAAGGCCTGAAGAAGAATGTCTTCTACACGTTCCAAGGACTTCTTTGTCAGTGTATATACTCCAAGTCTTTTAACAGCCGTTCTAAAATTTCACCTTCAATAAACTGGTCAACAACTCATTACACAGTGAATTCATCTGGTCAACTATATGCAGACTTTTATTATTTTCCTGAGAAAAAAACTCCTCACATAATGACAAATAAAATTGGCTTTGATATAAATGAAATCATGCTGTTTATCGTTGAAAAGAAAAACCAAATTAGTATGCTCGAGAGGTTTTGGTCACTTAACACAAGATTGCAAATGAATGTATTTTCATGGAAAGGATTTGTAAGATCACCTTTTGGCATTCGGGATAGTGGCGGGTCACAGCACTCCATGTGGAACCCTCTATCACAGGAGTCGCAAAAAAGCATGTTATCCTGAAGGGGCAGGGATGAGGGAGTGGAGAAAAGGAAATAAAAAAAAGACTTAATACAGCATTGCTTGAGGTTGTACACCAATTATTTGCATATGCTAAGTATAAAGCTACTATAAACCAAGAAAAGTCAGGTAACACTGAACAAGTCTAACTTACTGCATTTTTGCCTTGGATCCTACATGCACTGCATGTCTTGCATTCAATACACTGCCACCTCAAGGCCTTCACATTTGTTGTTAACTCAGGACAGAATTTCAAACATGATGGATGTCCTAAAAAACACCAAAATGTTACTGAGAGCTTGAGATTTAAGATTGGTTAGACTGATTTTTAAGTTCAGCAGGATGTAGCCAGCACCACCAGAACCCTGCAAGCACCAGCTGCTTTCAGAATTTTGCAACACATTATTTAACTCATCTACTTCACACAAACATACACAATAACTGTCGTGAAACCCATTCATGAAGACAGGTAGAAAATTGACTTCTACTGTAACTGTCACCTGTGAATGGTCTACATAAGCACCTAAAACTGAATTTTTATTTTCACTAGCTTATTTCCATAGCATATTAAACTGTCATTGGTTCTGGAACGAGTATATTTATAAACTTGCCCACACTCCCCTTCCTTAGCAGTGCAAAATAAACAGAGGAAATCTTTAGATAAAACTCTATTAGTTATTTTTCTAACTGTACTAAGTATCTACCAGAGAAACTGAGTAGTCAAACTACATGTGTTTTTCATTCCAACTTAGTACTTAATTATACACAAGGAACAATTTCAGAGTAATAAGAAGGGAAAAAATGCATCTGGCAATTGGCATAAGAAAAACATATTGCAATAGGTTTAAAATTGAGGGGGTGGGTGCAGAGGGGAGCCTGGAAGCAGTTGAACCACCACCTCCCACAAAACACTAAACTTCCTCGGCAGCACCATCCTCTTTTCACAGTAGCCCTGAAGGCCTGCATGACTCTTCCAATTAACAGAAGACACCAGACAACTGAACACATCCAACACCTTAGGCAATACTGGCAGTGATTTTTTCATGTCTTCAACAACCTCGGAACGTACCCTTAATCCAGAACAGATAAAAGCGCTGCTAAAGAGGAAGGGATAAACCTTCCCAGGGAAACACTTTTTGATAGTATTATGTTCAGAGATTATCTATCAAGAACATCAACACAGAAGTTGTCACATAAGAATCCCTTGCTGCCCTTAGAGAGGGCTGCAGTGACATGGTAAGCATGAAAGGTGCTTTCTTCTCACTGTCAGATTTGGGATGAGTGCTTTCTTCTAGGTAATGCTGTAGTCACAGTGATTCAGACTCTCCACCGACTGTTTCTCAGCCGAGGACTGAGCTAAAACACCACTAATGAAAATACAGTCTAATCCATGAGCATTCGCTATTTTTGTCTTCTAATGGACTGAGGCATGAATGGCAAAGACAATTGATGGAATCCAAAAGCCACTGGAAGAAGTGACAGTTTCAAATTTTACTTCCTTTTATTCTATGTATCCAAGGCTTAAACCACTTTATTGTTAAACTTTGAAAGACAACTTGAATTGTGCATATTCTCAAAATAAAATGCAGGGACATAATCTATTAGTAAGGAGAAATCAATAATAAATGCAAAGATTAGTTTCAGAAAGATATTGAAAAAGCACAACTCATTTGATTCTTAGCATACAGTTAAAGATATACCAATATTTTTTGTGGTTAAAACTGAGTATGCACTTTCAAGAAAGTGACAAACATACTGTAACTGCAGAGATGAGTTCAATGAGATACTGTTCCCTTCAATGAAACCCCCTAGAGAGGCTGATATTAGTAATCAATACTACATAAAGACTTACTTTATAAACTATGACTTAACAGCTGTATTAGAACATTAAAGTGTAGTCATAAACCAATCACCTCCATGTAAGTATATTTAATTCCACTTATACCCTGCAGAGAAGTTATTTATTTCAAGGAGCAAGCTGCAGTTAAAATTGTTGATTTTAAATTTGTTTTAAGTAAATAACGGCAAAGTATAAACATAAGAAACATCCATTCTCACTGGTTGGTAACCACTGGTTGAACAAATTAAGTGTAACTGTGTTATTTTATATCTCTTATCTACCAATGGAACATTTCTCATTCTCATTAAGCAATTACACAGCTTAATACATTTCTTTAAGCACTAGACTTTATCATCAGACAAAAATTCAATTAAAAAGTACCACTGGTATTGAACATGAAGATTCTGCCTACAATGCCAAATCCTTGAGCCACAAGTAACTAGAAGCTGGAAGGGTGCAAATGGGAACCACCACTATGTATTTACCATGTTCTTTTACTGTCTTTTCTAGGTGTGCACTAGCAGAGACAGCCCAGAAATCTTCAGATTTCGAAATCCCATATGGTATTGTTCTTCAGTAGCTGATAATACTTAAACTACTCATTTTAGATATAAATTGACATAGTGCAAATATAACAATGTGTAGGGTAATGCCTACCAGATATTAAGTGGTAACCAACAAGTTTCAGTTTTAAAAGGAACTCTGTTTAACTACAGTCATAGCAGTTATACAGATTTCGTAGTTTAACAGATTTCTGCAGTCAGCTGAAGTTATTGTGCCCTTCACTGATTTTACAGCTTTTTTTTTTTAAATTTGAGAGTTGAAGGAAAGCATGTTTCGGGCTTCCAAATTTGCAGTATTTCAGCTCTAACTAATCTAAACTGAAATCAAAAACATACCATCTTCTCCATATCCAGAAGCTGATAAATCTCCAAGTGGTTTTCAACACTAGTTAGAAATGTTTAAACTGGTAATTTCTCCTGGTTTCACTCTTTTAAAACTCAGCAACATCAACATTTTAATGTATCAAACAAGTTTACCAGATTACTGGAAATTTAGACCTTTGAAAGCTGGAAAATTTCACCAGGAATACATATAGGCCTACTTTAAAATGAAACACTTTGAAATTCATTCATCCCTGTTAGAAATTGCTAAGATTTGTTATACACTGATGTGGCAGAAACAGGCAAGATCAGAAAGTCAAAAGTGAAGGTCTCAATCCTTTGTGACTGAAGGCAATTTCTGTAACCCGCCTACTTTTGTGTCTTCCTCACAAAGTTGAGCCTTGTTTATTCATTAAAGGATGTGATGAAACAACTAGTCTTTTAAAAGAACAAGCATTAGATCAGTGACCACAATTAAACACAGTGCTAAATTAGTTATGCTAGTATCTCCAGTTATTTTTAACTTTAACACAAAGGCTGGGAACTACCGTATGAGATAATTCACCAAAAAACCCCTCTCAACTTGTGTTTGATAATCTTTTAGGTAGAAAGCACTCTCATTATTATTTTGAGAGACTTCAGCTATGAGCAGAGATCATCAGTGCACCCATCTTGGGGATGTACCATTTTTTTCTATCTGCAGGTTTCTTAGCAGTTCATTTTATTCAACTAGCCCAATATCCTTACACAGACAGCAATAATTAAGACAATTTCTATATTCCATTATTACTAAAGCATACCCTAAATCTCATTTACAAAGTGATTTCTGCACCGTTCTTTCCAAACATTTTCTATCCCTCTTCCTCTTGACTTGAGTCCAATGTTGCTGTTACTCTGCTCTCCAGCCTCCTCTACCCATCTTTGATCAGTAACCCTCTTGCCTCCTCAGGATATCACACAATTTGAGAGTACCCATAGGTATTCTACTTTTAGCTATTTTCCCCCCTTTAAAAAAATATTTATTATAATTCTCTAGTCACTCAACTTTTTCCCTCCTCATTCTACAACTTCAAACCCTTATAAAAAGCTGTCAGCAGCAGCTCTTTAATTGCTTCTGCACACCTTGTTTGGAAAAACAGAAGTCAAGTTCAATTCCAGTTCTCAAGTGAATTGATTTTTCAAAATCAAGAGGTAGGGAAAAAGCAGGAGAGGAAAAAAAAAAACTCAACACAAAACCCAACCAAAACCAAGTGGAACTATGTCTGCTTTTGTAATGGGATTTGTTTTCTCACATCTGACGTCCCTCATTTTACTTCTTGAGAAAATCCTCTGTGCCAATTGACACAGCAGTGCATTTCATTTCTACTACTCAAATACTTTATCCTCCCAAATACCACAAAAATGTGCAGTTGTCCAGCTAGTTTCTGCTTTCAGAATGCAGAAGCACTACCTGAAAAAACAAAAGCAACTTGACACAAAAACAAAAAGGGAAAGCAGACAAGCCAGTAGTGGGCACTGCAATTTAATCTCTGATCAACTGAACAATTTGCTTGCTGTGCACAACATGCAATTTCTTTTCTATTTGTTAGACAGCAAGCCCAGCTTTGAGATACACTGCAATGTGCAAAATTACAAATCCAATTACAATAAAACTCCACTTGAGTGAAGTTTTGTTATTTATAAATTGCAGTGAAATTGGTTTTATTTTAGTTAGGCATCAGTAGCTAAAGTTTAACCATCCAGCAAACTGATTGGCAGTCTCAACGTTTCATTCCTTATATCTAATACATCTGAGGAACTAATTAAAGATAATTTAGTCTTAATGAGGCAGAGAGAATATATCGGTGTTAATTCAAATAGAAGCTGATCCATGAAAGTCAAGACTTCCAGTTCTAAAGTGTCTTAAAACCCACCAGGGGATTATTACACAACAGAAGAGTAGCTGCTATCTAAGCTCACCTGATTAACGTAAACTCTGTGCACCAGAGTCTAACCAAGCATAAACCCTATTAATTTTCCAAATATCAGAAAACAGATTTGAAAATGAGGAAACTTATAAACCACTAAAGGAAGACAATTTAATATTTATGGGGTTTGCTGTTGCATACTGGGTTAAAAAAGTCATTTTCTTATTTCAGAGTGTAATAATTGGCTAAAATATACTACAAAATACACTGGCTAAAATACAAAGTAACTATCAGGGTGACAGATTGAGAAGCAACCAAAAACGTATCCCGATTAACTGAAAACATGTTTTTATCCATACTGTTTTGTCTTTACTCAAGTACTGTCAGAGTCATCCTGCGTACTGTCATAGCTACCTTCAGGATACCTACAAAATGATGATACTCATGGACTCCAGATTCACAGAATCACAGAATCCCTGGAGCTGGAAGGAACCCATGAGGATCATCGAGTCCAGCTCCTGGGCCTGCACGGGGCATCCCCAGGAGTCACACCGTGTGCCTGAGAGCATTGTCCAAATGCTTCTTGAGCTCTGTCAGCCTTGGTGCTGTGACCACTTCTCTGGGGAGCCTGTTCCAGTGCCCGACCACCCTCTGGGTGAAGAACCTCTTTCTAAACCTCCCCTGACACAAGTTCAGGCTGTTCCTTCAGGCTCCATCACTGGTCACCACAGAGAAGAGAGCACCTGTATTAGGCACAGCCACAGAGTCTGCAAGAGCTGCTGCAACACACAGGAGCAAGGGACATGCAATCAGTTGTGTCATTATCTTGTGCCTGACAAGTAACAGGTTGCCCAAATGATGTGGTATCTCACCTGAAATATTATTCAAATTCCCTCTTGAGTAACAGAACAATTTTATTAAAAAATGAACTGGATACACAAGATATGCAGCAGCAAAGACTGCTACACAGTCTTTATTACTATGATTATTCCTCAGCTTCTGAAATGTTGCTAATTTGTGCAAGCAAAATTCTTCATCATCGTTTGATGACACAAGGCAAAACTGAGTTTTCAGAGCCAACAAAGATCCCAAACAATAGCCAAATTCTTGTATTGTACAAGTGTGGCTTCCCCCTCTTAATTTATTCAGCAGATTTATACTTTGGCATAAAGATGAATTCATACCTCTCACTGGTAATTATCCTAATTATACAGATGACAAAATTCTAGTTTCAAAAAAACCAAACAAAAACCAAACCAACAAACAAAACCAAGAAAAACAACAACTCACTCTTCCACCCCCCTGGTTTCAGTTTTCAGTCTATGTTTGTTCAAAGACAGGATAAGATTCACAAGTTTAAAATATTTTTTAAAGACATATTAAAACATAAATATTTCTACTATTTTTAAATTCAGCCAACTTACCACTGCTGCCACAATCTGCACAAGACAAGAGCTCTTCTGGTTTCTTTTCACGATTTGATTCTTTCGTTCCCAAGCAAAAGCTACATATTGGGATGGGATCAGCTCGTGGCTAGATTTAAAAATAAACAGATAGTTAGCTAACCAAAAAAAACTCCAACCAAAACCCACCAGCCTCCATGGCTTTTACCTCGTATTTTGCTGTACTACATATTAATTACCAAGACAAATGTCTACTTTACTAACTTTGTTACAAAGTTTTTATCTTAGCGTATTTCACAAACTTGAAGTTGGCCCATAATAAGCCACCCTGTGTATTAATCCATGTAAACGTCTCCAGTACAAGAGTAATGTTAACAAAAACAAGGTAAAATTAAAACTTGGGACACTATTCTTGCACACACAGTTGCAACTCCAGAACACAATCACTAGTTCTTCAAATGTAATAGTGCTCAAAGATCAAGACGTAAACTAGTCTTTATTACAGACGAATACAGTTCTTTTACACAAGAAAACAAACTTACTAAACACTCTCAAATTCAAGACATATTTTATTACTTGGAAATCCAATACAACTCATACCTCCCTCTGAAATTACCATTTTAAGGTAAAAGCACTGGATTTAACAGATCAAGAGTTATCCATTCCAGTCCGATGAGTCCCATCAGCCTTGATACACCATCATAATAAAAAAACATGCAAATCTTTCAATGTCTGGAAGCAATACACAGAACTTTTCAGAGGTAACTTCAGAACTGATACAAATTTACTTCCCATCTTCCTTATCAACTACACAACAAACCATCAGAGATTAAACATCTATTATATAGTTTCTGCATTACATTTTAGGGCTTTAATGAAAATACTAACCTGCAACAAAATATTAATGTATTAATAACTACATGGAAGTATCTGTAAACAGGTCTGTAATAAATAAAATTATATGCAACCGTTTCTCCCAAATGGGATACTTAAATAACGAGTACCTTCTCAGACTGGCTTCTAGCAGAGAGTATCACAATAACTCAGATGAAAATGGGTATTTTCACAAATTTGTAGTTTCCAGATTCAGGCAGGCTATGCTGTTAGTTTAACATATTACAGTAATCATTTATTGACTATACCTCCATTTTACATTTTCTCTTCATGCTACAATACTTTGAAAGCTGGTAGGCTATCTTCACTTGACCTATAAATCTGTGTTCCATTACAGACTTGGGAAGTGGGGAATGCTTGATTTTAAGGGTATTCTCATGAAGCAATCAGTTCCACGGTAATGTGTCCTTATATCTCAACACAATACAACACAGACATATTGAAACTACTTTTATGTTATTAAGCTTTATGATCATTTTAAGTCAAGCAGCATGAAGAATACTGACACCAAGAAGGTAAGTTTGTCCTAGCCACAGAAGAGGAACACACATATAAACACACTTCTATCTAAACATACCCCCAGGCACTGTACTTTTTCTGAAAACTTAGTCCTCAGAAGGTCTGCTCACTGTTCAACTCTTCACAATCCAATTACTGAAATACTGACATACTTTTATACCCCAAAGAATATACATAAAAGAAACAGAGCTGAAGACTTTTTGTAAGGAGATGTGCTTTCTCTTCCATGATCTACAAAAGGGAACTGCTATTGCCTTCTTGTAACTAATAGGAACAAGCATCATCTGCAGTCTTTTGTCTCACAAGGTCTCCATTATGGATTATATGGTTAGCTGAAATATTAAATTGCTACTTGGACAAAAAGCTTGGGCAGACAGCTTTCAAAAATGGTAATGCTTCAAAAAAAGCATTATTGGTATTGTCAGTTTTAGCAGGATGACACTGAATGAGATCAGTAATTCCATAGGTGGGAAAGGATATACAAATTACTTGCAGGATTTTTCACTTGTTAAAAACACTGTATATATAAAGAAAATAAAAGTATTTAGTTACTATTCTTGCCAGTCAGATACCATAATTCAACAGATATTTCCTATCATTTTGCTTTTATCAGATACGTCGCTGGAGCAAAATAACATTAACAAAAAAAACAAAATACATTAACTATGCCAATAATCAACAGCAGAAAAAGGGTCCAGAGCTGTTCAAACAGAATTTGCAGCATTGTGTGGACATTTCTTAACTGCTACTTAAAGTTCAATACAGATAATTTTAAAAGAAAGATTATTCTTTTAGTGGAATCCAGTAAAAATCTCCTCTTGGCAACTGTACCATTCTCCTTCCCTTCGATATAACAGTGCTTTAGCCATTTCAGAAAGGCTTGCTCTGATAAATAATTTACAAAGCTTCACATATCATTCAAATCCAGGTCCACAATCTCATCTATCTTTCCAAGATATTTTTTTTTTGCTC
Organism: Oriolus oriolus; assembly: GCA_013400235.1. Lineage (NCBI taxonomy): Eukaryota > Metazoa > Chordata > Aves > Passeriformes > Corvidae > Oriolus > Oriolus oriolus. The sequence goes on from VXBT01010684.1 coordinate 2,455,789, forward strand.
TAGGAAAAGACACGGCCATTAGCCAACATTCATTTACTTCCCTATTTCAAACATGCCCCTCCCCTTTTTTTTTTCCTGAAGGTAAAATAAAGGACAAAGGTTGTTGGCAGTTCAGGGCTACAAAGACTGATGTTCCCATACAAAAACGAATCACAAGGAGCTCGCAAATCCTATCACTTCATATGCAAGTTTCCAAGAAACTTACAGGCTCCAGTATACACTCTGAAGCCACTGACATTAATAACTGTATTACAGGGTCTGATCACTCAACTACTGAAACTTAAGAATATACACACACACACACACTTTTGTCAGCACAGTAAACAAGACATTGTTTAAATATGCTTTAGCATGCACAGTCGAAGCAAACCTGAATTCATACTGGTAGTATTAGTTCTGGCTCCCAACTGTCTCAATTAAACAGGCAGTTAATTTGGGGGGGGGCTGGTTTTTGTTTTTTTTTTTTACAGTAGCAGAATGTAGTCAAAACAGCAATGCACCTCCTACCTTAATCACAGAGAACTCTGAGATATTAATTTCTTTTTCTAATCAGTAGCTTATCTTCTAAAATGCAGCCATCACATATCATTATCTTTTGAAAAACAATGATTAATCTTCAGGAAGGTTAATTCCGTTCCATCTCTTACAGGAAGGAGTACAGTCAGTTATTCAACACTGCAGTATTTTGTACCAGATGAACCAGTAATATTTTCTGTGTTAATACCTAATATTAATATTTGCATTACAAAAACTTTAGGAGTATGGTGTCTGCTCTGTCACAGAAGGGAGGTCTGAATAATGCTTACCCAGTAACATACTGTTGCTTCAACACAACCAATAAGCTGAGAAGAATGTTTCATCCCTTTAATTTTGCCAACAAGGTAAATGACAGCATGTAAAACAGTTTAGTCTCCCAGATTACTAGAACATTCAAATTTAAAAGACTGCCTTGTGTAATAACTGTATTCCCAATTGCAGTAAGAGCAAATTTACAGAAAATTCATCCCTCATGCCAACCTGCATTCAGAAATTGAAGCTCCACAAAGAGCAGTCAGGCAACTGAATTTTAAAAAAAATGAGTATGTACACACCATGGAACAATAACAGATCATCAACTCAGCACCTGTAAACAGGTTGGGTTTTTATTTCACTTTCCAAGTAGAACTTGAACTGTGCTTATTTAAGCATCACACATCCAACTGCCATAGTCAATCAATCCCTTAAAACATACATACAACCACTGCAGTCCATCAATCCTCTAAAAGAGTGTTAAAATCATGTACTGTATGACAATATGGTACCACCAAAACACATCACCAAAATTTAATTTCACAACACTTATCATTTCAAAATTACTCTAAACAATAATGGATTGTGACTGTTCTAACACTTGAAACAGTTTTCACTAAAAATTATATGAATGTGTGTACACTAAATTTTGTTCATAGCTTCAATATTTCAGTCACTAAAGAACACAAGAAAAAAAAACATGTTTAATAAAAGTTTGTGCTATAGATAAAGACTATAAATAAAAAATATTGGTTTACTACCTTCAATAAGTGTTTTGTAATTGATTCATCTGAAAAAAACCACCCCAAAGCCACCAAAAAACCCCAAAGCATTTTAACTATTTGACATAGTTTACATGTTGTGAAACATTAAGGACCCACTACCCTTAGTGCTCACAGTCTTTACATATTCTGCATTCTGACTGGTCCATGAAAAATAAAGAATCACAGAATGGTTTGGGTTAGAAAGGACAAAAATCTAATTCCAACTGCCCTGCCATGGGCAAAACCACCTTTCATATCATCACTAATTTAGAAATAACAACATACTGCTAGCATTAGTTAAACTAGTGCAGTTTCCATGTTTAAGCAAAGACTTAGAAGTCATTTATGCAACCAGTAAATTATTTTGTTTACTTTAATGACTCACAGCTATCTATTCTGAGAAACTAACAGGCTTTGCCAAAATTTTGCACAAAATCAATCCTTGGTAAAAATTCAGCTGGACTTCTGTTACCTTATGCCAGAACTTCTCTCAGAACAATGGCCCAAAATAACAATTTTTTTTCCTATGTATTTTCTGTGCTTGTAGAATTTATATGCTTATTTGATTGTATTTATAGTTACCATGAAATTCTTAAAGCATTTAGCATGTTTTAACATCCTACCCCCAAAGAAGTCACATTAGGTCCTGGAAAAGTTTTATTTTACTTTATTTTTGAGTATGCAAATTTACCCAAAACTATAAATCCCACTCAAAGCAAGAAGATTCCTATTTGCATTGCTATAGCACTCTGAGGTTTTAAACAGATTGTCTGAAAACTGTTAGGCATTAGCTGTGTACACACAATTACAGTCTTAAGTGCTATCTCATTAAGTGTTACATACACATTAAAAGAAATTAAAAGTTTTGCACACAGTCCCAAGAAATTTGACTAGTAAACCAAAAACCTCAACTGTTCACATTTGCAACTGCCTGTCCATGCCTTTTCAGAACCATCTCAACATCATCTGACAACCTGCTGGAAAACACATCTTTATGAATGACAGCCAAACATTAGATCTCTGTTATCCCGTGAACAGAAAAAGCACATGTAAGGAATTACAGGGTTAACAGGACAGAGGGGCAAATTTTACTCAAAAGTGAAGCTGCCATGACTTTCAATACAGATCCACGGTCCTGGTCCCAGCCTATTTACAGCCTTAGGAAGGACAGAAGCAGCAAGCTGGCTTTCTCAGAATACCTACATTTTGACAAAGTACCTTTGAGGGCTATTTGCACTCCTTTTTTTTTTTTTTTCCTTCTTTC
>VXBT01010684.1:2458733-2505003 GCA_013400235.1 Oriolus oriolus
TTTAACCATGGTTTGAAAAAAAATAAGCCTTTGAACAAGAAAGACTGCCAGTAGCATCTCTAAATACTGTTTTTTAAAATATTAGTACTGAAAAGCAAAAGCTTTATCAGCAACAGGTACTGATTTCTGTCTCAGCTACTGGAGCAGCTGCTCTTGGTCACGGGCAAGACACAGTACTGCGAGTACTTTCAGCTGCAATCCCTTTCCTGCATCCATCTGTGTGTGTGAAGAACAGTTTACTTTCCACATTAAAAAAAAATTTCATCATGTTTCAGGAACTAGTTACTGCAAGTTAAACTAAACACTGAATTTTTAAAACAACCTGGTAACTATCCAGTAGCTCCCATGTTAGTCCTACAGGCCCACAAAGCATGGTAAACAGTACACACTAACTCAAATGATGGCAAACACATCCTGACAGGCAGAAGTGTGGAAACATTACACCTGCTACAAACCTTAATGTAGCAGCTACGCATTCAAAGAGCACAAAGCAAAAGCCAGCACAAGGGCAATTCCAAAAAGAGAGGACTGACCAGGGTGTGAACTTTCTTTATTGCATCTTTAAATCAATTAACTGCATAAATGGTGTGTATTAAGGAAAAGCTACACTGAGACTTCTCCCCTTCCCCCCAAAGATTATCATCACTGCTAGAACGCAGGTTTATGTGCCTTTTTCTTTTGTATAAAACTCACTTCCTTACTACACAGTGGCTTTGTGGCTTTCTCTGCTCACATCTCCCTCCCATACTTTGAAAGGGTAAGTCTCTATGGGCATTGTGATATACAAAGTAACCATCAGAGCTATACAAAAATTACAAGAATTACACAAAAAGAGTAAATTTAAAACCAAAAGCCATCTAACTGCAGCAGTAATACCAGATTAGTTTAGACTTAATTAGCTGCACATAAGCAACCTGCATTCATGTTTTGTTTGTAGTTTATATACACTGAAAAATTTAAAATTCCACTTTCTGTTGAAAAACCACCACCCAAAGCAAGCACAGAAGACATCTAGAGAAAGGTGCCAAGCAGCAGCTCAAAAATACAGCTAAGTCTCCTGGTCCTCTGGAGGCTCAGCTTTCATTTTCAACTGAATGAATATAAAGCCTCTACACTCACAGAAGGGAGGCTTTCCAGCTATAGTCCAAATTCAACAGACACACAGGACTACTGAAGTCAATCTAAAAACAACGCTTGGATAAGCATAGGCTGTGCTACTGTTTCTGTCAACAAACTCTGATACTTTACTTATTTAAATTGTATCCCTTCTGTGATCCTGCGGTAATTTCTATGTGCCAGGGTTTAACCCCAGCTGGCAACTAAGCTCCACACAGCTGCTCACTCATTACCCCCACATGGGGACGGGGAAGAGAATCAGAAGAGTGGAAAACTCATGGGTTAAGATAAAGACAGTTTAATAGCCAAAGCAAAAGCCACATACACAAGCAAAGCATACCAAGGAATTAATGCACCACTGCCCACGGGCAGGCAGGGGTTTAGCCATCGCTGGGAGAGCGGGGACCCTTCACGTGGAATGGCTACTCGGGAAGACAAACACCATCGCCCGGTGTTGGTGCACCCCACTGCCTTCTTGGTCCCACTTTATACACTGAGCATAATGGTATGGAACATCCCTTTGGTCAGCTGGGATCAGCTGTCCTGCCTAGACAACCTCCAAGATTCTTGTGCACCTCCAGCCTCCTCACTGGTGGGGATGTGTGAAAAGCAGAAGATGCCTTGACTCTGTGTAAGCACTGCTCAGCAACAACCCACTATCCCTACATTACCAACACCATTTCCAGCACAAACCCAAAATATCACCCTATAATAGCTACTGTACGGGAAATAAAACTCTGCCCTAGTCAATAGTAGCACACTGTGGTAGCCCTACAGAAGAAAGCAAGCTTTTCTCTCCTGAATGGGAAGGAATTTGTTCTTTAATTTGTAAGTTTCCTGCTTTCATCCTGCAACTGGGATCAAACAATTAAAAAATTTATTCACCTTTCCATTGTAACAGTAAGAGTGTTTTTAAATAACAAAATGTTATGTAGCCAAGGCTATTAATATTACTGGGCTATGAAGAAGGCAATCCTCAAGTTCCTCCTTAGGCATTCTCCACTGGGAGATTAGAGCCCAGCTACAGAATCTGCCACTATCAGGTACTTTTGATTACCAGGTTATCAATAGCTCAAGCTGAAAATACATCCTACATACACTGCAGTTTTCCATTTACATCTTCCTGTAATTCTGATGACCATCACCTACATTTGTAAACATAACCTTGGGCCAAGCAGTCTTGAGACTTCCTGAAATTCTATCTTCAATGGTTTTGAAGTGACAAGACCAAGGGAAAAAAGTTATTTTAACACTTTTCAGCTATGTTATTCATACTTGTGGCAGTACAGCTCCTTCAGGAGTACACATCTAAGTTGTCTCTATCAAACAGATGAAACTGAACAGACCACGCAACATCGGTACTGCATGCAGGCAATTCCACATTCAACTACAACTGGGTTTGACCCCTTCTTTCACCTTCTGCAAGGTACCCTCAGGAAATTAATTCAAAATGCATTTTCTAAGTTAAGATTTTATATAAATATAACTCAAGTCCATTTTCTTGACACCTAAGACATAGAACACTTTTGTCTTCAGACTAATCTGAAATGGTATTTCAATAACATTTAAATTTTAAGAGGCTCCACAATTTTTTAATTCCAAACTTCATCCTTTCTGCTCCCTTACTTGCGTACTTTGAGACCAGCAACTAGCTAAAAGTCTAAACATCTTAATATCCAGTTTCTGGCTAAAAGACTTTTATGTTTGTACGTTTGTGTTTGTCAAATTATACTCTTCAACCTGGCACACAAAACGACCTCAAGTGTACCAACAACAGGCTTGCTTTTCTTCATTCCCTCTCCAAGTTGTCCTTTGACTTTCACAGACCAAAGTGAAATCACTGCTGCAAATCCAACCAAGCAGATTATTCATAAATTGTGTTACTTCTTACAAATCTATCACTAGTTGAAGAATGCTACATCTTCCAAGTGACACTTTTTCATTTCACATAGCTTAAACTTTTCTTTTCCAAAGTAAGGAGTTTTTGCTCTTCCCAATTCCCTCAAAACTCAATTCTTTAAATCCATCTAGATGTCTTAAGAGCATCACATATTTTGTTACCTGCCATGCACTCTTTATAATAAAAATTATGTCCTTCAAGTACACTACTAGGTATTCATTCAGAGCTAAAAGCTTTCTGCAATCCTGCTCATCGCTTGCTAATTTCCACCATGTCTTCTTTATCTCAGTTTCTTCACATTCTTAGCAGACTTCCAAGCATGGCATCCACTGGTTTTTGTCACATGTATATCCAGTTGTTCAAATGGCATTGCATGTTCCAACTCCAAATTTGATCTTTTACGGCACTACAACTAGAACGAAGCAGGTAACACACGCAACCACAAGGTAAGCAGTGGTGCAATTCACCGACCACGATCCCGTGGGCATGTCAACTTTTACACTGTTTGGGGAAATGTATTGTTTTTAAGCAGACTAAATAAACTTCAGTATGAAAAGCACACGCTTCATTGCTATGATATTATGTTTACTCAGATGTTTGTATATATGCATATTTTTATCCATAACTTATTACCAAAGTCATCCTACATAAATGCGTATAATGTTTGCAGCATGACACAGGATAATTATTAGTTGTCTTGATGCTAATTGCTCAGGGAAAATGTTTAATTGCATATTAAATTGATCATATGCATATTTTATCTAGTTTACTCTTTGGGGCAAATTTACTGTCAGCACAATCTAGATTTGAATAGCAGTATACTAAATACAGAAGCAGGGCTTTTTGAAACTGGGCTAGTGTTTGAAATGCAATTCTAAATAAAACAAGCAGGGCCCTGTTCTACTCCAAGATGAAGTAGGTGAATTTCTTCACAAAGTCAAGCCATATCCTGCCTAGTGGCGTCATATAGGGTAAAATATTAGGGAAGGGAAAAATACTAGGAACAAAGCAAAATTATTATGGCCACAAATTCCAGAACCTGATATGGGATTACAAGACAACTATTTCTTTGGATTTCTTCCACTGATATGATTAGGAAATAGAACCTTTAAATAGAGACCACTTACATTTTGGTTTTGTTGTGTACATTTTGAGTTTTGTTTAAAAAGTATTTAGTTTTAACTCATGCATATAACTTGACATCCTTTCTGCTCAATTATTTCAAGAGCAAATGCAGTATAAATTATATCACTGTAAATAACACAGCTGCTTTTCTTACCAAGGCCCAAGTAGTAGAAAAGTGACATGGCTAAGCTCATATTCCTACAGGCAACAAGTGGCAGCAGCTTGGCCATTGACCTTTTGTTTTTCAGTCACTGGTTTCTATCTAGTAAAAAAACACCGGCACTAAGATACTTCTCTACCAGGTGAGCTACAGAATAATACCAGTAAAGAAAATCTACTTATTTATCTATTAATTTAAAATTGAAGTAATTCCTGGTATCCTTTCTAAAGTGAGAGAATGCTGGACAAACAGCTGATTAAATGCTAACAGCTTCATTTTTTTTCCCCCCTGACAGGATCTGAACTTTATTCTTGAGAGAAGAAAAGCAGTTTATTCAACAGCCAAGACACTGAAATCACTCACAGGCATTTACCTCTACAAGCCATTGCTCAAGACACAAAGCCATTGAAAATCTGCCAGCTCAGTAAAGTACACACAGTGCATTTTATACAAGACTTAGGAGAGTAGCAGTTTTTTGCTTGATCATGTGCTGAAATCCATGGCAGAGGATAATAAATAGGCACGGTAGCCCTATACCTCAAGGAGTTACCTAAGAGGCTGGCACTTCCAACAAATGAAACAGATTGCTTTGTCAGTCTCTGCTTCTTTGTATGTATAGATCATGTTCAATAGTGACATACTGTCAAGAAATTATAACACCCAAAATCAAAAAGCAATTTAATAATTAAAAACCTAGATCGCTGTAGGTCATTTTACAAATAAAGTAAAATAATCTCCCTTAGAATATAATAAAGCACTGCTAACTAGCCATGTGATGTAAACCAGGGCTCAAACAGCTCAGAACAAAGCCAGCAAACATTTCACAGAAGACCAGTTTTTCTTAGAAAGGCTTTCAAGTAGGCCTATTATATAAAATTAAATGAAAGTCTCTTGAAGGAAAGAGGCTTAAAATTTGCCTTAAGTATTACATTTAAGCTGAGGGACTGTAGGGGAGGAGGGGGAATTAAAAAAAATTATTGCAGCAACTTGTATTGCGTGGCTTTTAGAAACAAATCCAGTGAGGCTCTCAAGCACTGTTTCAATTTATCTTCCACACTATTTCCAAGTATTAAAGTCTATGAAGCCCATGAGGCCATTCTCTGTCCTACCAATGATATTAACTTGCCATGCTACTCAAGGAAAACATACGAATTCTAGCATCAGCATTTGTGCAAAAGGACACTAAAAAGGACGGGAGAAGGGTCATAACAAAGTTCATTAAGTCAGCAGCTTGTTGACTAATTTTGTGAGGGATTTTGAAACAGTGCTTCAAAGGTAGTTACGCTCTGCTTCAAAAATGGCAACTGGGCTGCTGGTAGCCTACAGAAGGTGATAAGCAACTTCACCAAAAAGGCACAACCAAAGGAAAGAAAGAATTAAGAAATCATCACTTAGCAAATCCATCTAACAGCACTCTTGGACCATACCCAAGTCTGAAATGGAAGTCTTCTAGAGTCAACCTCCTTTCAGCTCTGACAGGAAGCAGTTCCTGTTTGCTTCCATCCAGTAAAAGAACTAACCAATGAAATAACCTGTACCTACAGCATTGCCCACAGTTAAGGGCCCTGGCCATTAAAATAAAACTCACACTAGTAATACTCAAACGACTTCCACTGCAAGTTTTCTTGTGCAGTGGAACTGCAAAAACACTTTTTGATCTAATTCCAAATGAGTGCAGAGCATGGTTGCCACAAGACACAATGATTAACTCATTAAAACATACTGCAGGAATCCACTTCATGACAAAACTTTCTGTGCAAAGATTTTCCCCTTGCCTCTTCCTTCACATATAGGAGAAAATACAGTATCTCAGTGGAAATGGTGAAGCAGCGTGACAAGAGCTACAAATCACTGAAAAGTCTTTAGGACTGGATTAGCCTGTAAGACCAAGAGACAAGTAAACAACTCACTTTTATATTTCACTTTTTCACTTTGCGCATGCGCTATTCAGCTGTTTTAGTGCCAGCAGATAAATACAACAAAAATGTGATCCTTGCAATGAAGCCTGCAATTCCGATCCCTACAGACTACATGCTTCAGGCTCCCATATAGGCTAGTACGAGAAAAGTATCTCCCTTAACCAGTCTGAAGTACCAAGTAGATAGCGGATCAACCAAAAGATTGACTATACCACTGTTTCTTAACAGTCTAAATAAAATTATTTACAACTCTTGTCTGTTGGTGCCTTAACTTTCCAGTATCTAAAATACTTACAACTAAGCATTTACACTTACACCATAAGAAAGAATGTCGCCAACTTAGTGAAAACAAAAAATTATATACAGTGGTTTTTAACTGCAAAGCTAGTTTAAATGAGGAACTACATTCAGGACGGGCACAGTATCTCCTTCAAATTTGCAAAAACCAAGGATTTGTGAAATAGCACTTCAGTGATGCAAATCAGAAGTTTCAAAGAGGACATGAAAAGTTTTCAAAACTACTTGTCTAAAACATGATCACTTTAGTAACAGGCTATTAAGACCTCTCTATAGCCCAACCCACAGAAGAGGCCTTTTCTCTCTCTCTCTCTACATAGATGCTTGGTAATAAAACCCGGAAGTCTTCATTACTAGCAAGAAGTCTTAATAAACAAGTCAACATCTGAAAGGTTCAACATCTATACCTTTGAATTTTCAGATTATAACCTAACTCCACCGGGATATCTTCTTTTTTTTTTTTTTTTGGTGGAGGGGAAGAAAAGAAAAAGCCCTGCAGCATAAACAGTAGAGAAAGTTCCCTCCAGACTTCAAATTCTGCTTGAGATCTTGACTCCACTGCTGTGAGACCTGTGCCATTCACGTCCATACAGTTCAGAAATAACATATCATTACCCCATTTTTTAACTTCTGGCAAATTTTTCTTTGAGTATTCCATTTAAAGGGTGCTCAGCTTTAAGCAAACAACTATAAATTCTACAGTTTGGGAAAAAAGGAATACTTGCAGCCCAAGCTCGTTTCCTTAAAAAAAAATACGAGGTTCACATTAAGTGACCAATAAAAAAGACATACATTTCATGCTCCAAATGTAAACAGGTAATGTACAGAATAGTTAATACAAAGCACTCTGAAGTTACTTGAACTGACCAGAGTGCCTTCTACCCCTGCCAAATAAATAAAAAATATGATCTAGTTATTCCACACACACCAAAATAGTTTCATGATAGGCTAATTAATCATGAACATAACTTTTCAGACATTACATAATTTCACAGACTCGCTTGTAGCTGCTGCCAAAGAAAACAACAGTTTGAATGAGAAATAAATCTACACTTGAGGGGAGATGACAGTGACAAAATATGACGATAGTAGGAAAAAGAGGGGGGAAAGGAAGGGGAAAGTATTAATATCGTACAACTCCCCCCATAACTTTACTACTCAAAACATAGCAAAGCTTAAAAGCCAAAATACATGAATCAAGCAACTGAAACTAACTTCTCACTCTGATCTTTCTTACTTCTTTAAAATTGCAGACTATTTCTGGAAATTATGTTTGATAGAACTTGAGAAACAAACTTAAATCACGCAACTTATTCTGTGGCACTTATCTGGGATCAGGAATGTCCTTGTAATTGCTGTGGGTTTATTTCTTGTTTGAGACACATGTAGTAGCACTCAGACCAAGCACAGATCACTATTATGTTTCAAAACAGTCTCAGATCTACATTTTCAACCTGCCAATAAATTAATATTCTATTAATTCAAATTATATATTAAAGAAAGTCAGATATAAAGAAAGGCAAAAACCAATTTTTCTTGGTAATGTACTTTCAATCCCCCTTGTAGGCCCCTCTGATAAAAAATTCAAACCCCAAATGGCCAAGACACTCTAACTGATACAGTAAGACTATGCAGGCAGACAGAAGTGTTGATTTAGGAAGTCAGGGATTTCTACTGTTAGGAAAACAGGCTCTCAAAAAGTCCCTCCAAATCCTGCATCAGTAAGAGCCCATACAATCTGCAGGTTTATATTCCTTATAATTGTATCATTGCAATTCAGTGATTTAGTATTCATATGAGAACAATTATAAGTTTGACAGTTATTCACTGAAGTAAAGTTTATTGTTCAAAGAGTGCTGGAAAAGACTGATGAGAACTAGTAACTTGGTTACATATCATGCCCCTTGCCACATTAAAAATAAGGTGAAGAACATCTCCGTATCAGAAGTCACCAGGACAGAAAACAGCAGCTGTAAGCAAAAGCTGCTGTTAATATTGTGATTCTGTGAGTGTTTCCTAACATCATCTCTCTCCCAGAAGCTCAGGAGAAAGAAGTAGCACTGTAACATCCCCAAAACATCAACTTTAATTATGAGATCTTTCACGCACTGACACCATTCTCCTTTACAATTAACTACAGATAATACCCACAGGTACAGAATGAAGTAAAATATTTTTTACTTTTTTTGCATCTTTTCTTCAGGAGGAAGAACGTTACAAGAGTATTTTTCTACATATTAGGACTTCCATTTCCTGGGAGAAAGTGATGTTCCTCTGCCCATAATCACAGTTAATCATGCAGTACAGTCACTACTCCAGCACTGCTTTCAAGGAAAAATCAATACTTTCACTAAGACATCTGCCCTACTCATATGAATTTGCAGAATCATAGAATGGTTTGGGTTGGAAGGGACCTTAAAGATCATCTAGTTCCAAGCCCCTGCCCCCGGGGCATGGTGGTGGGGGGATGTATGCTTCACTAGACCACCTTGCTCAAAGCCCCATCCAACCTGGTCTTGAAAACTCACAGGGATGGGACATCCCCAACTCTGGGCAACCTGTTCCAATTCTTTACCACCTTTACAGTAAAGAATTTCTTCCTAACATCTAATCTAAACCTTATTCTAACCATTTCAATTGAACCTGCTCTTAAACCATTTAATTCAAAGTCATTACCCCTTGTCTTATCACTACACATCCTAGTAAAATGTCCCTCTCCAGCCTTCCTACAGACCCTTTCCAATACTGGAAGGTGCTGTACATTCTCCCTGGAGCCTTCTCTTCTGCAGGTGCAACAAGCCCAGCTCTCTCATCCTGTCTTCATAGGAGAGATGCTCTACCCTGCTGAGCATCTTCATGGTGTGCTGACCAGCATCCTCTAGAGGATCTGCACTGCTTGGAGGGGAAAGGTGGAATGAAAGTATAATGGAATACTGAAGTCATCAGCTGAGGGAAAACGTATTCCCCATACAAACCTATACACACTCCTGAAAAGCAGTACCTCTTAAGATGAATGACTTTTCCCCAGAACATCTCTGGTGAATCTTCTCTGGACACACCATAAAAGGAGATAAATTCAGTGTAAAAACATAAATTGATGTCAAGTCAGACAACAGGGAAACACAGCAAATCAATATCAGAGTCCTGAACACTGCCAGAGATAGAGGTTCAATAATCTCTGAGCAGCCTCTTGATTTTCTTAAGAATAAATCCTTCTATCAACCATCACAAGCACATTCTCTAAAAGCTTAAAATCTCTGAAGCCAAATGAAAGTAAAAGTCACAACCTACCAGCAGACAAATCACAATGGCACCACCTGACAGAGTTGCGTAAGATGTCAGTGCCATGTTGCAACTTTTGTTTACACAGGGCCATAAATTTATTACTGCACTAGTTAATCCCACATTCCCCCACTTGAAATTTATTTCCACGGCAATTCTGAATAATGTACTGGGGCGCTTTTACAGCTTTCGTAAGTCACGTTTAATTGAAAACATCTACATTAAGCTACAAACAGCTGCTAGAATAATAATTCAGTGAAGAGCTTCAGTTTCTGTTTTGGATTTGTAATTTGCCTCCTTTCACACTGTCTTCGGATAGCTGATAAAAGCATCACTGTTTACAAAAGATCTCAAAAGTTAAGGCCTGTTCTCTGCTTTTCTCACAATACTTAAATACCACTGAAGAGAGCCCAGCACTTAGGAGGTCTAACCCTATCCCTTGGAGCTGAGGCTGAATATGCAGCTGGCCTTCAGTTCTGCACAGAGAGTTACTGTGTCATGGCCAGCGTAGACATGGACCCCCAAATGATAGGAGGCAAAAAAGGAGAGAAGCCTACAGCACACTTTTCATCAAAAGGTGTCAGCTCAGGGAAAGTAATGTAACAAATTAATACTAATTCATTCTCAGCAGTGGTTACTCTAAGAACTCTTCAGCTTAAAGACTAAGTTTATAGGGACAGGGAACCTTCTTCCTGGCCCAAACTCCCAAGTACACTGGAGACAAAAGTGAGAGGACTGTGCAGTAATGGTTGAAGTGAAGAGTTTCTGGGACACCTGCAATATAAAGCAATTTAAAAGTGACTGTCAGTCTTAACTCCATGCTCTAATTTAGCAGAGTTGATCAACATGTACTCATCTATACTTGATCTGCTCAGAGATTAAAGCAGGCATAATTTCTCAGAAAAAACTCCACTATTTGCCCTAGACATCATGTTAGTATTTTAAAGTAATTCTAAAGCAATTCTCCTCTTAAGACAACACACCCACCAACTGATACACTATTCAGTTTTGGACTATACCACCTTGTTTTACCTCAAAAAAATGTAACAACTTCCTAAACTGACCCTTCCACTCATTCAGCTTTATCAGGAGAATTTAGGGAGATGCCTTCATATTATTTCAGTTTGAAAAGTGATCATCTGGCAACCAAACCCTTTAACTTACTCATAAAACCTATTAGGTATGCATGAGAACTGTACAGACTGTGTAGTACAAAGAAAAAATCGGTAAAAATATTTGGTCATATGACTGAGGGTCAAGGAGGACACCAGAAATACCAAATTTCTATTCTGACCACAGCAGAAAAAAAGGGAATTTTCAAGTGTCCTGAAAACATGGTCCCAGGCCCAAAAAACCATCCAGCATTTATCTCCTACAGCAACGAATCTCTGCATACCTAGTTTATGTGGACCAAAGGACTCCAGATGAGCTTATGCTACGTGAGCAAGTGAAGTAACTAATGCTACAAAGAGCATTTCCGCATACCAGTAAACGTGTACAATAGTCTTAAGCCCATTAAACATGTTTTTGAATGCACATTTGTCCTTGAAACTTTAAGACAGCATGCTGCTCTAATTACACCTCCCTACTGCATGAAAGAGCCTTCTCAAAAATTCAGATTATAAAAAAGGGTTTGTCTATACGTTTATGTTATGATGTATGTGTAATTTATGTTGAAAGTTTAAGTGCATCTCTATTTCATTCTAAATACTCTACCCATCTCCTCTCTTGGAAGGAAAACCATAAGAAAGAGTTTAAAGAACTGAAGTATTTTGCATAGTTTTTGGCCTTCTGAACAGTTTTTAAGCCTAATTCCCAGTAGTTCTTCAGTTGTAGCTCTGCAAAAGGAACAGCACGGCAGAGCAGAAAACTCTTACCACTGCCCTCTAAGCATCAATAATCTAACCACAAATCAAAAGTTACAATACTTAATGACGCTAGAAATAAAGCAACTGAATAACTTCTGTAAATGACCAGGCTTAACTGATAACCAATTGATCTAATGTAATGGTCCCCTAAATTCCCCAACCACGTACAACAAATTGTGTTGGAGCAACAAAACATACAACTTAGGCAAGAGAACAGGTTTATATCCAAATTAGCATGGAGGCAGGAGAAAGGGAAAATGTGTATTTCACACAGGTGCACACACTTGAATTTGGCACGTAAGGCAAAGGAGGTAAGTGACGCAAGCAGGTTCTGTTGCAATATCATCACAGTTTTGATACTGAGGACAACTACAGCCAAGCATTTAAATCGATTTGCCACTTCTAGTTTCTCAATTAAGTACATAATCATCTGATCACAAGAAGTGTATAAAGCAAGACTGAAGGGTAAACATAAGACAAGATCATTCATGCTTTAGTAGTAAATTCAAGGGTAATGGCAGGGGGGCAGAGGGAGTTCCCCTGTCAACACTAACCTTCCTGAAAGACTACTAGATCTCATAGTTATGATAAAAGAGCAGTAGAGAAATACACCAAGAGGAAACAGTGAAATAATGTTTTGTAGAACACGAATAACATTGAAACAACTTCTGCCTCCATAAGCTTAGTATCGTTATCTCTAATTAACAAGACCTGCCCAAAGAAAGCTATAATGCTGAAAATCCAAGACTGCAATGCTATTGTAGGGCAGAGGTTGGACTTGGTATATCCTGAAGCAGGCCCTATTCCCAAATCAACAACAACAGTCTACAGAAAAGGAGGATGAATTCTGGCATTTAAAAGTCTGACCTGCAGACTGCTCTGCCCATATGATTTCTAAACTAAGTTAGAGCTGCCACATATATCTGAAGAAGGCTCTGTGGACCACATCGAACAAAGAAATTGACATCCCCACACAGGATCTTTGCATGACATTCTCCTCGAAGTGTGTGTCACCATATCTTTACAGAGTAAAAAATAAGTACACAGTGCAAGAAAATAAGCGTGCCCTTTAACCCTGCTCCCTAGTACCACAACCCTAAAACCTGGTAAGATGTAGCGGTAACAAGGATTCAAGAGCTCGCTGTTGCAAATACAACCTTTTGAGATGCTGTCACCCCTCAAATCTAAGTCATGTTGCATCCCAGGCTGAGCAGGCACCAGAACTCTCGTAGCCAGGGACACAGAGATGCTACCATTCTCCACTACTGATGCCAAAATATTGGCTAAGCAATACGCAGTGCCATTTATAATAATGACAGGGGAAGAGGATCCTCCCATCCTATATTCCAGATGCCTTTCTCATTCCTTAGGGGAGCTGTATAAAAAGAACCCCTATGAAAGTAAAACATTTGAGTGCAAAAATCAAAGTGGACTCAAATTCCAGAAAACAGTAACACCAGCAGTGCTGTCTCATTCATCCATGATAGCCTGATAGTATCTGAGAATTAGGAGACCAAGCGTTAGGAGATCCAGCTCAAAGCTAGTATTCTACCACACAATCACCCAAGAGTCTTCATTTCAGGAAGGAAAAGAAAAAAGGAAGAAATAAGTTAGCTTTCCAAAGAAAAAGTAACATGATACAGAGAGCTGTAACAGGAGGACGAGATGGGACTTAAACATGAACTGACTTTGGCTCCAAAACAGAAGTATGTTATTTCAGAGCAGCTCAGTGCCAAACATAACCACCAACCAGACACCAAAACACTGCAAGAGCAATGCCCCAACCCTCCACCAGTGAAAATATCAGCATTACTTCCAGTGCCCAGACTAGAGAGCAGCAGTGAACAGGGATGTGGGAAATTAGAGAGAGGAGACATACGTCATTTTACAGCTGTTTACATCTGCTGTGCAGAAAGATCTGGTTCATATTTATTAGCTGCACTTAATTTAGTGTAGATCTAAATGATAAAACATCTACTTTTTTCAAGTATCATTAGCCTATTATTAGTTACACAAGAAAACCAGTATTGGATTCCCCCCATGCCACCTCCCCCCAGCAATACTCCACTTGATACTCATTCATCTCCAGGATTATCATATAACTACCAGTTTAAAGCTGGATCAATGTTTTTTCACTTCACTGAACAATCTAATCAATAGCAACAAGGACATTCTGCTGTCAAAAGCAAGCTGCTGCTCGTGCTGCTAGTCCCCCCTGGGCTTGGTGTTACAGAACTATGTTAGATAGATCCTAGCACACAGCACTCAATGTGACACTGATCACTCTGAAGGCACAGAGCAAGGCATTGATACCAAGTTTACAGCTAAATCAACACAGGTAATCTCTGGCACCTTCAGAAAATAAAGCTGTAGCCATGACAAACAAGTTGTAAAATTATTTGCACCTCCTACTGAGGAAACTAACCTAGTCTGATTTCTGGTTTAATTACCTATGTATGCATTGATTTTTTATGAAGGCAAATCAAATGGAGAAGCTTGCAACAAAGTAATTCAAAGGCATTTCTCTAATCAATACTACATATGTAAATTTAAAAAATTTTCATCCCAACTACAGGAAAGCATACCACCCTAATTACAAGTCAACAGCTTCTGGAGAGCCTGCAAATCAAAAATATCACTGTACACTTTTCAGGCAAGAATAATGTGTTGTACTTATATTACAGGAGATCTAAGAGGAAGAGGAGTAGTTGTATATACATGAGATTCCAGCTTAATCTCTTACAAATACATGCCAAACAGTGCAACCAAAGCAAAACCCACTCACTGGGCTGTCTTATCTGTATTCAGTCTGTCTGTAGCAGCAACAACAACAACCACCAAAAAAAACCCTGCACAAAAATAAAAGGGCTTAAATTTTACTCCACGATCATCTTATTAAATAAAATTAAGCAATTCCTAGCTGTATTGCATCTTTCATTAAGGTACAGAAACAAAAATGTGGGGTTTGAAACCAGTTTTCTGTAATGGGAACAAGATGGGAGAGAAGAGGTCAGAAAGGCCAGAAACATCACACTAAAGAAATGAAAACATTGTTCCTCATTACGTCTGGCTATCTTAGCAGGCTAATTGCACAGAACACGTAGATCCTGCATTTAAACAAGATGGTGAAATCTGCTTCTGTTGCTATAAAAGCAGAACAACAACACTCACAGATTTCTCTCTTTATTCTAGCTATGAAATATCCCTTAAACCCATGAGATTTTGAAAGTATTTAGTTTCACGCTAAGAAACATCAGCTTAACTTAGAATCTTGGACATTTACGAACAGTTTATTGCTCACAACAACACATCTAGTGAAATTGGCTTCTGACTGGATTATCTATCTTCACTACCTCCTCAGCTCCAAATTCTCAAAATACATCCCTCATGCTCATAACTTACAACCCAAATATTCCTCTTCCTTGCTATTTACCCTGGATCTCCATCTTACCAAGAAGGAACATGTGCCACATATAATCCAGTATCATATATCAATTCTTTATCTGACTAATACCTCTACCATTATGTGAAATACCAAACACAAAGATGAAGATAGACCTGTCCCCCCTCCTCTTTCACCAGTAAGGCTTCCAAAGATCTACTTGCTACTCTCAATTTCCATAAAACTTACTTGTCCTTTTTGCTTGAGTAGAAGTTAACTGTGTGATCTGGCCATTAAGTTCAACTTTACCAAGGGAAGATGGGCGAAGTACATCAGATTGATGCTGACTGCAGTAGCAATGTAATTGCAGCTGCTTTCTTTTTTTTTTTAATGTAGGAAAGCAGAAAGTAAATCAGCAAGGAGATATCCTTAACAAATGTACCATTCTTCCCCTCAGTGGAATTGTAGCTTGAATACCAGTACTACTTCTGTATATTGGCCCAGACTCAGCTTAAGCATCTCTACCCAGCAGTGTGTAACCAAGATGAATGTATTTCAGAATAAACTAGCACTGCTGAAAGAACCATAGAAACTCGATACTTTCCATCCATACAAAACCTGTCAGTCTGCCACAACACTGAAATTACCTTTTTTTCCCTCCTGCTTATGGGAAAAATGGAGTGGTGGTTCAGTCACATCCAAATCAAATAAGCCTGAGTCTCTGTCCTATTAGCAAAATTAGTTGCTACCTCTTGGGTCTAAGCAGCAGCCACATCTGTCCCCATGACTCAAGCAGCAATTAACAGGCAGTTACCTGCAAGGTCCCAGGTCCTACCGAGAAAATGAGACAACAGAAGAAACCTGCCAGCTTGCTATGGTATCACTGCAACAGGCCTGGAAAATGTATTTTTAGCATGTACAGCAAGTGCAGCACATGGAGCTTCCTCAAGTGTGTTCATCAGATGGCTTCAGACACATTCTACGAAATCAAAACAGGAACGACTATATTAAAGGGCAATACCTTCACATATGTCCTTTGCTACAGGGAATCAACAGGCCAGACTGTTGAAACTTCCAAGACCATGAAATGACCGTGATTAAGCCTAAAATGGACACCCGTTCTTAGAGGACTGGACTGAGACTCCCTTTCATTTACATAAGCCTGCAAGCAGCCAAGATAACCTCCCACAGTAAAGGGCCTGAACCAATAATCCTCTGGAGGTGAAAAGCATCATGTCATCAGCCTTCCAGGGTAAAACCATGCAATCATAAAGTGCCAAAATGCTGCTAAAAGCTAACATTTCAACAGCCAAAGCAGAATCCAAAGAAGAACCACAAACACAGAATGAAACTGAAGCTGAAGTCTTGCCAAAGGTTCCTAATACTAATGCACTGCTGACAGCCACTTTCTGTCACTGGTGTCCTTGTACTTGAGCTACAGTTTTAGTAGAAACACAAGCTTCAGAAGAAACAGGCTACTGCACAAAACAGTGATGACAGATCAGAGAAGCAAACTCAACACTCCTTGAGCTTGACAAACCACGATCAAGCTCTCAAACTACAGAAACAATTGAAATCCCTAAAGATAAGGTGTCAATAAAATAAGTAACTACTAGGTGAAAGAACACTTATTTTAGAATTTGTTTTTCTTTCTTCACCCACATAAGCCAAAGACCACCCACAACTACCTTCAGCAAGGTTTAGGAGGACTCTGAACAGCTATTTCCTTTCAATGTCTTTGTAAAAAAATGATGACTGAAGAAATGACCACATGTTGGATCCACTCTGGGGCATCAGTCAGTATTACTGTAATTCTTTATAATGCATGGTCAAGCTTACCCTGATCCGTTGCTTGATTCTAGAACAGAAGTGTTGAATGCATGCATCCATACGTATCATGTTTATCAACTGCATCCTAGGAATATGAAGAAAGCTGTAATATAATAACCTACACCAATATAAATTCTATTACATTGAAGCTACAATTACCTTACTCAATTTGAGAATAAAAGTTCTATTTTGATCGAGTGAGAAGGGATTTTAATGAACTATTGTTTTGTTTGGCATAGTGAGGCACGTTTGTTACAGCATGTGGAAGCTTTCTTGTAAGTAGATGCAGTCCTTGCCAATATGTACTTTCAAGCTATACTAATACTCTTTAGCAACAAACATACAATATTTTACAACACTGTAGCTGTAAGTGTTGCTATATTTCAGAGTGAAAATGGTTTCAAACTAATTCTGATTTTAGTATTGTTATTTAAAATATGTAGTTTCTGGCATTTCTAAAACACAAGCTTAACCTTGGTAAACAAGACAGTCAAATAAACTGTCAAATCTGATGGCAAATTTTAACAGCGGTGCAGTTCTGCCCAGTCAATCTTTAAGAAGCCTAACAATTTTACTAAGTCTTTGAATATACACATGGAATTACGAAGATACGGATCCTGATGTTTTTCTCTCATTTCATTCCCAACTTTGTCACTACATTTAATGAACGAGAACTGCTCAGGACCCCTCTCCTGTTCACTACTACATAGCCTATTTCATTTAGACCCCAGATATCATGCTGGAACCTACTTTGATGCTCACAGCTTATCATTTTTCTTCTACTCCACTGCCACCTCTTTTCACAAAAGTTTAGCTAATACAGTGACACTTGTTCACAACCATTGAAGCCTTTGTTTCCCTCCCACCTCTCCCTGGCGCATTCTTTTGAGAAACACACTGAAAAAATACTGTTGCAGGCACAAGCAGGGGAAAAGGCAAAACAAAAAACCCCATACAAACAACAACCAAACAAAAACCTTAAAAAGCATTCCATTTGCCTTAAACTGATGCAAGCTCTGAGTTTACTGAGTCCAAAACAATATATACCACTCCAGAAACAGAGCCTCCTAACCCTAAGAAAAGTTCTGGCAAGAGATGAGCTACAGTACAGCAATTGCCAGAAACCTGTAACAATAGAATACTGAAGACACTCAAATAAAGTAGGTATCGTCTAGAATTCCTTTTTAAACTATAATCTAGGACTAGCAACTCTTGTACAAAACTACTTTTGCTATTTATTCCATTTTTATTACTTCAGCTGATTACCATCTTTTTAAGAGCAGATACCAAGTTTTTCCACTGCAATAAAAAGCAATCCTGGCCAAGAAAAGATTTGCCCATTAGCCGCACTATCTCAACAACGACAGCAGCCTTATTAAATTACAACTGTTTGAACAAGGTCAAGCACTCAGGGTTTAATTCAAAGTGTTTCCAGGTATAATGCTGTCAGGTCAACTTAAACAAGCCAACAGAGGCTTTGAGCTTGATTAAATATTAAAACAGAATCTTTCACATCTGTTTTTACCCAAGGATGAAATTACTGTACATCACTTCAACCAGCTTATTAATACACTAAACACACATCTTGCCTCAAAAGGTTACAGGAATATCAATGCTTTCAGTGTGCCTGCAGTGAAACCTACACAACTCAGCTAGAAGTGAGGTCGCTTGCATACTTTAGCAGGATGTCAATATTTTTTTATAAATGTGAGAGGTAATCAGTTAGTCATAGATACATTTTAAATTAAAAGATGGGAGCCTCCAGTGTAGCTAAATCGGTTGCCTTTGATCTGAACCTTTTAAATGTTCATCTTATTTTCTTTGATAGATAACTTGATAATAGACACAAACCAGAAAGTTTGATCCAACAGTAATTATTTTTCAAACTGGAGGGCTGTCATGCCCAACTAGAAATCTGGTTTTTTTAAAAAAAACTGCACAGCACAATTTTTAATTGAAATATAAAAAGGTCTATCAGGATTATCTATTTCAACACCTATCATTTCTAACGATACTTTGATGGCATGTTTGGGTACAGAAGAGAATGCATTTGAGGATACAATTTCTTTGACAATGATAAATACACTGTATTAACTACTTCACATGGCATCTGCAGCTCTTTCAAACACAACCAAAAAAATAGATACTCCTCTAGCATTATCTTTGTATGAGACAGGAGACATTAGTCAAATCATGTTTCCTGACTGCAATCCATAAAAAGCAGAGACAAATGAAAGTCATCTATTTAGAGCAACAGATGTACAAGACATCCCTTGGAAGGGAAGCTATGAGAAGTGTTTTGCATCTAGACCACGCTTAGCCCAGCTAGAAAATGGTCCATGTATTTGTATATGCTGAAACTGAATCTAATCATTTGTAAAATAAAATTTTAAAAAACCTTGCAAATTTGCCACAAAACATTCAAATCTACTACAGAGTCTTGACAGCACGCTCTTAGGGCAGGAGGAAAACTGCTTGAATATGTAAGCTCTTACATAATGAATGGGAGAAACCCTAACATCTCTGAAAGCCCCAGCATCTCTTTCAGGAGTCAGAACTATATATTTTAAGCACTGCTAATAAGGCATGAGATAATTTGCTTAAGATGAAATAAAATTCCAATACAACACAGTCTTCTACCACCCACTAATTTACACTTGAACAATATAATCAACTAGACCAAACTATGCTTAATGTAAAGTCAATAAATTCCTTTTTGGCTGTTGACACAAAAATCTGTTGGGAATTAAACACTTGAGGAAATTAATCATTATAACACTCTGGTTCAATGCACATCTGTATTGAAATAATTTGGTCTTTAATTCACTTTATTTGTAGTTGCGTTTAAAGCAGTAAATTTGATAGAAGCAGGCCTCATTAAACCAACCTAGTTCAAACTGCTTGTCGTTAAGCTTGGTGTATTTAAACAAAGTCAAAAAAGATTAATTTCCTTTAAAACAATTGTGCATTAAAAAGTAACCCAAACAAACCAAGACCATTAATACATAATATAATAAAGGCATTTACATTTGATCTGAGCAAAAGCCAACATTAATGATCTGTTTGCTTTCAATACATTTTCTTGAGGCACAGACATACTCCTTTCTTACTGCCCACCGAAACTCATATGGACAAATAGCTGGAAGACCACCAAAATAAAGTGTCTAGAAGCTCAGGCTATTATGACAACCTCACAGCTTCCTGTTTTAAGGGTTATGTTTAATACTTTCAACACGGATGTAGTTTAGCATTGTGGCTCCCAGATTCAGTTAGCTTGGAAATCAGCACCAGCAACAGGTTGCTGGTACAAAGCACCTTGGGAGACACCACATCCAGGTGCTGGGGAAACCTGTGCCAAGTTACCTGACTGCACAAAAGTCACAAATCCAGCTAAGAGAATGATACCAACACTCTCTTCTCTATAGGAATTCAAACCCAGCAGCAACTCTGCAAAAGGTGGCAGCAATCACAGCTCCATATGTAGCTGCCAGGACACACTGAGCAGTTCAGCAGCCTGAGCACGTCTCCAGCTTGAAGCCTTTACCCCAGTCTCTTTCAGGACAGGGTGCGGTGTCACCAGGGCTCCTGTGGTAATATGCAAAGTCAGCATAACACACTATGGAAACATCTGGCAAAACAGAGACAGTTACACTAAAACGTGCTTAAAGATGTGTGCAGTAACTCAAGAGAGTAATGTTAATCACTTGCACACGTATTTACCTCTCTATGCTGTTCAAGTGACAAGACAGCACACTCCATGCAAAGGGACTGCTTACTGTCAGGTAGGCACATAAGCAAAATCCTAGATAGTATGAATAAGCTGCTATCTCTAGAGAAGATTTTTATTTTCTTGAAGTACACACACATATTCTAGATAAAATAGAATATTTTTGTGATTTCAAGAGATGAAGAACTTTTCAAGTTAAGTTCTGAGCTTCCCAAGACAACACTGGGCCCTGTCCGACCTGCCACTTTCACTACACGTAGCTCATGCCTCCATGTCCACTGCTTCAGAAACAGAAACACAAACACATACCTGTGTAATTTCAGCCATACTATGCCATACAGTACAATACCTATGCCACAACTGAGTTGTAAGTAGCAGTCATGTGTTAAACTGGGATGGGAATGAAGAGGGAGATTACTTTTTCATTTCACGCTAGGTTTTCTCAGCAATTAAAAAAAATAAAGGCACAAAAAACTCCACTCAACCTGAGTCCCTATGAAGACGTTTTCCCATCCTTCAAAACAAAATAATACTAGCCTCCAAAGCTATTTAGTTACACCACTTTCTAATCAATCCCAGTTATTACTAGAGTACTAGAACAATAGAAAGAGAGGACATAAATAGTTTGCATTCCTCATAACTTTTAACCTTCCATAAGGCTTAGTCTGATACACTTTTGTGATTCCAGGATCTGAATTGGGATTTAAGTATCTAGAAATCCTTGCCCACCTCCAAAAACAAATGTCACAGGGTTATTCAAGTGATGTTCAGGTGACTACCACTTATTCCATAAACAAGAACTAAACAAACACAGTAGTGCAAAGATCATCCCTTAAGTTTCTACAACTAAAAGTAGAACCCACAATGACCAGAATGGCTCTACTACTGAGTTGCTCCCACTCCTCAAATAACCTGGTCATAAAATTACTCCACAGGTGAGGAACACACTAACACGACATTTTGCTAGCAATTGCAGAAGGCATCAAACTCATCAGTAACAAAGGTCTGGTTTACTGCAGTTGGACACGGTGCCGTGACATTTGTTACAGTGACCCCACATCTTTTGGCCCAAGTATCTGCAGCTGGCTGCAGCTATTACCAAGTCACTCAATTAACTTGAAAAGACAAAACCTCAACACTGCTAAGTGGTTGACAGTACCTGCAGAAAGGAAGCTGCTCTCAGTAACAAACATTACCATTAAAAAGTTTACAGGAGACAGAGTATGTTCTTCTTTCGCCTTTCTTTCATTCCCTGTAGTCTTCTGGTTTTCTCTTCTATCCTCACTCAATCTTGCACCTCATTTTTCTACTCTTAAAATAAAAATCTTTCAGTCTTCACAAAACAATGAGGCTGGTAAATTACTGTACAAATGAGGGTGGTGCAAATAAACATTGTATATATACATTTGTGCATGAATACGTTTAAAAATAGAGTACCTCAAGGCATATAAAAATCAGTTCTGAGAAGAAAAAATTCTCTTCCCTGGAAGCTGTTTAAAACTGTTATTTGCATCAATTCCTGAATCGCTACTGCTAAGTGGCATTAGAATGTAAAATCACACTCTACAGTTTTCTCCTCTTGAGATTTACAGTTAAATGATAAGAAAAATACTTCCTGGTTAAATTGGACAGATAATGGAATACAGCTTTTATCAAACCAATAAATATGTTATAATACACAAGCCTCTGGTGCTAAGAGACTTCCTTCTTCAGGTGCTGGCAGTCTATAAATTAGCTCATTTGTAGCACAGAAAAGCTCCATAATTAGTACCTAGTTTATCATTAAAACCTTGCATTCACTGTATGATGTCACAGACTACTGAGTCTGGCTCTCATTTACACACTCAATTATTTTCTGGCATCCCAGTACAGTTGATCCCATTATTTCCTATATAATTGACCAACTTCAACAGCTGCAATTCTTCTCTCATAAATACAGAACATATTGTAGATGACAGGATCATAGTTATCACTCTTAAAAAAATTCTACATAACATACAGTTTAAATTTGACAAAGCTTAAGATGCTTTGCCCTGCAGCCAGCAAAAGTTTGATTTAAAAAGCACTGTACAGTAATTAGATTTAAACCGCAGAATTACTTAAAGTACCACACTCATTGACTGGTAGAGCTTTTATTGCAATAGATTAGACTCATTACTTAAGAGTCTGAAAAGCAGTTGAAGATCATTTACCTCTGGTACTAGAAATTAATACACTTACTTTTGATTATAGCTGCAAATGAGACATACAGATGAAGTTCTGGGGATCCAGGCACGCCAGATACCCTCCTGGACCAATGGAGGGCAGGAGGTGTCCTAGCTGACTCAAATCTCACCTAGTGCCCAACATGCTAGATCCTCCTGAATCCTTCCGGGAAAACCTGGAATGCATGCTCTTAGAATTTCTTCTACCCAAACAGCTTGAAATGGCAAGCCCCTGTAGTGTAGACATGTAAGACAGTGGACAGCTCAGTAAAGTACTTAATTTCACATAGCCATGAGAAGCCTTGAGATGTTTTCATCTATTTCTGCAAAATCTTTATATCCAAGAACAAGATCTGAGAAAATACCTGTGTCTTGTTTAGCATAAAAACATCTTCAAGTCTGAAAGCCAAGAAGTCCATTCTTACTGGCCCTCAACACATATCAAGAATGGTCTTAATGACCATTAATGAATCAAATGATTCATTAATCAAAGGAGAATACAGTAATAGAAAAGACAGGACTCAGCAACCCACAACTGTGCTGTGCAGCAGTGTTTATCCCTACACAGCAAAAGGCACATGGAAAAAGCAAAGTTTTGGAAATCTAACATGTTGTACTGCAGCGCATAGGAAGGTAGTATTTTTCCCCCCTCACTTCTATCTTTTATTCTATATCATGAAAATAAATAAAACTCCTTTTTTTTTTTCCCACACCTTCCTTGGAATTTAATGGACAATATCTGTTAACTGCATCCTACAGCTTTTTATTGTGGATTTAGGGTTTTGTTAATACCATTTGCACATCACGTATACTCACAATGGCTTGGAATTTCAGACAGTTTCAAGGACTTTTCTTTGTATTACTAGGAGCAACAAAAAACCCAACCCCAAAACACAAGAAAAAGCAACAAAGCAGCTTCCTGTTAGGAGGCAAAAGATTCTGCCTTTTAGTTGTCGCACTTCTAACATGTGTCACTTGTAAAGCCTGACAGCCAGGACAGAAAAACCTGCTAGCACTCAGGAGATTTTCCTCCAGAGGGAATGTATTTTATCAAGGATAACACACTAGCCAAATGCCTCCAGAAGCTTTCACAGGTAGGTACCCACCAGTACTGATGACAGTTGAAAAGCTGTCTGAGACACCTGCTGGTGTGGTTGAACTGTCTGAAGCATCTTTCCAATGAAGCCCTAAAATCCATGGGGAAATACAAAAGAGAGAGTAGGGAAGATTCCACCTCAAAACCTGTACACTGCATTTAAGTTTTGATCTGGCATTCCTGTTTTACACCATTAAAGATACTTCAGGTTTTCAACCCAGAAAAGAATGCAAATAATTTAGGTCACGATGGATCTTGCACATGAAAATCTGTACTGACCAAATTCAGGAAAGCAAAATCAAGGCAAACACCTCACCCCTTTCTACAGGATGGCTGCAAGATGCAACACCATAGCAGTACAACTGAGCTGCACAGCACATTATCTTTTCCTTGCAGCCCAATATTTTATCACTTAAACTATTTTATCATTTATCAGTGTACTGATTATGACATATTTGCACTAACCTGCTACAAATACAAAAGCAAACCTGCAGCAAAGCCTTACAGCAAAAGAACAATACTTCAATCATATGGAATTACAATTTCAGTATGCTCCAAATGAGGAAGAAACTGACCTTCGTGGTAGAATGTTAGGCAAAAAATAGGAAGTTTGTAACACTCCATTAAAAATATTTGAATATTTGTGTTCAAAACAAAAATTCAAACAAAATAACCTTGAGAGAAACGTATTCTTTAGACACAGATCAGGCAGTTAGCGAGGCTAGTCTTCGGAGTCCTGTAATCACTGACTACAAAACGAATTCCAAGTTAGTTATGAACATACATTAGCTGAGTTCACATACTGATAAAACTGAGGATAACAGTATGGTCCTCTATACAGAAAGGTTACTTTTCAACTTGTTATATCATGGAGGAGAGTCAGGATCTTCTTAAATCAGGCACACTTCAGACATTAAACATAAGAAAACTACAGTACCACAGAAGTGCTTCTGCAGGATAAATGAGGCTACGCAATTCCTAATAATGCACTATTAACAAAATTCCATCATTCTTTATTTGCTTGCAGAACAGCTCTTCCCTGCAACCTAGGTAAGAACCTTTCCATCTTCAAACAGAGCATCTGCATGATACCTCGCAAGACAGAATCTTCTCCCAAGTCAGAATAATTAAGCTTTAAATTAAGCTCTAAAAAACTGTCTTCACTGCATTCACTTGGTCTTTTGATTCTACTCTAATGGATTATCTATTTAATTTAGTCAGAATTTAATCCAGTGTTACAAGTCATGATCAAAGAAAGATTATTTTAATCCAGCTATAAAAGCTTGAGCTCTTGAGCTAACACACCAGATATACCTATTCTCAAGCTTCACCTGTGCTACTACACTAGCACTGCAGATCCTGAAGCACAAAATACCATAGGAAGGGACTGATGAGTCCTGACTTAAGACTTTGGAAACTTAAACAGCATATTAAGCCTGCATTTTCTACTCAGTTTTACATCAGTCGAGAAATACACACACATAGTCAGGGCCTCAAGCCAGCTGGTTTTTTAAGATGTGTGAACTGATGGTGGAAGGCAGGTAGGTGGGTGGGAAAAGGTAGGGCCAGTGAAAGAGATGAAAAAGAAAGCATTTTTTTCTTCCTTCAGCTGATGAACAGTCCAACACTTCCCATGTATGTTTCTCATTTTCCCAAATTTTTGTAGGCCAAATATTAAGCTTTGCAAAAGAACCTAATAGAGATTACTACATGACAGGAAACAGCATGAACTATTCTGTGTCCTATACCACAATGGCAAACTCAAATCATAGCTGGCTTTTTCCTTCCCCTAATTATGAGCAGTCAAACCACAAAACCTATGTTAAGATCTTATCAGTTAAGGTTCCCTTGTGGGAAAAGTTCAGAAACAGCTGTACAAAGAGCCACTGCTCAGCTTCAAGTTTCTGAAGTAGTCACAAATTTAGAAGAATGAAATCTGTCGATTTTGACACAATACTGGGGGCTCTTCCATCAGTTAAGATACTTGTATTAGTGACTTCCTAATTAACACTCTCAAGAAGCATTCAAAGCAAAACAAAAGTAACAAACCCCTCCACAGCATACTGTTTTTACTGATACTGGTATCACCTCCTAAGTACAGAGTCTGAATAAACTGGTAATTTGGGAAAAACAACCCAGAGAAAGTAGCTAAATTGCATGAGAACAGGTTTTTATATGGATTATACATTACTGCCTCTTACTTTCATAACAGGACACTCGTTAGTACCCTCCATGGAAACTGCAAATGAAGTAGACTACAGCTTTTCATTCAACGTGTACACTGATGAGGCTAAACAACCAACACCATTCACAAAAAATACCTCCAATGTACTTCTCCTAAACTGGCATAAAATATATTTTAAAAAATATTTTTTAAAATCAAAACAAAACCCCTCTGTGTTTTGCTATTGTTTTCACTAAGTGGGTTATCCATTCTACATAATGCTGCTCTTAGACAAGCCTGAAAAAGCACATCTAAGAAACAAAAATAACCAAGCATAGAGCATAAATACCCCACCTCTCTTTTGTGGTACTAACCACAGCAGGAATAAGTGCTGATGGCATAAACTGTATCAAATAGAGCTGTGATGGAATTGAATAGATCTACTAAGAAAAAAAACAAATTGTAGAGTAATTATTTCCTGGTTTGTGAACATAAATGAGTTAAAACTGCAAATAAAATATAAACATTACTTTCTTGTAGTGCTGCTTTAAAAACTCTGAGGAAAACTGGTATTTTTACCTGTATATAAAAGCCAGCATATCAACAGACTACAAGAAAACAAATGCACCTTCACAGAGCTCTTAACAAGCAAGAGCTGCTGTCTTAGTTTGAAAGGCAGTTCTAAGTCATGCTTCCCTGTTGCTGTTTTGTTTGTATCAAAACACTTGTCATCGTACCTATGCTAATATCAGCCCCAATTAAGAACTTAATTACTCCCTTACTGGCTTTACAGTCTAACAGCTCATTTTCAATGAAGAGTGATATATGGTAATATGCAATATTCCCTGGGGTACCTCCACCCAGTGAAACTCCTTCCAAGAAAACTGTTTAAATTTAATATTAGAAACTCAAGCGGTTTTTTTCTCCAGCTGTAGCACTTTGCAATATTTTACTGAAAAGCTGTCCAAAAGCAAGCACCCTTTATTACAGGACTTAAAAAGATCAGAGGTGAAGGGCATGCTAGATCACACAACTGAGTAACTTTCCAAGTTGTTACAAGTATGCACAAGGCTTATCTGTGCCATTTTGGGCTGGATTGTAACAGCAGTGCTGTAACCCAGGCTGTGTCAGAAGCTGTCATTTTCAACTCTGATCCTGGAAGCTGTACTTTTGAAGTTGTCATGCAACTTGCCTTATCTTCATCCTTATCTCCACTGAGGCCACAGTCCCTCACAAGTGAAAGATACCACTGCAGGAGCTATTATATTTTGGTCTGTTTTGCCCAAAGAAAGAGTTAATATCAGTTTACCTTAGTCATGCAATATATTCTCGGGAAGGCTGCTAAGAGATTAAAGACTTAATTTTCATATATAATATTATGCAATAGTTAGTTTTAACACTGAGGCAATCTTACAGATGCTAAGCAGACCATTCTTTGAAGCTATTTCTCTATGACAATATCTCACATTTTTATATCATTAACATTCAAAACACAAAGCAGGTCACAAAAGAAATCTGTTTGATACTAAACAGAAGCAGAGAGGAATTACTGGAAATGTACTGGAGTTAGATGTCAGCATTTCAGTAAACTAAAAGGCAAGGGGGAAAAAAATCCATAAAAAATTCCACTAGGTACAAGAGAAGAGCAATTTTTTCAGTCTGAGAAGCTATTTCAAACATTTATGATGGAATGTACTTCACTAAGTGTTTTAGCACTGTCTTCAGAAATGGAAACCAATTTGCTTATTAGGGCAAAATACATTGGGGGTAATGAAACAAATATGAAGTTGCTTCCTTTTTACATAATTTCAAAGATGTATCATTTGACTGTGGAATCATTTGACTTTTTCTACAGCAGAAAAAACACTTCAGCTTCTGGGCTTGAGAATATCACATCCTATTGTGTTATAGCTTTATGTAACAAAATTCATTCAACATAGATTAATTTCTAAATTCTATACCCCAAATACTGATTCTTAATCAGCTTTTTCATTATAATCCCAGCATTAAAATAGAATTTCTAGGTTTTGAACAACATAGTTTCAACAGAAACAGCTCAACAACACTTCTTGGAACTGCATGGAACATGGTCAACTGTTTATTGGTAGAAGTCTAATCAGTGTATGATGTGGGTTGAAAGCAAATGTAAGAACCCTTTAAGACATCATACACTTCATTTAAAAACTTTCAGGAATGAAGTCAAAGTTACACTTAAATAGGGCAGGGAAGATGAACCTAAACTGGACCTGAAAAACATTTTTCTATAACACGCATTAGACACAAACCCTTAAACACAGGGTGTAATGAAGAAGTGTCTATGATCCCCTTCTATACAGCAAGGTATACAAATGTATCCCTTTATATATAGCTGATGGAACAATACCTTATTTGATTTATATTTTACCCACTGTATTTCTGAAACAATTGAAATATTCTCAGAACAACTCACTTCCAGATCCTCAAAAAGAGAACTTTCTTGGACAAAGCTATACTGATCTGAAGACCAAAATTGTTTTTTGAACAATCTGTAAACACTAACAATTCAGAAATGTTTTCTGCAATCCAAGAACTTTAAGCTTCATCTGGGGAATGCTCCAATGCCTTCCCCAATCTCTTCCCAAAATCATTCTAGAAACTAAATACTTCAAATCTTGAAAACAGTCCTTAATAAAATTGTGCACACTAATTTGTTTTCTAAAGGATGGGGAAACAAGTTTACATGGACACTTTAATGTGACAGTGAACTATGACTTTTAAACATACTCCCATAGATTAGGTGCACACTCATAAGTGTAATCCAAAATAAATGTATTTATGAACTTCATAATCATCAGATTGCTTAAACTACATTTGAGGCAAGTTTTATCAGGCAGAAACAAGAGTTACTCCCCTTGGCACCACTTTAACAACTTGAAGAAAGGCAGAGCTTTCAAAGTTTGAAAAGATCAATAAGCATGTGGTGACAACAAAGTTGAAAAACTCAGTTTAGTTAAAATGTTGAAGACAGTTATCAATCTAGTAAGACACCAATGCTTTAAAGGTAGTATTAAATAAATTCTTACAGTAGTCCAATGCTCAGTACCTGGAACAGGACTAAAAACCCTTTAGCATAATCTTTGTATTCACTAAATCCAGAATTCAGCAGTAGAGCAGCTGCTCAGTGCCTGGTCTGCAGAATTCAATGAGTGACAAAAGGTTACCTTAATTCAATGAGATAATCAGCCCACATTTACCCTCTACCAAGAATTTTCCAACCATCTGCAAGGCGGCAGAGCTGACTGCCTATAAAACAACTGGGAGCATGCTGACATGTCCTCACATCACTCATGTCAATGAAAATTTATCTCTTAGCAACAGCTAAAAGAAGCTGAACTTCCAGAAATATTTTAGATGCATCACGAGCCAACAATTTCTTCATAAGTGATTTTGATTGCTGCTGATCTCCAAACAGATGTCTACTCTAATTGGTAAAATTTATTAAATACATACCCTAAATAAGAAAAAGTCAAGTTGTCATGCCCTAAGAAAGCAGTAACAATGGGAGTCATTCTAGCTGCGCACATAAAAGACAAAAGCTAACCTTATTTGAAGTTGCTGGTCTCGCAAGATCAGTAACAGTGAAGTAAAAATGCATGTGTTGCGGGAAAAGGAAGGAATTTGCTATTAAGGCTGCTGTCAGAAACTGAAAGCTAAGACACAAGTCAGCTAAAACGAAGATAAATATTTTTGACAGGAAAAGCAAAATAAGAGATTCACCACTTAGCTACCAAAACTATTTTATGATTCCCTTCCCTGCTACATGGGAGTAAATAAAAAAATTTAAGGTATTAATCTTTACAAGCAAATTCCATATAAAACCTCTGATAAAATTAGAAATACACTTGTTTTAGCAAAACTCATTTGCATTAGCAAAATATCAAGCTAATTAAAATTTTACCACCAGACGGAGATCAGGAAATGGAAAAAGCTTGTTCTCAGCTATATTACAAGCTCTTCTCTAGAAAACAAGTCATGCAGAGGTCTCTTCAAAATACATCCAAAGACAATATTGAGAAAGAAACAATATAAATCATTCAGATTCTGGTTCGTGTTAGCAGATAATGGGCAGTTTTGCTTTGTTCCATCACTAGTATTTTCCAGGAGACATAAACCAAAATCTGTCAGTGCTAGGCTGAATAGAAGCCACAGTTATTTATGTCAATTCACAGGCAGAATCAAAGTATCATCTTGAATTCAGAGCAGTATAGGAAGTTGGGAACACAGGGGAAGATTGCTCCAGTGGCTTATTAATCCAAATAAAAGACTCCTACCACCCATCTCATGTTCAGATCAGAAAAGACTCCTGCAAATCTCCACTGAAAGACTGAAAACATGTCTGCAAGAAGAGCAGCTAGTCACTGGGTTTTAAACACAGTGCACAAATTCATAAGGCAAAAACAACTGCCCATCATCACAAACTCCAAATGGCAAAGCCCAGAACTTATTGAACACAAGTACCAATAATCTCCTTCCTTAAGTGCATGGCAGACAAGCATGTCAAGTGACTCAACAAGAGAAATTGTTTGAGTAAGTCACAGAGCAAGTCACTGGCTTCTAAGAGAGCGAGAGCTCCAGTACTTTTGCATGTAGCTAAAACATACATGCACAAGCACAGGAAGAGACCATCCTACAGGCACTCAGCATGTGCTGCTACCTTGAGAACCCACCCCACATGTGGTTTGAGTCATTTCTTGACTGATTTATCTATAAATTTCAGACCTTCAGAAAACATCCGTAACATCCAAAAGCCTGCTTTCCTAGATCAGCAGAATGCATGCCAAGCATATCAAAATAAATACATTGGGTTTACTATACAACTTTTCAATACTAAAGCAGATTAATATTTGCAAAAAAGCATTAATAAGTTTTTTGTGACATTCAGTTTTTACAACTGGATAAAGAGGAAAGGGAAGAGAGCTAGACAGTTCAAGGCAGAGCAAAAATATTCAGATCAGAAAATACCATGTTTATGTACAACCCCACTGTTTATTACATTAACCTCCATGTTTATATTTATAAACTGACTGATAACCAAATACTTACTTGCAGGAGTCAATGCACTGTCCTCTTCCTCTACCATTAACAGATTCTTGTTAAGCTGACTCCTACAGCAAGCATACTAGCATTCAGAGGTCAAGAGAGAAAAATAAAAGTAGGAAATGAAAGCTGAGTATCTTTAAATTTGGAACAGAAGGGAGGGATATAGCAGCCTTCATAAGCATAGAACTTGTTAACTAGCTACTGTTAAGTTCAGTTATCATAACAGAACTTACTTTGGTCTTAATCTTCTCAGGCTCAAACACTGACTTTTTCATCACCCATTTAACTGTATTTTTGTATAATGTCTTTGCTAACTACTGCTCATTATCCACTAATGCTAAGCATTTTAAAGAATTCCATGCTACTTGCAAGTTAGGTATTACATTTTTACCAATCAGGTTGCTCAGGACCTTGCCTAGTCCAGCTCTGATCACCTCTGAGGATGGAGATTCCATAGCCACTCTGAGTCCCTGTTCCATGTCTCTCCACCATCATTTTAAAGGATTTTCTCCATCTATCTGCAATGTCTCTTGATGCAGCTTGTACCAGTTACCTCTCCTTATTTTGCCATCTGAAGAACAGCAGTCTCTGTCTTCACTATAATCACCCAATGTGTAGTGCTGAAAGAGGTGCTTTAACACAACAGTCCCACACACCTATGGCAAATTTATCTTGACTGTACTCCTTTCAACTGTTACATGTAAATACTTCCTGCTGCCTAGGGAAGTGTTGGAATCACTGTCTCTGGAAGCTTTCACAAAACATACAGATGTGGCCCTTGGGAACATGGCAGTGCGAGGTTAACAGTTGGACTCACTGATCTTTGAGATCTTTTCCACCCTAAATAATTCTATGATTCTACTTATTCATTAGCAAAGAACTGCCTGTACTCTATGTCTGAAACACAGGTGCCACTGACATTTGTCTTTTATTGAGCCAAATGCAAACACTGCTAGTTAGTGTTGCCACGGTTACATGGACGTTACATAAAAATTAGTTCTTAAATCTCCAGTCATTCATCTGCACCATTTTGGAAAAAACAGATGTGAAATTGAAGCCAACTTCAAAATACCACCAGTGACGAAATTAACTCCTGGAGAGCATGTGGAAAATGTGCAGCAAATTCACCACAGCTTAAGCTAGCTCTACTTCTATTCCTAGATGAGGAAACATCAGCCATGCCCACCAGGCACCTCTGCTGAGATCATACACAGCTTTTTTCCTGTGCCAGAGTCCTGCTTGTAATTAAAACCAGAAGTCTCAAGCCTGTGCCACCTAGGACTGCACTAATTGGTAACTGCTGGACTCCACCACCACAACCACGAGGGGAGAGAAATGGGACTCTGCCCCTCTAGACCCCAAAAACTTGACAAAGCAGAAATTTGTGCACACATGTAGCCAGTACTGCAGTGACAAGGCACAAGAGTAGACAGTTTGCAAGTCTGCAGTTTCCCTCACCACAAGGGATTTTTCCTTATGTAACATCTTATCTACAGCACAACCTGAAGTCACAACAATTCACACAAACCTAGAACTAAGTGCAGCAGCCCTGGAGCTGCCTGCATAGGCATCCCTGTAACAGGTCACACCCACTCATTTCAAGAAGGCTGGCTGTGCCTGCAAATTCAAAACCTCAAGTTCTTCACAAAGAACCTGAAGGGGGGGGAAAAAAAAAACCCACAGAAAAATCTATGTGACACCAGTAATAATTTTCCTCAAAGAGGGATATAAACAGATTGGGAAAAACAACAATAAATACGAGTAATATTGCAACTGAAGGAAATCACACTAGTTTAAAGGTTGATTTGTTGCTTACCAGGTAACCACAAAGGACAGCAGTGGATCTGTCAGCTAAGTGATGCCTGATCTGATGTGCCATCATGTTCAAAATTCTACAGCCACCATTTGAGCCCGAATACTGTTGTTCCAGTACACAACAGCACTCCATCCACTTGGTTCCATAAAGTCCTAGTGTCCTGGCTTGAAAGAGGCCTTCAAGTCATGGGTCTGTCCTCATACCCAGGCAAACATAGTCCTGAATACAGAGAGCCAAGTTGCTAGAAGGACCATAAATGGATTCAAATTTGTAAAAAAAACGTTTATATCAGTTGATCTTTTCTTAATGCTAGCTCTAAGTTCTTTCACAAGTGAGAGTCTTTTGCCATTTCCAATTACCAAATTGGAAAATTGCAGTTAATTAGCAGTTAATCTATACCTGAGATCTTTCTTGACCAAAAAAATAACATGTCAAAAATAGCAGACAACTTCAACTTATCGGGATTTTTCATCACAAGTTTTGCAATAAAGTTCCTGCAACAATAAGAAAAAATATGGAATTGCTATCACGTTCCAACTGACACAGAAAAAAATACCCAAGAGTCAAGACTATCACTATTATGGAACATGGAAGAGCAATAGGTAAGAAAACAACACTGAGAAAATATGCTAGGTAGTTCTCCTTATATCTAAGGCAGCCTTCTGGTATTTCTACGTTTTAGAAGGAATCTTGACAAAGGAGATATCGATGCCTTGACTAGTTGAAGAAAAATTAGTCTGGGAGGAAAAATGCAAAGAGTAAAACCTCTAACCATAGTTTAGGAATCAAATGTCACTCCCAGTTAAGCCAGAGGAGTTAACAGAAAATAGCATAGATGAATAAACACCAAAAGAACTGTTGGAACTACACAGGATTTCTTTAACTCACTGCTGTCAGTTTCAATACAGGACTCCCCACAGAACACCACACCAATTAATCTTGAAGGGAAACAACCAAAAGAATCAAATTTTAGCAAGCCTTAGGATTAAACAGCTTGCAGTATAAGGTTTGGAATCACTTCTTGCAGTAAACAAGAGCCATGTGCACATCATGCAGAACTATGTTCAGAATATTCCGTGTGGGGGAAAAAAATGATGAGTAGGGTCTTCCCTCATGGTTCTATAGGCTACTGCAAATATGACCCTGTTTGCAGAAACTAATTCACATCAGAAATTAAAAACCTCTACCCTGCCTTAGGAAGGAATAGACCAATCTAACCCAGGAAATGGCAGTATTTAACTTACTTCCCACCATACAATTCAAGCAGACTTTTACATGCATGCTTCTTGGGTTGGTCCAAATGTGCTGAATTGTAAAACACAAAAAAAAAAAAAGGCCTCCAAAGCCAGATATACCCATCTATACAGTGGTATGAGTTGCTTCTTCACAATATGAGATGATGAGATTTTTCCACTTCAATTTCTGGTAATCTCCAGTATCCCAGGTGTTAATAGAATCAATTTCTAAGTGTTCCCTTGGCTTATGCAAAGGGTTGGTACCTTTAGCATTTCAGAAGCTACAGGGACAGAAAAAACCAAAACACAACCAAAAACCACCACGCACACACACAGAACAAAACCCCCAATAATAAAACAAACAACAACAACGAAATGCACAAAAAGAATCAAAACACCCCAAAACACAAGAGCAGTAGTACCTAGCAATCATCCCAGAACTTCCAGGACCAGGTCTACACACAGTTAAGGTGCAAGCCACCCTTCCAAGAAATAAAGTTAACTTGTGAATTGAAATAATGAGAAGCACAAACATGAGACTTAGTGTTTGCCAAGTAATGCCAGCATTCCTCAGTATTTTGTCACCATGAAAATGATATGAGGAGACAAACAAAGGCTGCATCTGAAGACAACAGTATTTTATGGACTGACAGAGTTCAAACCTAGATTTCTTTTTCATTTCCTTGTGTACAGTTTCTTCAATTGTAGCACTGCAGACACACTAGAAATTTCCCCACCACTGTATTTTGGTGCTCAGACACCCTCAGAAGCACAGACACCACAAAAAGCCAGCTCCCAAAGTTCGGCATTACGAACATCCCCTCACTTGTAAATCTGCAAGATACATTGTGCATTCCTTTCTGCCTGTCTTTTCTGTTTCTGCACAGTGGAAAGTCTAGAGGACTGAGGCAACAAGAAATCTCAACCAACGCTGTCTTGCTGCCTACCCACAGGAAGGCAGGAAGCTGAAAAACTGAGCAAGGAGGAGCCTGGATGCCAAAAAAGCAATTCGCTATAGATTGGCCCTTTGCCTGAAAGACAGAAGGAGGAACACCCAGTGTCTGCACTGGCACAAGCTACATACCAGAAAACTGAAATTCAACCCATGCCAAGTTACACTTCGAAAAGCTAAATGTACGTAGGCCAGTGAAAACAAAATTAGATAGGAGTGCAGGGTAAGAAAATTAATAAAACAAGTTCGGTTTTGCATGAAAGTCAGCTTAGAAAGACAAACTGAAAGTGAAAGAGGAATTAATAAAATTTTTCATGCCAAGAATCAGACGAAAATCACAGTTGCTGAGCTGTTCAAGAGAGCATTGAAGAGAACCAACATCAAGCCATCTCCATTTGAACTGCATCTTTGAAGTTTAAGTGCTAATTATTCTGAACATAGCAAAGATGTAACTACTGAGATACACTTTCCATTCCCAGAGCCCTCTAAAAATGTTACAATGGCCACTCCCCCTTCACCTTTAAAAGCTGGATTCATCCTTTCAAATTATGTCTAAAAATAAGCAAATAAAGAACTGCCTACAGCCTACAAATATCTGTTTCTTTGAGTTTATACTCACATAGCATTTGTGCTCAGGAGATGGCTAACCCCCAAGACTTACTAGGTTTCATGCAGCTCCCAAACTGCAGAACCTTCCTAGTACTTGTCCCAGAGACAAGGAAAACACTCAGAGAAAACATCAGCAATATTGCCATTCTAAAACTGACACCATTAAAGATAAATTAAACACTCCTCTTAAAACTAACCATAAGTTTTAAATACCACTTTGCTGCATTTCCAGAAGTGCACTTTAATGCTTCAAAGGCTTAGTATCACTCAATTTTCCTCTCTCTTCACACCCTTCCCTACTACGTAACCAGTTTTTACACTGCATTTTCTGGTTAACATATTCATACAGCCCTTTTCAGAAAATGCTTGGTGAGAAAAGGTGTGAAGCAAAAGGAGGGTATCTATGCAAGATGCTCTTGAGCATAAGGAAGTGCACATAAGAGCAGTTAAATTGTTTAAATATGCACTGCAATATAATGAAGTGCACGAGATCAAACTGCTGCATAACAAAATTAATTATTTTTCTGCTTTCTTGTGTGTGTGTATTTTGGGACTTTTTTGTTTCTTTATTTGAGGAAGATTTTTTCTGGATTTTTTTTCAGGACATAAAGACACTGCAAGTCTTCATCCTGAAGGATACCATTGTTTTCAGTTTTCCTTCACTCTTAAGGCAGCTCCACCTCTGGCTGGATGCTGTCCTTCACATACCCAGTTAACACTAAAACAGGCATCTTCTGAAGTGCATTGATTCCAGTTACTTGTCCAGACACATCACAGAGCATTCACCTCAATGTAACCACCAGAGTATTTCAGATAACTGAAAAGTCCTTTATATAATATATACTACTCATGACACTTGTGATATACCACCTAGACACCACATAGCTGCCAAAAGCCACCAACCTTCCAGCAAAATCTGTCTTTCCATGAACCTTGTACTTGTATCTCTCCCTTCAGGGATGGGAAAGCAACCCTCCACACACACTAGGGAATGGAAAGTGATGGAGCAAGGGAAGATTTAAACAGTTGAACTGCATGCTTTCTCTTGTTGTAACTCAATAGTTGATACACTTTGCCCAAATCCAGGTAAGTCAGGATAACACTTGAGCCACCATTTTTATACAAATCCTTTCTTCCAGGCCTATGGACAACAGGAGGAAACATGTCAGCTACACTGCTGTAACTAGTTGCAGCTATTTCTAAATCTAATGAAACAAGAGAACTATTTCTAGTTGGATTGGATCACCTAGTTAATAGGGATGACAAAAGCAGCTCCATATCATCACCACTGAGATAAATGTTCAGCACTTCCAGCTCCCTGTTCCAAGTATTTGATAGAATGCAAACCACTCAACACTCCTGTCACATAGTCAAGGCTCTAGTTCTGCAAAACTAAATTCAGTGACACTGCATTTCAATAGTATTTATCTTCTCAGTGCACTACATACTCAGATGCTTTGGGTGGGTGACTGAAGCAAGCAAACAAAACCAGAAATCCCAAAAGAAATCAACCAATAAAACCCCAAACAAACCAACAACAACCCACACCCAACACCACCACCACCTTGACCCACACAGGCCATACTGTATTGCTTCTGATCAGCTTTCACTCCCTCAGGAAGAAAGGTTCAGAGTCTGCATTTGGTATTATGAGCGTGAATGTTCAGAATGACAGAGAGCTCTAATGCACCCAATCTTCTAACTGTCTCATCCTGATGAGATGGTAATTACCCATTAATGAAAGAAAAATAATCAAAATTACTCAAACTTCCACAGTCACCAAAACAGACTTCTGTGCATACCTCCATTTGTTCTCCTCCAAAAAGGTCAACAAAAGACATACTAGAACTTCACCTCTAGTATTTGAGAACAAAAAATCCCAAAACAAACATACAAAATTAGCCACCCCAACAAAAATCATCTCTTACTTGTGCTAGCTATAGAAAGAGTCAAAGAAACTTTAAAATACACCAATCTCATCAAACATCACCCATTCCCAAAAGATGGCAGTTAGAGAAATTTATTGTGTTAATTTCAATAATCTCGACATGTCCCATACTGTCACTTAAATGCTTCCAATAAAAATAGCCTAACAGTTTTCTTGCAATTTCATTCTGCTCATACACAAACTAACATCAGTTTCAAATGAAGATGCAGCCACATCCCAATAACAAGGACAACTTATGTACACTTACTTTCAGAACTGTCCCTGAAGTACTTAAAGCCGCACATAGTGAAGGACAGTAAAAATCCTGTATTTAAAACAAATCTCTATATATTTTCTCAGGAACCTGGGTCACGGCTAGCACAACTAAGTGGGCACTACACTAACATGGAACTACTGATTCACCAACCTCACACCAAAACTATTTCTGTCAGGAAAAACCGTATGCCAGTTTTTAAACACGCAAGTCACACTGCTAATTTTGAGGCACCCAAATGAAAGCTTATTTCTTGCCAAAGCACTTGCTAGAGAACAGATTTATTTGGCTAACTTCTAGAAGACAGATTTATCCTTATACCAGTATTTTAGTATGGCAGTAATGGCTTTTTTAGCACCATGACCCAACTAACATTCCTTCCAATGGGTGCCAGTCCCAGTAGGTAGCCTAACAAGGCAGATTTTTGTTCCTACAGAATTCATATTACTTGGGTTGCTCAGTACTCCAGCCCTCAAATTTTTCATGTCATTATAGTATCAGAACTACAGTAGAAACTCAAGGTGCTTAAACAGACAGCTTTATCACTACAAAGTGATTACTTTAATCACTACAAGTAATTAAATGTTTATAGTGTATGGCTACAGCAGTAATTGCACAGTATGCAGCACTTCTGAATTTCCATTCTGATTATAGACCGTGAAGCTCCATGCATCCCTCAAATACCCGAGAAGTCCAATTTGACAGAAATAGATATCCACATATAAATGCAATCATATTTAACATACATTTAGAGAAGCTCAAAAAAATAAAGCTACAACTACCCACTTCTGACAGTTCTCCAAGCAACTGTTCCTGAAGACCTCACTAAATAATTCTAACACAAGCATTTTCTACTCTGCACCCTCCATCATCTCGCAATCAAAGGAAAAAGACTAGTGAAAACCATCATGCAGCTTCTAGGAGACACTGGTGGCACCTCTACAATACCAAAGCTGTCTGGACTATTCCATGTCTAAAACAACTGCCATCAAACTTGACCAGACAGAAGAAGAAAACAAAAACAAAAAAAGAAAACAAAGAACCCCAAACCATCAACTTACAAATATTTTAAGTAATCCAATTAGACTACAACAGGTAACTTTTTTTCCCCCCAAGTACACTGAAAATTCCAAACACACTTCACCATACTAAATGGGAAATGATCAAACAATGCCTGCAGACATGTCTTTGACACTATCCTTTCACAAACAAAAAACTAATTGATAGCCCTTTCTCCCTCAAGGCTGAAACCCTGTGAACAATTAACTTCAAAACAAGACTCAAGTAATAGCAAAAATAAACCCATGTAGGGAGTGCAACAAAAGTGAAACAGAAGGAGGATCCTGCAGTTTAGTTCAAATTGTCACTCTAATACCTTCACTTCTGTTCCTAGAATATTTACATTAATTTCAGTTTCTATTAATTGCCATTTTAAAGCTAACTATCTACATACAAATATAATTTAAAAAGAATAATTCTAACGGTCTTAAAAATCACCAAGTCCCACCAGCGGTATTTCAGGTGGTGGTCAAACCACAAGAAAACCAGTATATCCAGGCAGAAAATGAAGGTAAAAGGCCACAATCAAATCACACTGCAGATTTCAG
The DNA here is from genome assembly GCA_013400235.1 of Oriolus oriolus. Lineage (NCBI taxonomy): Eukaryota > Metazoa > Chordata > Aves > Passeriformes > Corvidae > Oriolus > Oriolus oriolus. Next base: position 2,498,303 of record VXBT01010684.1, read on the forward strand.
CTATACCAGTCTGTCAGGCAAGACAGAACAATCTCACACCTACAACAGAGCATACAGCTGTACTCTTCCCTGCTGCTCTGTTCATCTGCTGAAAATCCACAAAGCAAACTACCCAATGCAGAACAGCAGGACATAGGAGGCCAAGTAAAACTCATTTACCAGCACTGGTCCTGCATGCATCTCGGATTATGCATCCCCACTCATATATACATTTAAATGGGTAAATAATGCACAAGAAGAACCATTACTTTTGTATTAGGTTAATAAGCAAAGGATAATAAGAATAATTTTTCATTAGCTCTCACTTTTCAGACTTACCTGGTCTTTTTCATGGGGTAATAGGCTGACAGGTGGAAGGGAAGCTGGGAAGGTGCTGGAGTATTTTGGAGCTCCTTTGCTTTCCAAACTGCCATAATTCACTCTATACTGAGGACCATCCTTCAGTAACCTCCCATTGTTCACAGCACGTTTGGCCCCCAGCCGCAACCTCTGCTGAAAGGCAGGATTGTTGAAAATACTTGCTAGGTCATTTTGACTTCTCAAATATTTCTCTATGTTTTTCAGGGAGGAGCCATTAGGTTCTTGAAGCCCTTCAATTGCTCTTCTCAAGAGTTTATTCCAATCCACATTACGAAGCTCATTACAAGCTCCTCTAGATCCCTTAACAGATTTAGGAATAGTGCCAGGTTTAACACATGAAAACCGTCCAGGATTATCTGGGTCCTTGTAGGATGCAAGACCTTTGTTAGTAACTTTAAGAATAGAACCATCTTGAACACTAAGTTCCAACTGTTCTGAAACAGTCTTCTTATCTAATCCATGGGAAGCACAAACAGCATGACATATTCTCTCTTCAGAAGGCCTTTGCTTTTGCTTTTTCACTTTTTGTATAGCTTCCAGAATCCACTCCGTATAAAGAGGGTTGGCAAGTTTTACCATGGTTGACCAGTAATTGTTTCCAGCCAAGAGTTACCCATAGAGGTTCCTCCTTATCCTTTTAGCAGATCCTTCAGAGGTTGTTCACACCTCAAACACAAATGAAAGGATTCCACACACTGCTTGGACACATGTCTAAAATATCCACCCTGAGGAGTCAGAAAAGGCAGAGAAATACCTGCTGACTGAAACTTTCCAATTACGTTACTGTTACCAAAATGTAGAACGGATTCATCTGTGATGACACCAGGAGGTCCTTAAACCAAAGTTTGTTGCAACCTTTGAAAAGAAAAAACAAGAGGCAGGGAGAGAATACAGTTAACGCTGAAGTACTAAAAAGAAAAAACACATTCAGGCATGCATTCATACTATAGATGCTACAGTACAGAAAAATCTTTGTGATATTATATGAAACATTTGCCAGTTCCCACCCCACACCAAACAAGTCATCATAAAATCCTTCTGCTTCTCATAACAGTCAGTGGATTTAGATTTCCTAAATTCCATCACTCCAACACTTAACCTACTACTGACCTGTTGGACAATTTCCATTCAGTCAGGGATCTGAAAACACTCTCTAAAACAAACTGCCTACGAATCATTTCTGCATGGATTATACATGCACTAGAAAACCCAAACAAACAGAAAACCAAACCCCAACCAATGAAAGACAAATTATTAACCACTGCCAATTCTTACAATATCCTGTCTCTAAGTGTCCTGCCATGTTGATTACACAACTCAGAAAAATCAAAACCAAAAATATCAGAATCAAGTTACAAGTATTACATCCTTCATTAATATTCAGGTACCCTACAAAACCATAAGGCCTCACAAAAGCACTTCTCATTTTAAGGCGTGCAGCACAGAGGCATTTTTGACACAAATCCTTAGGAACAGAATTCAGAACAAAGTAACAAGAGGCATTTTCACATAAATAGGCTGTGAGCACACAGATGTGTAAAGAGGTCACAGTGAAAAATGTTTTACTGACTCACAGTTTAAGAAAAAAATTTGTTTACTTATTATGGAATACATCACTCCAATAGAAAATTCAGTGTCTACAAAAACTCATTTAAAAACCTGAAAGAACATCTTGATGAGGAGTTTATTCATTCTGGGAAAATATATGAAAAAAACCAAAACAATTTAGAAGTCTCACAAATTAAGACTTAGACAGGAGTCTCATGATGAATAAATATATTTGAAGTATTAGGTTTTTTTCTGCCATGAAGTGTGAGTGAGAACTTCTGAAGGCATTAACAGAATTATATAATTACTTCAAATCAAAGGAAAACAAATAAAAAACAGAAGAAAAAAAAATTATTCTCAATATATGGGTTATCTTGCAAAGTAGAAGATTCACCAGTTTCACAGCAAAAATTTAAAATTAGTTAATATGCAACAACATTTATAAAAATATGGCAAGCAGCCTACAAATAACAAAATCATCTATGATTACACAAGTCCTGGACCTCATCTTTGTTCATTTATTCCAGCCATCCTGCATTTAAATCATGTTCAAAAACCTGAGTAAATTACAATTAGAGAAAAAATCCTGAACTGATACAGTATTCTAAATTATTTCCAACTTGTTAAAAAGACTCCTCTGCAACTACGAAGACAGAGTATAATACCACCCACTTTTGGTCCTATACCTTTTTCTTCCTCTACCCCTCAAAAACGTCTTTAAATATAAATTCCAGCTCATGTTTCACACATTATTATACCTACACAATGGGATTAGTAACAAAAGAGCAGCTGGTTACTGGTGAGTATAATATTTTTTTCTTACCCAAACAGTCAATATTAATAAATTCATTTTATGAATCTATCTTTCTTGAATCTGGTTGAAGCTTAAACACTTTCCGATTTATAAATACGAAAATTCAACTCACTGCCTGACTGAAAAAGACACACTCCTGATGCAAATGCAGGGCCTAAATGCTTAACTGGCTCACATACTGAACCCTACTGATCTACATGGATTGGATCCTGTTTCTTGCTTCCAGACTGTACTCGCGCAAGTTGTATTTGATAACAGTTCTGTGTATCTCAAGTATCTGTAATCAAACAATAACTTGTTCTGTAAACAGACATTTTAATTTACTTCAGCTAGCAAAAGCCATTCTTTCCTCAACAGAATTGTTTATATTCACTGTTTTCAGATAATTCCAAAATAACACTGTAGCTACAAAATGCAGACAAATACAGGGAAGAAAAGAGTTTCCATGGTATTATAAATCCTATAAATTCTCTCACAAATCTGACACAGAAAATACAATAACACAACAAAGCAGAACTCTACGTATAGTGAAGGCTCACTCACATTTAGTCTATTTCATACACTCTTCCTATAGATTTGGAAGTTCTCTGTAGCTACATATAAAGCCCCAGATTCCTAGAAAGCTACTTTTAAAATTATGTAGTTAGGCTGTTCCACTGTAAGTCTTCATTAAGACAGTCACGACTTAATTAAATGCTGAACACTGCATTTGCTGAGTCAGACATACTTGCCTCAGTTTTACATCTACTGCAGTACTGTTATATTAAATTTCATACAAGCAACCACATCACTTCCATTAATTCCAGAACACACAGTACAGGGTCTGTTCCAAGCTCCTGGACACTGATGAACATTTCAGTATAAATGCTATAACATGTGGGTTACAGGAATTTTTATTGGCCAGTGACTGTGGCAAAAGGTTAGCATAAACCTGTATCTTCATATAAAGTCTACAGCTTGGCACAGGAATTTCACAGCCATATACATTGAGAACTACATTTTCACTTATTTACTTAAAACTCCCTACGTGTAATACAACCTCCTGCATGCCAGCACCTACTAAATCAACACCAGTAGAGGGTATCAGCAGGAGCAGAGTTTCCAATGCACAGGACAGGATATTTCAGGAGGCAAAGATCAAGACATCTTAAATACACACCTTCCAACAGCATCTAAGTTCATTCTGCCTTAGGAAGCCATGCAAAGTGCATCCAACCCAAGTTTTTAATCGTTTTGTCACAACTTAGAGCCTTTCTTACTCTGGCACTTGGAGTGCACATGAAGGGCAGCACCCTGACCTCCGTGACTGGTATGCCAAGGTCTACCACACATTAGATTCAGAACAACTTATTACCAACAAACAACTTTCCCAGCAAAAAAAATTTGGTGAGTGATCCTGGAGCTATAAACTAAGGAGATCTTTCAGAAATCAAGACAGATTGATCCAAGATGGGCAATACAGAAATATACACATTTACATGAAAAGCGACTAGATAAAGACAAAACAAATTGTTTCAGAAACAAGCTTTCAAGATCAATACAAAGAAATACAAAGTTACATTCAGGTTACTACATTTAGAATGCAATTCTACCAAAAGTACAAAAAGATGGTCATACATCATTTAACATAAAAAGTGTGATGATTACCCAAACAGGGTTTGAGGAAATACCATTTTAAAGAAGTGATTATAAATTAGTATCAGGCACTCATGTCTATTTATTAATCTTCCTCCCCTTGTAATTAACTAACTTTTAATCAAGCCCTCAGCAGCACTCATTCAATCACAAATTAGATTTTCCATACTGTTAAATGCACAGGACAACTTCCACATTTTATAGCAAGAGTTACAAAGTTCTTTCTATGTAATTTGTCACATTTCAGCTTCTACACTCTGTGGTATCTTATTTTGAAAATAAAAGCATTTGAGAAAGTTTGACTGCACTATATTACTGACCAAGCCTGTTAACAAGTCTAGCACTAAGGAGCTGCAGAACAGAAGCTTTAGGGGGTGAAGTACAACACATTACCTCTAAAACATGAAAAAACATCTCTAGTCAAGGCTTGTCCCTTTACCTAGGTCATAAATTATCAGATAAATACAAAGAAAATTTCAGCTTGGGATTTACAATGAATGCAAATATGCCCTTTATAAGGCACACACCTATTGCACAGCTGATTATAATTAAAGAAGGCAGTGACTGAACACTTCAATCTCAGGTGTCATCAGTAATCCTATAATCCTCTAATAAGCTGGTTTTTAGACTGAACTAGTACCTGGAATTGCTTCCAGGTGATCCAGATTGTGAAAACAAGCTGTGTAGTCAAAAAACCAACAAAAAAAGCTAAGCTTCTCTCCAGAAACAAAACTAAAAGTTACTACACAAATATCACAAAATATAATCTAAAGGGTTTTTTTTAAAAATTAATGAAAAGTGTGCTTTGGCTTTCATAAACGTAAATGCAGATAAACTTTTAAAAACAGAGGTTAACACAGGTATAAAAAACAAAAAGAAAGGGGGGGAGAAGAAGACGCAGCTGGGGGAGATGACAGCAACTTGTGCAACCTGCCAGTGACCTGCGAAGCACCATCTCATTCTGCTCCCTCCTACCTGCTCTGCACACACTCAGGAGAAGCAGCAGCAGGCCAGCTCTCTGCTGCAGCATCAGGGTCAGGTAAGGATTGCAGCAGAGGAGGAGGAAGAAGAGAAGACTGCCATTGCATTCCATTTTTGCCATTTTTCTTTGCTCCAAGACATTACTTAGAATTCTGCAGCTAATCAACTCTGCAATCCACCCCCATTTCAATTAATGATGCAAAACAGACAAGATAGTTGTTTAGCTATTGCAAAAAATACAGGGACCTACAAAGAGACGGGGAGAAAGCAGATCCTGGTGAGGACTTCCATTATGCATATCACTCTTAAAATTACCCGGGTCATGAAGCCAGCTATTGTATTATTCTATACACAGCATACAGTTTCCAGTAATAACAAGAAGGGGCAACGACACAACCATATGCTTTAAAAAGACAGATGCGCAGACACTACAGTAACTTCAAAACGACACCAAAGACTTGGGGGTATGGAGAGGAAAGTGGCACATGTGAACCGAACTGATGGAAGTGCTTGTGCTCTGAGATACCCCACAAGCTTCTTTGAGATCATATGCTTAAAATCATTTCACAACATGACAGCAGCAAGCGCCACCAGAGGAAACGGCATCAGCACAACATGACACCAGCAAAATCACCCAAATTCACCTTTCCCACCTTCTCCGACAGAAGTTCTGAGCACTTAAAATACAGTACTAGAGAACAGCAGGGAATATAGGAAGGTAATATTCACTGCCAAGAGTTCACCTGGAAAAAGGGTTTCACTGAAAACATTTCTTCTTGGGATAGTGGTTTTCAACAGCAGGGGTGGGTATCCATCTGCTCTTGCTAGAGAGGGTTATTTTCAGTGCTCAGTGACAGAGTGAGAGAGGTGAGGTCCAGTCAAAGAACACACAATGTGAGCATCACTTCCAAAACGTGGCACTGCCAGGCTGAACTATTCCCCTCCCCAACTTACTTAAGGCTTTTGCAGTACAGCCCAGCCACGGAGATGTGCAACGCCTAGACCCTCGGGCCAAGGCATTGTTGCATTTGACAGGGGCCGAGCCGGGCTTGGCTCCGCGCCCTGCACGCCCTGCTCCGGGATTTGTCATTCCCGAGGCAGGAGCCCCCAGCCCGCAGGCTCTGCGCCCCGGGGCACGGCGACCCGCGAGCAGGGCAGCCCAGGGGAACGGGGCCGTGCGCGCACCCGCACCGCGGGGCGCCGGGCGGGGCCGGGGGCGGCGGCCGCGCGTCCCCCGCGGGAGGCAGGTGAGACCCCCCCGGTACCACTCACCTCCGCGGGGGGAGGAGCCTCCTCCGGGCGCCGCAGCGGCTCCCCCTGCTGCCGGCTCTTCCGCCGCTCCCGCCGCCGGGCCGCGCCGGGC
>VXBT01010684.1:2505656-2795273 GCA_013400235.1 Oriolus oriolus
TGCCTGGCACTGGCAGCCGCTTATCGCGCACACACACACCCCGCACCGCCGAGGGAGGGGAGGAGGGGGTGGGAACGGGGACGACGACAATGACTCCCAGCTCTGCAGCCACATGCAGGTCCCTGCAAGTTTCGCCATGCGAAGCACAGGGACTTCTCTGTCACCCCGTCTGCGAAGGAACAATTACCGCCTCAGAAAGACAGGGTGGGAACATGCAACACAAAAACCTCAGCCATCCCCTGCTTCCCTCCGCCACTCCATTCCCCCTCTCCCCACCCCATCCAACCCAGCCATCACCTCCTGCTGCTGCTCCCCCTCCCCTGCAAAACGCAGAGCATTGCAATGCATTTACCCAGCGCAAGTGTCTGCAAACACGTGCATCAGCCTCCGATGCTAAAGGAAAAAAAGTACCCAGCCTAGTGACAAGCCCCCTGCGCTGGGAGAGGGGAGGGAAAGGGGGTTATTATGGCAAATTGCAGCCTGTCACCCAGTGCAAAACAAACCCCATCGCATGCTCCCTATTATCCCCCGCATAAACTCCTGGGAATCTAACCTCCGATGCAGGTTCCCCCCTTTGCTTGCAATGACCTCCTTTCTCTGCCCGTGTGTGTTTCTGCAGCAGCGGTTCCTGCGGAATGTGCTGCCCCTGAAACGCGATCGCGGCTCCTCTCTCTCTCTCGCTCTCTCCGCTCTGTCTCTCGCTCGCCCGCTCGCTCTCTCTCCTGGCTGCAACCAGAGCCAGGAACACAACAACAACACAGCCTCCCCCCACCCCCTTCCCCAAACACATACACACTGAAGAGACCCAGCCAGGAGAGCCAGACGAGCCGGGGAGGGGGTGGAGGGAATCCCCAGCCAGCGGATTGATTGCACCAGTTACCTTCCCTAAGCCCCTCCGCGAGAGGGGAAAAAAGAAGATGAATACAGAGAGAATACCTTGTCTCCCCTCCTCCTCCTCCTCCGCGGGGCTCCTCTTCTCACTCCAAAATACTAAAAGGTGGACGGGCAGATCAGACACACGCGTTCAGCTCTCGGCGGGGGAGGGGAGCCACGCGAGCAATTATCATTAATTTAGAAATTAAAACAGAAACCCACCCCAGACCTCCAGCCTCCCCGGTGCGGGCGGACGCAGATTGCGAGGACTGGTGCTAAGACACAGGACCTGATAACAGCTAATTGAAAGGTTAATCTACATAGGCTGTGACAGAAGAGGTCCCTCCCCACTTTTTTATCTGCTGTTGGCAAGTGGGAAATTGAGCTTCCCCCACCNAAAGGCGATAAAGTTTGGGGGGCGGCGCGTCCCCTGGGCGGGAAGGCGGCTGCGGAGAAGTGGCCACCGGCGCCTCCCGGGGGCCCTCAGCCGCCCTCGGGGGGTCGCGCTGGGCTTTCCGTCCTACATGGGGCGATTTGAACTGTCTCGATGGAAGCACCCCCACAGGCCGCCTCTGGGGCTTGACAACTCCCCCGGGCCGGGGGAAGAGGGCTGTGCTTGAGCCGACCATAATTAGTGTGGATGGAAGCAGCGTGAACAAATCACAGATGTTGTCCTCCCATTGAGTTTGTACATGTAACAAGATGTTACGAGGGATATATTTTAAAGAACAAGGTGATAACACGTACGAACTTAAAGCTCGGTTTTCTCCATGCTGTCTTGAGCCGTGCTGCCAAAGGCCTCTCACGATGTCAAAGTTTTCAGTAATCAGAGAAGACGCTGAGTTGGAAGCGACCCATCAGAACCATCGAGTCCTGCTCCTGGGTTTTAATACCACTCGTGATGGTTTTCTCACCTATGGCCAGCAAACAGCACTTTTCACCCAAACATCACTTTTCACCCAAGCATGGCATGGCAAAATACCGTGGGATACATCCCATAGGGTACCACACAAGAGAGGGAAAGGCAGACTACCTACCTGAGCATCTACTCAAGCAGGCACAGCTAGACATTCCCCATCTTCCCAAACTTGAAACATGACTGTCCCAGAGGTCTCCTCAACATCCTCTTTTCCACATCTTGTGGACGACATGTTGTGTTAGGTGCCTGTCTGCCAAGTTTTCTAAAAATATCTGGTCCTGAAGAAGAAAATACAAAAGTAAAATTCTAAAAAATCTCCTTTTAGAGTGGATGGAAATGATTTTCTACAATAAATTATGAAAGTCTTCCCTAGATGATGTATTGCATGTAGACTAGTAAGGAAACAAAGTTTCCATAATAAAAATATAAGCATTAAGGTTTAGAGCAACTTCTTTCGGAGTCACTTGCTGGAGATACTGTACAAGGAAGCTCTTTGGTGATGTTTCAGAGCACTGTAAAATTGTATGACCTACTTACAGAAAGCTACCGGGTGAAAATAATATTCCAGCATGTATCTATCACACCATAACCATCGACTGAGGTTTTAGTCTTTTAACTGCCAGATGCAACCTTTTAAACATAAAGAGGGAAATTGAAATGTGTAGTGGCCTAATACTTGTTGGAGAATCCGTCAAGGTTCATGTATTATGCAGAACCTGGCTGTGATTTAAAATAGTTTTTAAATTATTGGAAATGTTATAAATCATTTCAGCACAATTTGTAGCAGAGCGTCACATTTGCAACACTATTCTGAATGTTGTGTCAACATTTCCATCAGAAACTTTTTTTTCTTTCCGGGAAATTTACAACTTGGTTAGTAGTAAAAACATAAAAATAATTTCTTGAAACTGAAACTTGGCATGGCCACATCCCAGTTCAGGAAACAAAACACTGGAGAAAACTTTATAATCTGTTTGGCCACTTTGAAATTATGAGTGTGTTGTGAAGACATAAGTAATAGCACAGAGAAAAATCATAAAAGTCTCTGGTTTAAATAATTCCATTCTTTCTTCTTAATCTAATTCTTTTCCTAAAAATAAATTTTATAGAATCATATGTCATTGGGTGTTGTGTTCCAGTTTTTAACATATTCAAGAACCTTTTGTTTGCAGAGACACTCCTATGGATCTTGACATTTACAGGTGTACCCAATATTATGTAAATTGTGAAGTTAAGCACATGAACCTCTTTATACATGAATCATCGTCCAGCAAACTCAGATCCACTGTCACTGTAAATTATCCTATTTTACAAAATTATAACTTCAAAAGAGCTACATCATGGCAATTTAGTGCAGTTCAGTTTGAGACAGTGCATGTTACACAGAGAAACCTAAGTACCTGGAATGCGTTGGATCTAACTGAGAATGTCTAATATGTTCTGTGCATTTTGGTTTGTCATCTAGATAAGAAATATTTTTGGTTTATTGTATGAAAACACCCTCAAGCCTATATTAAAAATATCTATGGAAAAGTAATAAGCCCATCAAGGAAGTTAGTGTAAGCAATAAAATTTACACTTCAGTATGTCTTTTATAGGCAGACTTTGGGGGATTTCTCTCCCATAACTCCTACAAACTGATGAAGTACAACTAATTCCCCCAAGCAGTAAGAGGTGTCTAAACACTTATACATTGAATACACCCATTCCACCTGCTAAAAACATGTCCTTAATACTAAAAAAGAGTATCTAAAATCAAAATTACATTCTCACATCTTCTTGTAGAAAGAATTATTTCACTTTGCTCTATGAGTCTCTTTGCTTTTATTATATTTTAAATAATCTTATTTAATGGATTTCACCCCACACACTCTGCCCATGGAAAAATATATATGACTGCACATCTATATTGTAATGTATGTAGTAAGCATATGCTTCTCTCTGAAAGTCCTTAGAATTATTCTAAAAATGCACTAACACTGCTAATTTTGGATCACAAGTGAGAGAAAGCAAGAAGTTAAGGGCTGTGCATGGTCTGAGTTAAATTCAGTTCTCAAAAATCAAAATCTGAAAATTGCTGTATATATGGCTGTGGTGTAAGACATGCTGGAGACTACTGCTTAAATGAAGCCCAGACATGTGCAGAACAAATTCATCAGTGTACAAAAAAGAACACCAAATTAGAGTTTGAACACTTGTTTGAAATCAGTAAGAAAATTCTTGTGCATGAAATTACGGCCATATTAAGAATTTCCCTGTTAGGGCTTTAATATTGATGCAGTTCCATTCGAACTAGTGGGGCCGTTACATATTTAGAAACAATTATGTAGTTGTCCATGTTGGTATGGTGACAGATCCCTATTTATCTTTGGAGCTGCTGGAGGGTAAAATCTTGGCCCCCATCAAAGTCTGGCAAAACATCCTCTGACTTCAACCAAGCCAGGATGTTCCTTCTGTTATTACCACACATAACCACATATATAGCTACAGTCACCTGGAAATTGCATCCCCTGGCGTATGCTGTTGAAAGAAGTGACCCTGGGGAGAAAAGTCATCCTAAGAGTGCAGAGAGTTTCTTCCCAGCCTCTACAGTCATCCCGAGCATGTCCCCGCCTATGAGCTGAATGCATAAATTCTTCACCTACACCACCTCCTCTGCTTAGCTCACCTGCCAGCAGCTTCCCTGCAACCCTAACCTTCAACCTCATATTCCTTCTGGACTAAAACAGCCTTTTCATTTTTTTTTCCCATTTGTGTTATTTTTTTCCCTGGTCTTTCATATTTTAATTTAATCTGAAAGATTAACCCATGAAATTAAATCTCCTCCTGAATACAAGCAGAATGCCTCTTGGTTTGTGTATGAGGATATGCATTGCTGCACACAACAGAGCATCACCACTATAGATCAAGCACTATAGATGATATTAATATATACACTCGTATATTTATGTACACACAAAGTGAGTGACCTGTGGGCATGTTTTCTGATCATTCACTGTCTCATCTATTACACTGAATAAAATTGAATAATAGTATAAAATAGTCTCCTGCTGCCATTTTACTGATTCGGGTGCTTTTTAATTCCTGAAACTAGCAGATTATAAGGTAAATGCTATAGCAGTCTCAACTCAGGAGTTGTAATTGGCATAATACTGTAATTTGGAAATAAGTGTTTGTGGTAGATCAGCTGTCATCCCACAGGGATGGAGACAGTGACTGTTTATAATAAATCCCACATGTTCCTTTCCACTCTGGCAAATATACCACACTGCTATATCAAAGTACTTTACAATCTTTAATGAATTAGTTCCTTTAAGAGCTTTGTTAGGTGAGTGTGTATTATTTTTCTTGATCTCCAACCAGAGATATAGAAAGCATAAAGCAAAGTGGTTAGAAGAGGATTCTGGCTTCAGGAAAAATCTGGGCACCTGAGTTCCAAGGCTTCCACTCTGGCCACAAGAGGTTCAATTTCAGAGGTCCTGTGCTAGTCATGGAGAAGAAACTGCTGGCACATTTGAGACCTCAGCAGGAGCATGTCTTTTTGCTGCATTAACTATGCTGCATGTTAAAAAAGCAATGGGATAAATAGAATTTGAGTGTGCAAAGGAAAAGGCTAAAAGCAAAGAAGGAAAAAAACAGGTGGCTCTTATCCATGACAATGTCTGTAAGATGGTGTCTTTCATATACACAGTATCTCACAGTACTTGATATGGAGGTTCTATTTATGCATGATAAAGGATTAGTAAGTGATTAATACATGTTTTAATAAATGGCAATCAATTGTTATGAGTCCAATGGGCCAATAGGGTTTTTCACAACAATAGCTCATCATTGTCTGAAACACCCTACCAATGTATTTAACCTCTATATGCTTTACATTGAAACACCTGCTAATCTTGTGTTAAACCTCACAAATGGAATCTTGATATTAAGTGTGACTCAAAACAAATTTGCTGGAGAAAAAAGGATTAGCACCTAGGCTCCACAGTAAATTGTTAGTTATAGCTGTACTGGATTTAAGTTTCTCCTTTTGCCATGTAAAAGGCACTGATTTGACAGGAAGCATTTTGCTGCTGAGTGCAAGAGTGGTGTTTTCAAGGCTGATCCCAAGAGGAGGCCTGGGATATTGCTGGACTCTGTACCAACCAGCATCACTGAACTTGATGCAGCCTTGTGTTTTTATACACATTTACAGTAATACTTCATGAGGGCAGCTGATGAGATAAAGGATGGAATTGAAAATGAATAAAGATCAGTTTTCTCAGAGGTAGTGAAAGCTGCCATAATCAGGGGCTGCTCAGGTCCTTCTTGCTACTGTCCTGCTGCGTTTAGTTAGTCTGGTGAAAGGGGAGGATGCTGATGTTTGCAGGGGCCATTTTAACACCTCAGCTTGTCTTTGTGAGCTTTAAAGTAATTAACTCTCCAATCATTACCGGTTGACTTTGTCGACAGGTTTAGGTTTCCCTCCTGCTGTTCCCTTTGGGGATATTGGGTTGTCACTTTATGAGAGGGGGAATTCATTTTAAGGTTCACACCAAATCCCTTTCACAGCTTCCCAACAGCTCATTGTATTCTCCATACTGCTGGAATATTCTCTTGGTCTCTGTTTTAATGAACATGATGTAGAGAGCTTTTTCCAGATCCAACTGGACAAGAAGGGGAGAGGGAGAAGGGGGGAAGCTTCTCCAAAAAGGCAGGTAGCACACTTGCTAAGCCCTTCAGATGAAAAGAGGGCCATGCTCGGTACTTAGAAGTCAATAAAACAGACTGCAAAGGCAGTTTTGCTAAATAAATTGCTTAATAAATCCTTACTTCGAGCTGCGAAAGTATTCTGACAGTCCTTAATGTAACTGAAAGAATCCTCACAACTTCCAGCTGTGATATGGGTGTACTGTATTACAGTACCATTTTAGCCAGGGGAAAATTTCCAGATTTGTAGTTGTTGCAACTTTTTATTGATCAAAGATTGCCAAGAAACATGGAGATAAAAAGGCAGGAGAAAGCTTGACCATATTCTTGTTAATCCTATTCTCTTCCAGTTTCCACTATATATATATTTTAAATCCTATTAATAAGCTGAAGAAATAGTAATGATGGGAGAGGCCACTACCAGCCACATAATTTGGAGACTTCTGATGATGCCCAACTCTTGGTGTACAACAGCACCAGAGTTCTAAGAAATGTGACTGATAGGCATAACAGCCACTTTTCAAACTCAACGGACAGTGAAAACCCTCACCTACTGCAAAGCTGGTTGGAGCACTTCCCCTTTGAACTGCTGCTCAGCATCTCCTGGCACACCAACATTCTCACTAAGGGTGGGAGTTTGGGAAATAATCCATGTGGCGAACCAGCTCTGAAATTGCTGAGCCCTGGCTTAGAAAAACCTTAGGTCTGCTCTGTAATGTTTGAAAATTGAGCAACATCCACTCTAGTCATTTCTTTTTGCAGCTTGAACCAAGAGGAGTTTGACTGGTGTCAAGGACCACACTGCTGTCTCCAGCTGGATTTTTAGTGGTGTCTGTATGATGTTTTCTTTACTTTCTTTGTTGGCAGCATTAGTTGTGAAGCTCCCTTGCTAAATAAAGCTCTGACTGCACAAACAATTTATTTCAGTCACTTCCCATAGCTGCCGGTACTGGAGCAACTCAAGCTCTGTTAGCTAGACTAGAAGGCCTGTCAGAGTCAGGTGGCAATATACCACATCATTTCAAATACCCTTTCAGGAACCTTTAGATCTGCTCAGTGCTCCCTTAAAAATCACCACTGGCTTGCTTGTATTTGGGCTCCCAACCTGATTAACTCTGGTTGTTAAATTATCATCATGCACAGAAGGATTTTGTATTAAATATTCTTTGGTAAGGAAAACTGGAGTGAAAGTGGATTTGGAGGGCAGGAAGACTTGTTTTTCTGTGTCAGAAAATGTGAAGTAGTAGCTAAGAAGAACTAAGGTAACAACGTATCAGTGCTGGAAACATGAAGTGTCTTCTTCACATGCGTAGAACTACACAAACTACAAAACACATAGGAGAGGTAGCTGATGATTTATCAAGATGCCAGTTGCATTATCTAGCATAATGAAGCCCTTTGTTTATTTAATTAAAAAAAATAAAAATAAAAAAAGGGAAGTTCTACTTCTCAGCTGATGGCAGGACCTGGGCAAGCGGTGAGCTTGTTTCCTTAGCACTGGCCAGATCCCCTCTGTTATCCTGATATTATTCCCCTTTGTTATTCGATATCCCACAGTGCCAGCTAAGTCAGGAGTTGTCACACTCCTCACTGGTGCAGCAGGATTCAAAATAGCTGGGGGTGGGGAGGAAGACTGGAATGGTTAGGAGGTGGAAGGGAAAAGGCCTTTTTTTTTTGTGAAAACAGTAGCACCAGCTGCATCCTGCAAGTCGCTAAATTAGCCAGTCAGTTGTTTTTCTTTTAATTTTTGTGTGAATTCAAGAATAGGTTGTGGATGTCTTGGCAACTCATGAATGAGGCTCTTTATGAAAGAATTCACCTTGCAGAGGGGCTGCTGTCAGATGCACAAGCCTCTTTCCATTAATTAAGCTGCAGAACATCCCCTCTTTTTTTTCCCCCATCCCTCTCAACGCCTGGATAATCAGACCCTGTGTCTTTCCATAACATCCACCACTGCCTCTCTTGCTCCTCACAGTATTTCACCCACTCTGTTAATTCTGGGCTGCCAGATTTTTTTTTTATTTTTTTTTTAACACAGCTTATTGCTGCTAAGTGAGATATCATGCTGCCTGAGCTAATAACTAAGATGAATATTCTGCTCCACTGCAACTAGTAGCATTCTCTATGCATTATCTTCAGCTGAAGGGTGGCCTAAGAGCAAAGTTGGATATTTTCAAAAGCTCAGCTGGGAGTTAATCAACTCTTATTGTTTTTCAACAGGAGCTGGATGCTTAACTCGCATCCAGTGAGTCATCCCCTGGATTGTCACTCACACACACAAACAGCCCCACAGAAGGTGCAAAGAACTTTTCAGGCATGCTAGAAATGACCTGCCATTAAAAGTGTATAAGCTAAACTGTATCGGGTTAGGGAGTGATTACAGATGTAATTATGCTTGAGCAGTCTGGGGAGAGAAGGTGGGTACCTGCAACCTCAATCAATTCTCACCCGGCTTTGCTGTGGTCTGTACAAGATGTGTGACTGCAACTGAATAGTCTTGAAGTTTTTAGCGGGGATACTCCTGTGTGCATTTATGAAATTTACACAACTGCTTCAGGGAATAATCCCAAATCTTTTAAAAAATGAGGAGCTGACTATCCTACCTTATGTGTTTGCATGTTTGGGCTTAATTTTGTATGGCTGGTTTAAAATCCCAGTCATTAGGAATAAAAAAATATGTGTATGGTATAAATGACAGGCTGTTATAAATGATCTGTTCGTTTTCCTTCACTTCCAAGTAATGCTGAACATTAATTTCCTGCAAATGAAGCAATCCGAAGTAGAGCACACCAAATAATTAATCTTTGGAAACTCTGGACTAAATTAAAATAATGTAAAGTTAAATAAAGAGCTCATCTGTGGCCCCAGTGCTCTTTCTGGGAAGCAAGGGATACATAAAAGAATCAAAAAGAAAGCAAATACTGAATTACCTAACAGAAAAGGAATCTACAAATATATGTAATAAATTCCCACATTACATCATAAAACTAACTTTCTCACAAATGCTATCATTGCAAGTGCCAAGACATATAGGAGACCTTTCAGTTAGTAGTAAAAGTGAATAAGCAAGTGGGAAATTATTTGCATTGGACATATGTAGTTTCTATTTTGGGGCTTGCTGGCCTGTTTGGGTTTTTTTTTTAGATATTATCAAATTATCTGTCAGACTACAGGTTTTCCTTATACTGAGAATTGGGTGTGGTAGAATTTGAAATACCATTTAAATGATAAACTAGAAATTCTCTTTATTCATTCAGGCAGCATATTAAAGAATGAGCACTCACAATAAACTTTATGCTCCCATTAGCAAAAGTTGACTTCTTAATTCAGTGCTGTAATTTGGTTGAAATTAAAACATAAGTATAGTTGAAGAGTTATCTGTAAATTGAGAATATTCAGGAATATAAGAAAAATAATTCCATCTTTATTAGATCCAGGAAAAATGAATGTCTACATTTCAGAAAGGACAATAAATAAGCCTACTAGTGCTTTGTTTCTTTCACAGTTTCACTTGGCTTTTTATTGTTTTTAATCCTTCCTTGGCTTCAAATCTACAGCTATCCCAAACTATCAGAGGCAAATAGTCTAATGGAAAATAATATGGGTGAAGAGATAAAATACAATAGTTGGCAGCAGGATCTTTTGAGTTTTAAAGGCATGGCGTTGTCTCTAGATGTGCCAAAAGCTCCTTGCTACAGTTTTCTTGTTTGTAAAATAAGAAAGACATTACCCTGCCTCTTGGTAAAGCTCAGAAATGCTCCTGTCTGTATAAATGCTGAGGATTATTAGAGAGAAGATGTTCAGCTTGGGAGTGGGGTTCTGAATATAATGATGAACCCACTCAATTTCAATTGCTGCATATGAGCTGCCTTCTTCTTATAACAATTAACCTCTTAGAAAAGAATTAACACTGAGTTTACATGTTGACTCTATAGACTTTGGATAATTGCTTTTAAAAAAATCATCTATAAGTCCAGGAAATTACATTTCTCCTTTTGCTTCTAAAATTACAAACTTCTGACTTCCCAGCTGGTAATGCAAGCAATCAAAATCAGGTCTCTTGAGTGCAGTTGCATGACACACATGAACAACAATCTCATTTCATAAAGAATTAACCCACAGCCAGCTACGTTAACTGGCTCCAATTCATGCCCCAAAGCCCACCTGATCCAAGCACTGCAGTTCCTGCTTTACACAGGCAGAAATGTGCTGGTGAAATTACAGCAAACCTTCTCGGAGTCCTACCCAAACAAACCTCCCTGGCAGAGGGAAAGAGTTCGGAATGAAGCACCAAACTGAAACCCAGAAGCTTTGGCTCCATTTTCTGTCTTTGTTACAGGCTGCCTATCAGTAAGGCACTCACTTAACCTCCCTGAGTTTCATCTTCTATCATACAGAGACAGTAATACCTCCTTTGGCTGTCTTTTTGATCTAGAGTATAAAGAAAGTGATATTATCCCCTCCCCCCAATCTCAGCTAAGACATCTAGGCACTACTGTGATTCTAATCAGTAACAGCATTAACTACTGTTTAAACAGAAGGACCTACTTCAGTTTGAAATTTCCTTGATTTTATCTAGTTAAAAATCTCTTCATAATTTCTCTGATTTTTTTCCTCCTTTTTCAGACAAGGTAGGAGGAAAGAAGTGACTTGTTTTGGGTTGATGATTTAGTTCTGTAAGTGCTCCAAGTACAGGGTCATAGCGAAGAAGAAGAGAACATGGATCCAAATGAGGAAAACTTGGTAAATTTAATTTCTTTCATTGGGATCGCTCCTTAAAATGTGTTCTTCAGAGCTTAAATTTAAAGACGATGTGCAAATGAAAGTCCAGAACAAAAGTGTAACTCAGTTGTGCCCTTCTCTCAGTGAGCTACCTTAACGTGATATGCGTGGAGGTTCCCTCAATACATCCCCAACATTTCACAGAACACACACCTTGCAGCTTCCTGGTATTTTTTCTTGATTCTCAGTCTAAATCTTTCTCTAACGTGTTTCAAGCCATTGCAACCTTAATTACAGTCCTAAATCAGTTGTTCTTCTTAGTGTGTACTGCAAATGGTTATCTTGGGTAGCGACTGCCATATTCCTCACTAGTAACCAATTAAGCAACCTGTAGCCACTTTCCTTTCAGTTTTGAAATAATTTTTAACTGAAAGATTCAAACAAAATACACCACATTCAGTAGTGCCAAAGACTGCCATTCAGAGGGTTTTGTGCTACACTACCCTGTCTGGAGAAAGGTTATTCATACATTCACAAGACTGACTTTGCAGGCACATGTACATGCTTGTGTTCGAAACTTCTAGACTGACAACCCTTCAAATCCAGTTGCCTTCCTTTGGGACGGGAACATGAACCTTTATTTCTCTTTGATTTGAGAACTGACACCACTGTGATCTCCATCATGAGCCTAGCAATATTAAAGTGTGTTGTTCTTTACAGGCAGGACTGACTCCTGGAGTTGAATGACTACATGTTGACCTTGGGGGAGCTGCAGGGGTATGTGTTTGTTTGGTTTTTAAATTCATCTTCCCCAGGTTGTGGGGAAAGAAGCTTTAGACATTGCACAATACATGTGGATTTAAGCAACAGTTGATTTCAGCAGCATCTTATATTTTTCAGCACTGCTTTATGAATTGATGAGGCTTAGTACAGCATTTTTTTTTTGGATCAAAAGATGTGACAGTTCACAAAATATGCAGTGAAGAAGTAAAATCATTCCCTGCACACACCAAGAAGCACCACTACCTACCAGAATCCCCTGTTAAAGATTTCTTTAGCACAAGTCCAGAAAATTTGCACTCCGTACTGTGCACATACTTCAAGACAGACAGGTGTCTGCCAGGGACAAAAGTCTGTCTTCTCTTATGAAGAATTACAATGGAGTGGAACAGTCATTGCTAGTTCAGCGAAAAGGGAGGCTGTGTGTGATGTGCAGCTCAACTGAGGGGCATTGGAAGGACTCAGTAAGAGCTGGAGCTGGCAGGTTCCTCAGGCCTCCAGCTTGTGCTTCTGCCTGCCCTGGTCCCCTGCTGCACTGCTGGGCAGAAGGAGCCTGTCACTGCTCTAGGTACAAGGCTTCTCTGTTACACAGGCAGCCCCATGGCTGTACTTAAGAAGGCAGGAGTGTTATTTCCTATGGCTGGACAGAGTTAACCCTCCTCAGAGACAAATACGGGCACATGTGACAGAGACAGATGAGTTACATCCATTCATGGAAAGAAAAACAATTTTATGATCATGCAACTGAATTGTTTCTAATTAATTAATGATCTATATTTCATACTGCTGAAGCAGAGTCTGAGACATGCTAGAAAAAAATCCTTCATGTGGCCCATCCTAACAGTGGCAAGGGCATTGAGACCCAGGTTACATTATTAACAAGCTTTTTTGGGTTTGTAACACATCCCTTAGTTTCATTCTCTTGTTGCTGGGCACACACAATGAGAGTTTGGTACCATCAGGGAGCAGCAAGGGTCAGTTGCTCCCTGCACCCCAAGAGCTGAAGGGTATCCCAGGACTGGCAGCAAGGGAGCAGGGAAGGGCAGACCCCAATATTTTAACCAAAAGTCAAACTCACCAGGCAAGTCTGGGGTGATGAGGCAGGTCCAAGGTCAGGCCTGGCAAGATCTGTATTGGGCACGGTGATCCTTGGCAGGTCCGTGGTGATGAGGCAGGGCCAAAGTCAAGGCCAAGCCGCAGAGTTGGTGTGGGCTGAGACCTGGAAGAACAGAGCCCATAGCCTGGCACAGGCCTGGCTGCAGCTGAGCTCCTGCTGCAGAGCCCAGGGCTGAGCTGGAATGGGGCTCTGGACAGGGGTGGGGTGGTGGGGAGGCTCCAGCTGAGACTGGTCAGGGCTGTTAAGGCTCTCCCAGAGAGATGCACTGTAGCCTCAAGTTCTCTTGGTAACTAAGTGTCATGAAGAGTGCCATATACTGGCCTTCCAGAGAGAGCAGGACTTTAATGTTACACAAATAATAATCTGATCCTACAAACCCGTGTATATGTCGTTGAGATCTTATTACAGCCTGGGTAAGAGGATGCTGGGTGTTTGCACTGATGAGGCTATTTCAGTATGATAAGCTGCACTAAGTGGGCTCAGTTTTGCATCAGTGGAGTGTATTTGCATATTGCACTGCCAGGGAAAAGAAAACCTTACATTTTGCAAGAGTTTGCCACGCACAAAAATGCCACTGCAAATATATGAGTATGTGAGCAGTTCCCATGAAGGCAATACTCCATGGAAGGTGCTAGCAAGGGTGGATTAAAGGGTCTGTGACATTTCCAGATTTTGGGATGCTCAGTAGAAAACTCATCCGTATACTTACAGGACTTTTTACAATATCCGTTGTCTTTTGATTTATAACATTTCACATGGAAAGAGACTGGCAAATATTTTCGGCTATGAGAATTCAAATAGTCTTTTGAAAGTATCATTATTAGAACCAGCCTGAAGTCCAGCCAAATATTCCTATTCTCTTTCACTTCAACCCTTGATATATGCTTTCCTGTCGAGAGCACACCTGGAAGAAGCTGGGTTTTTTTTTCCTACCAGCTGTTGATTTCTGAGTTTGGTGTTTGTTCGTTTTGTTTTTTGGGGTTTTTTTTAAGTTTCAGATTTTTTCCATTTTATAGGTTTTGAAAATGGACAGAAGAAGCCAAAATGTATCTTATATTTTCAATTCTATGCTGTATTTTGCATTTTTGTATTAAAATTCTCCTGCACATGTCTAATGCAATCTTATTCCTAAATTAATACAATTATTTTAAGCCAGGACCTTGAAAAGCTGGCACTACATGTAAAAATCTAAGAAGACAACTTTTATATTAAAAACCAAATGACTTCATATCTCTATAAAATTGTAGAGACATGCTCATGCATGCATATGCACACATATTTTTGGTGGAATGATATATGGTTTATACATAGGCTATTAAAATAATGTAAACAATCTAAACAAAGCAGATTACCAGCAAAACGTGCAGTAACAAGTTGAAGATCCCGACTGTATTCTCTAAGTAAGTCGAGAAGAGAGTCATAACATGAATAATTTCTTTCTGCTCCTACAACATTTGTGTCCAACACTCTCTACAAAAGAGATGTGGGGGACGGGGGAGAGATCCTAAGGCTCCAAGATTGTTTCTCCAGCCAGATTCAGGCTGGGTCTTGTTTGGCTGCAGTGTAAATGCACCTTTCACAATAGGTGCCAAGTCTGAACGAGAGACTCCCCACATACCTTCAAACAGCACTCTGACAGAGACACCCGTGTGGGAGAGGACTTTAGGCATCTGTTTTGCCCTGGAATTTAAGCAGACCCTCTGATATAAACCAATAGCCCAGTTCAAGTGCTCATCCCTCCCTTGGCCATCCTGGAAATGGAGCAAACAGAAGGGACCCTCAATGCACTCTGGCAGGACGGTGCCAGTGCAGAACAAAGTGTTACCTCCAGGCACCTCGGGGGGGAAGGAATTAATAAACAACCTTACCCACGAGCTGAGAGTGCAAACATAACAAAAATGAAAGTGATTGTAAACTGTGTTAATGCATGGATAATTCTTGTAGCAAATAGAAGGCACACAAAACATTGCTTTGGTGAATGGTGTAGAAAAAGCCTGCCAGCTATAGGTGTCAAACATATCCTTTGTAGTTTCACTGAGGTATTTTGCAGCAAAACAATCAAGACAAATATGCATATCCCAATTATGGAACAAGAATCTTCTTGTATTGTGGTGCTAGGAGTTCCCTGCCAGTTTGCTTTGCAACATCCAGGTTTTTCACACTGTACTGGGACTGTCTGAGAGCTCAGATCCCTAAGACCCCAGTCCAGCTGACAGGTGAGGGCACAAGGGCTGCATGGGTGAAGTAGAATCACTCTTTCACTTAACCTGTCCCCATACAGAAAGGGCTTGGTATTTAGTTTGGGTTTGTTTTCTTTTTTCTTTGGTTTTTTTTTTTCCGTTTTTTTGTTTGGCTGTAACAATGTGCTTCATTTCTGGCTGATCAGCTTCTGTGCTTTAATATTGATGACTCTGTAGTTGGACTCCCCAGGTGGTCACCCATCTCACACTGTGCACAAACACAGGGTCCTCTCCATCCCATATCCACCAGAATGTTCACCGGCAGGTGCTGAGTAGCCTCATGATTTTGTCAGACCCCATAGGTTTGGAAAAATCATTTGCTGGACCACCAGGCAAAAAGCAGCAGTAATATCTGGCAAGCCTAAATCCAAAAGGGAAAATTATGGGATTTAAAGCCATCAGGGACCATTCCACACCACATAGCAACTTTCTGACTCATTCCATGCTTCAGCAAGGGCAAACAGAGAGATGAGGGCCCTGTCTGAGGGCCCTGAGAGCATGTCCCTTCCTGGCTGTTCGGCTGTCTGGGCTCAGGGCCAGCTTGGAGCTTGCAGAGCTGAGAGCTGCCCCACTCCTTTGCTGGCCTTGGACACAGCCAGGGCTGACACCACTTCCTGTGGGACCTGCTTTTAGGCTGAGCCACTTCCATCGGGCCCCCATCTGAGCTAAAGCTCCCGCTGTGTTGCAGCTGTGCCTGTCCCTGGCTTTGGACCCATTGCTCTGGACCTAGACCCTGACCTGGAGCTGACTTCCAGCCTGGTCCCAGCCCTGCCTTATCACCAGGAACCTGCCTGGTGCTCACGGGGCTGTACCTGATCCTCGCTAACCCCACTGGACCTGCCTTGCTTGGCTCACCTGGGGGCTGTGGGACTGGTGAGACTTCTGCCCTGCCGGCTGTGTTGGTGTGCTCAGCTTCCAGCTCACCTTTCCTTGCAGACAGCCAGCTCTTGCTGCTTCCTGACAGGCTGTTCCTCTCAAAATCTCCACAGCTTTTAAAGACTGATGATCTCAGCAAAAATGTTAACCCATTTTCCTTCACACAACAGCAGAAATGGTGGATTAATCCAGGAATCAAACCTACCACAAATAATACTGACTATGGAAGGAGAAAAATTAATAGTCTTACATTGTTTCCACTCTCTCAGGGATAAGAATGCTGGTCTGGAAACTTTGGGAACTCTTTTTCTTAGACCTCCAGCCTTTCTACACACAAAGTATAGAGGTATCCTGGAATAATGCCATGAATTCACAAGCAGAAGAAAATAACTTGTGCAAGTAGTGGCACGTAGAACTCTTGGAGTCCAAGGGATCTTTCCCTTTTATGCCCTTCAGCCCAACATTGCAACTTGTATCACACAGGCACCATGAAGAGTATCACTGCACCAACAAGTGGCATGAGACTAAAACAAATGGTAAAAAATTGCTCTTTGAACAGTAAGACAGAGAGGGTCTGGGGAAGCTGTGGTCAATGCATCAGGATCTTTTCTTCTTCTCCTTCTTTCCTCTCATGCCTTCCTTCCTCTGCCCCTGTTGATTTTGCTGGAGACTGGGCCCTGTTCCTGGAAGAAATCTATTTGTGCTTACTGCAAAACTCTGCAGCAGCTGCTCAGACCTTTTCCCACCACTGTGTTGTGATGCAGTCATGATTTTACCAGAAAAGTGGTGTTCGCCTGCCATGAACCCGAAAGAGTTCAACACTGATTAGGAAGGAAGCCTGGCTGGCAGGCAGGCAGCATGACTGACTAAGCCTGGTTTCCTTAGGAACCCAGACTGAAAAAGTGAGAAAGTAAGAGCATGTGTGTTCTGGTAGGCAGTGAATAATCCATTAAAACTCTTAATTAAAAATTTAAACATGTGTCTGCTAATTACATCACCCTTCTCCTGCCCTCAAAAAGCAGCAAATGAGCATGGTTGCACACCTGCCTGTGTGTTTATTTCCTTAGGATGCTGCTCACTTGCTCAGCAACACAAATACCAGCTCAGGTAGCAGCTGCCATTGTAAAAACATTCTGGGGAAAAGTGATGACAAATATTTTCTTTTTGTTAATGAATGGCCAAACTGTTCACAGAAATCCTGCTCACTGTTGCTGCATGTCCTGAATTTGTTGATGTTTTTCACATATCAATCCTGATGCTACGAGTTCTATCTCAGGCAAGGCTATGTAATGCCAGCAATACACACTTGGCTGACCAGCCACCTGAAGACCTGTGAAAAGAGAAAGAGATGGGGTAAATGTTTTAAAAAGCAGGCTGCAAGGATATGGAAATGAACATGGGCATTGTCTGTAAACTCCAAAACGGCAGAGAATGGTCTGTCAAGGCTCTGGACCCTCTGGAGATTCTCAGTCCTGCAGGGATAGTGTGGTGCTCCACATTTGAAACACACAGAGGGTGAAGAGCCTTAGCATGGTAAAGGGACAGCTCAGATTAACTGCTATCCATGCAAATGGGCACTCCCAGCAAACAAAACCTGCTTCCCCCTCTGTAAGTGAATCTCCTCTGGTATACGGAGCCTCCTCAGCTGCTCTGAGTGTGCTGGGTTGCAGCCACTTGACATCGGGCCACAGCCTCTGATTTGGGAAGGCTGTTTTATTCACTGCCTAGAGGAGCAGGATCATGTTCAACATTGCTGTTGTTATTTATTACAGTCATGAATTTGGCAGGAATTAGCCAGATTCTGGCAGGTAGCGTATGTCTCTGTACATCAGCATAACTGTGCTGCGCTATAGTGGGTGCACTGGGTGAAAAATCAGTTCCCTGGTTTTTGGCTCCTGTCAAAGCAGGCAGAGGCCAGAGCAGGAGGGCATGTGTGTCCACTGGCACACATATGGACACTCTCACCAGATGCTCACCCAATATGCTCTCCTCGAGACCTGCCTTTACTCCGTGGTCCTGCTGAGGCACAGACTGCTGAACCTCTTAGGAAAGGGTCCAGCTGGGATGTGGGTTTGTTTCCTTGTGGGTACTGAGAACCTTGCTGGTACTTCTAAGGCCCTCTTTGACTTGACCTAAAAAGGACTCAACAGACAGTAAGAAACTCTGAACTCCTACACCCCGACACTGTGCATCGCTAACAAAGCACTGCCTCAAGACCGAATGACCTTATGAGGTTATCTTTAAAGTGATATTTTAATGCATTCGCTGACTGTTTTAAAGCTTCACAGATGATGTCTTGGGATGACCTGCTGGAGAAGGCTTCATTATCCTCAGGGGTACAGACAAGGAGACGGCTGCTCCCCTGCTGAGTTTCCCATGTTGAGCTCATATTCATCCAAGATGGCTGGAGTGAGGCACTCAGTGTAGGGGCTGCCAGAATCACTGAATGATTTTTCAGTGAAGTGAAGCATCTGTTATTGCAGGGTAAAGAAATTAACTGGTCCTTCCTTTAAAAAACTGGGGGGTGGTTAAAATCTGAGGTAAATGTAGAGTTTAGGATGCCATATGGCAAATCTAGGGGCATATGAAATCCCCAAGCAAGGCCGTAAGCTTAATTGGCTCTAGTCAGAAATATTGGGGCTGGCAGGATTGGGCTTTCATCACATGAGAGGGAGCCCAGAGGCACAATGCAAAATAAAGGCCTGTGTTTACAGGGTGTCAGCTCCCAGTCCCAGGACTTGGTCATTCTCTGAAATTCCCTGAAAGCTCATCTCTGCTCCTTTTGCCTTTTCCTAACTCGACAGGAGTGTGACGTGAGTATCTGCGTGGTTCACTCGGTAGAACCCTGCAGGACTGCACTGCCCTGCTCTGTGGGTAAGGGAGCTGGGGTGAGGGAGCAGTTCGGTGAGGCTGGTGTTTGACATGGGCTCATCCGCTCTGCAAAATGCCCTCGGGTCACTCTGCGGGGCAAGCTCACTCTGCTGACCAGGCTGAGCTTTCTGCATTGCTTTTGCCCAGCCGCAAGACTGGAGTGGCAGAGCCCTTGAGGACAGCCCGAGGCACTTCACTTGTTTGTCCTCTCCAGCCCAGACTGGATGGCACAGAGTGAAGCAGTGTGGTGGGGAGAGCCAAGGCACAGGGCCCAGGTTTCTGTGGGTCAGCGTCACCACCCTGTGTGCTGCAGTGGTGGAGGAGAAACACCCAAAGCTTACACCAAAACCTGTTCTAGCTAGGAGTGGGAGGATGTGTCCACAGCTGGGCTCCCCAGACAAAGCTCAATTACCTTCCATTTGTGTAAAGAATGAGTGTGTTTAATCCATAAACAGTAACAACTAA
Organism: Oriolus oriolus; assembly: GCA_013400235.1. Classification (NCBI taxonomy): domain Eukaryota; kingdom Metazoa; phylum Chordata; class Aves; order Passeriformes; family Corvidae; genus Oriolus; species Oriolus oriolus. The sequence continues at coordinate 2,525,209 of VXBT01010684.1, forward strand.
AAAGTCATTTCACTGAGTAGCAAGATCATCCACCACTTGGGAGTACCCAGAACTATTTACAAAATGTTTTCATACTTCAACAAGGAAGAGGCTGTGTATTTCTGACTGTGGAGCAGAAGGCAATCCTATAATAATGCCTCATCTTTACCAATCATTCCAAATTATTCACATGAAATATCCTGCTTTCTCTTTTGGACTGTAATGAAGCTCCTGTTGAACCAATTATTCACTAGCTATTCATGTATTGTCAAAAAGGAAATCGCAGAAGCTTTGTCATTAGGAATAAGATTTGATTGGCAAGGCACATGGCTTTGGGGTGGGTTTGCTTATTCCACCTTTTTGCTCTAAAGCCATAGCTTTTAGTTGGCAATTTCCACTGCTATAATCTGATGGAAAGTGATAAAATGCATCAGACTGCAGTACTCAAATGAGAAAACACTCCAGATTAGTAGGAATATAATTATGTTTTTCATGACATTGATTTTTTATTTTCTAACTGATAAAAGTAAACAACTAAGGGGGGGGGGGGGGGGCCAAAAACCAACATTTAGACTTTAGTGGGATAATTAACTCAGCAATTAAACATATTTTGTATGCAGCATTTGTCCTCCAGAGCACACAGCATATGTGACGTTTGTCCTTCATTCAAATTCTTGCTTCTTGCAATCTTTTTATTTCAGCAGGAGTGGCAGCCGGCGCGAGTCCTGCATGAAGGCCCCTTCCATGGTGCTTTACATTTAAAGATGAGTATTCACAGCTAGGATTCGGAAGCAAAGGGGCAGCCAAAAAGTATCATGGAATGAACAGAACTGAGAGACAAGAGGCTGGTGCAACAGGCATTTGTGTCTGTTTTCTTTTTGCCAGTGATGTTTGGAGGGGCAGTAAACCAAGCCCCTTATGATCCTTTCTGCCCTGTGTGCCACCCAACAGCTGCACAGCTCTGCTGTGATTGGGGCTGCAACAGCAAATGCTGTGTGCTCTGCCCCTACTCGATATCACAGCATTGCGATGGGCAGGTTATATCCACAGCAAATTAAAGAACAAGAATTAAAGCCAATTAAATAAAAGAGGCCAGTCCTAGGGCTCCCTGCTGGTATAACAGAGTTGATTTCTCACTGCTGTGTGAAATATAGGAAGAGACATAAGCAACAATGGATTGTTAGAAATCTCACTGGCCTTTTTAGCGCAGGATAGTTCTTCCGTCCTCAGTTCATCAAAGAGTGAGTGAGTCTTCAGGGAAGCTGATTTTCTCAGATTTTCTCCCCTGTGATACATGGGAGATGTCCTCCCCACTGCCCCATCTTTATCTCTTTTAGAAAAATGAGGTCATTAGGAAAAAGTTCCTTGTCTAGGATAAATAAAATATATTTCTTGTGACTTTGTAGGTAGGATGAAGAGGGACAAGCAAACACTGTGTCAGGCAGAGGTGAGCAGATCTGTCACACTCAGGATGACATGGTACTTCTGCATGTCAACACAAACTGCAAAGCTGTAGCTGATACTGTGCAAGTTAATACCCAAGCACACTACAATTATCTTTTTTCTTTGAGACAACAATATGTGAGGCTTTCTTCAGGGCAGAACTCTGAGCCTCAGGGAAACTCAAATAACTTCCTACTCTGTGAGACTCCCATGGCCCAATTTAAGCTGCTGCTGCTGCTGCAGGGTAGAAGGCTAACTTCTGAGCTGGCATAAATTTCTATAGTAAACACACTATGACAAGTCATTCCAAATTAATTTCTTCCTTTCCCAAGCTGAATTTGCTGGGTTATGTGCTAAAATCTTGTTTCTTGCTTTGTCCTGAAACGTTGTGGTGCATAATAAACATGAAGTCTCAAAAGGTTGTTTTACTGCTAATTTCAGGCAATGGAATATATTACGTATGTATTCATGATACATGCAAAACACCCTGTATCTGGAGCACAGCCTTTCCCAAATCCAGAGTGTTCATCTGGTGAAATCTGTCACCATTTACGGAATGCAAAAGTTGCACTGACAAATGCTTTTTACCATCAGACATAAAATGTGTTTGTTATTGTACTGACCTTGGGAGACGAATAGGGAAGCTTTGTCCTTATCCTGCAAGACAGCCACAGCAGCTGGCTATGCTTTAGGACAGGCCAGACTAAAATAGGTCTGTCCATGTGAGAGGCTGTTAGAAGAACTCTGGAAATTCTGCAAGTTATTTGAGTGCCATTAATAGATCCACCAATAAGTAGTATCTCTGGAAATGAATCCCAAAGTTAGATCAATGATTTAATTTATAATTCACTGATTCACAGATGTGACAACAATCTAATTTTTGGAAAAAAACTACTGTGATTGGTAATTGCCTTACCCCTTAAAAAACCCCAAATCTACTCTTTTTATAAAGTTAACTGAGGCATGAGGTGTGTTTGAGCTCTGCCTTGTCCTCTGGAGGGACACTGTGTAGCCAGGGCAGCACGGCCTTCTAATCACTTACATTTGGTAATTACCATCACAGAGGAACAGCCAGCAAATATAGAGGGGAAGAGGGAATGTAACTATTCCCAGGGATCCAAAAAATAGGTATGTTCCAAGTACAGCAATTTTTAAGTACAGTGAAGTGTTACTTCTAGCATGGATAAGAAAAATAATAGGTAGAATGAGAGGTGATTTTCAAGCTGAACCTATTTCTTGAAATATTCTCTCATATGCTGTTATTATTCCACAGTAATGCTTCTTTTAGGGCAATATTTTACACCAATGTTACCATCTCCATGGCACCACAGACAGGGAGGCTTTCTACGCACACAATTTCTCTCACACTCAGTTTAGGAGCTCTTCCATTTTTCTGTGCATTTACACTGCACCACTGACTTGAGATATTTGATCCAGAATAATGATAATGCTTCGCTTTTCTTCCTTCTAGCCCTTACTCAACCTCCTTTACAAATGTCACTTGGGAGTGCCAGGGCCTTGGGAGGCAGAAAGCCCAGCCAAAACTTGCCTGTGAGTACCTGGCAAAGTGAGGACCTGAAGACAGATGCACTCAATCCTTCTCTCACTCAAGAGGCAGCTCAGGTCGACATGGCTCTAAACTTTGGAGATGATCTGCCTGCTAAGCTACAGCACATTTATGATTTGCGGGTTTTGAGTTTGACTTGGCTTCATTTTTTAACTTTTGCATTTGGCAGCTGACGGCTATTAACTGTCACACTCCAATAACCAGGGGGTAGTTAGAACAGCATTAAATATTTGCACTGTGCAGCAAGGCTATACTTCATCTCAGTACACATGAATCCCATGCTCTTTTCACACTGGAAGAAAACCCACCTTATTGCTATTCAAATCTACCCGTCTCTCTCTCTTCCCATACTGCCATTACACATGCAAGACTCGTCAGTGTCACTGACACAAAAAACTCCTCATGCTTTATGCGAACACCAGTGACACCTGAAAAAACCCCCAGGCACAAAAGCATTACTGTTTTTAAGAATTCTGTTTATTTGGTCTTTATTTTCTAATAAGGTCACTTATTCCATGTCTTCATAAAAGTGTTTCTCCTGCCCTGCAAGGCTGCATGTTTTCTTTCACAGGAGCAACTTACAGATAATTCTGTATGAAAAGTGGGTTTTGGTAACTGAGGTTTGTCCATTTTGTATGTCCCTGGTTAAACTGTGAAGATTTGTTTTGAAGACAATTTTTTCCCCTCCTCATCTAAACTGCCATTTTGAGTCTAATCTTTTAGGAAATATCCTACATACGCACTCCTTGTGGTCCGCTTTTAAAAAAGAAAAATTTATTTTGGCCTCTGCAGGAAGCATTTAAAGCACATAATGAATAATGTTTGACACAGGAGTCAGTTAGCAGTCATTTTAGATTAATAACACTGCCCAGAAAAAAAACCTTGCAGGGGATTAGACCAAGGGAAAGATGCTTAGGCAATAACCTCTGAGCCAGCTGGTTGCTGAACTATTCACAATAGACATAACTATCTCTGAAGGTCTTAAGTGCGAGAATTATCTCTGGGAAGAGAACAATGAGTTAGTGAGATATAAAACAATAGTCTCATGCTCTAACACAAGCAGTTAGCACTGCACATGTTCTCTTCTATTTAATCTGCAAGACTTTCAGACAGTAGCAGTTGGTGCCCAAATTAAGACTTCCTCTTTCCCTTTGATCTTATGTAAAAACTAATGAATTGTATAATCTCCAACACCTCTGAAATCCCGCTGGTTAAAGGGAAACTCTCCCTACCTTTCCCATGCCTGTCTCAATTCGCTAAATGGGAGCTATATTTAACAGCAGGCCAATCACATGATCACTGAAAAGGAACAGCACAAGGATCTGTAATCCTAATGCTCTGGAGCTGTGATTGCTATAAATCCTTTGCAGAATGATTTCCTTTAAATCCCAAACATGTCATCACACTTTTAATTAACATTTCTTTATGAAAACTGTGGATAAGACCCTTTAAATTAAAGACTGTTCCCAGACTTGTCATCTTAAAACAGTGTGCATTTCTATTGTCATTCTCATGTAGCATATTTTACTTCACTGTCCTTTAAGTAAAGCTTTTTACTTCCCCTTTCCCCTCCTTTGCCTCTCCTATCTTAACCCTCACACAAGTAGTAACAGCTAGCGCTATTTTTCAAGGGTAAACAAACAGCTCTACATTAGCTCACGTACAAAATAGAGCATTCAAATATTCAGAAAACTAGCAATGAGCACAGGCAGAGATGTGGCTGATACTGCCCTACTTGAATTATCCTTACCACCTTCACTTCTCAAGTTTACCATCTAATTGAGCTTATCATCTTTACACATAGAGAGAGATTGAGAGAGAAAAGTGATTTGCCCAAAGTTACACAGTGGATCACCTGCAGAAACAGAAGCGCAGCCTTTATTTCCTGATTCCCAGCTCATCATTCTTCTTATTTAGCAGGTGGCTTTCAGAATACTGGGTCCGTTTCCTTGCCTGTTAAACTGAGCAGCATCACTACCCACTTGGTATTAAAACAAGCCTAAAATGCACAATGCTGGGCTCAGGAGATGCAGTTTTATTTCCAGCAAAAGGAAAGTTTAATACAAGTGAGGGATGCTTTGGCTGTTGGCTAGTGGGAAATGGATTTCCAGTATTTGTTTTCCTGATAGTAACCCAGGTAAAAATGCTGTCTTTGAATAATGGCACAAGTTCAGTGACCGAGTCACTTTTGTCATCCCATCTGGGATTTGAGACAGTGGCACACATCACTGGCAGACAACTGTTTCAATGATGTTTTTCAGAAAGCCCAGTTTTCTAACACGCCTCTTTGTGGAATAAGCTGGAAGACAGAGGAAGACTATTTGTGAGAGAGAATATTAAGGGTGACACCATTATCCATTATATAGATACCTCCCACTCTTCAGCAGTAAGAAGAAGGAAAGGAATACAGATCCTGAAAAAGATCCAGAATGAAACCATCAGGCAATCTGATGGCACAAACTGAAATTATTTAGCATGATTTAGCAATATGTTTCCAAGTATCTATAAAGCATCCAACAATATCCATTGACAGATACTGGAGAAATAATGAATGGCTAAATGGAACAGGTCAGACTTTGATGCCCTTCTATGGACTGGATAGTAGTTTATTCCTCAGCTGCTCCCACTGGCTTCAAATTATGTTTTGTAGCTGACACTCAAAGCCAAATGTCAGGAGCCCAAGCTCATTGAACACATCAGTGGAAAAGCTCAGAACAGAACCTCTGACTTGACTCTCTTGCATCCTGAACTGAAAACAAGGAATAGTGGCAGGGAGGGAGGGAAGGTGGGAAGGCGGGAAGGCAGGAAGGAAGGCAGGAAGGAAGGCAGGAAGGAAGGAAGGAAGGAAGGAAGGAAGGAAGGGAAAAGTCTCTGCAATGTTATGACTACTTGCCTTTACATATCCTCCTTTTCTTTACAGTACATGCTGTCTTGTAGTGTCACTGGTAATTTAAACAATTTTTACATAGTTATATTTGTTTTTAATGAGCCATAATTATCAGGCCAGGACATTGATAAAGTTGTTTCAAAAGGAATGGAAAGTGTCATTGGTGTAGAGCCATAGGAACAGTAAGTTTAACCACCAAACCATTGGGGTTTTCCTTACTGACAAGCAAATTCATGCAGTAAGAGTGGTGTGGCATATGTGACCATATATTAAAAGCAGGGACTGCAACACATCCATCTTCGGCCTGTCAGTTTTTCTTGATTAAAAGATATCACACAGATACATCAAGTGAAAAAATTAGAAACTAACTACAAGATGTAAAAAATCACATTCTTCTGATCAACCCATAAAGCCTGAAGACCATGCACATTGCAGACTCCTAGTTTCATTTGCCATTCTATTTTCACTCCAGCATATTAATTTCTCTTCCTCTCATCTATGCTAGAACATGAGAAATGTACAGCCTAAAGCTCTTCTGAGAGTAGCACTATGATGAAACCAGACAAGCCTTATTTGCACAAAGCTGTTCATGAGCAGGTCGGCAGATTGGCAAGGCCTGTTCATAGCACCTTTCTCAGGCAGCACGTGTGAGCCAGAGGCCTTGCAGAACAGGAGGGACTCACCAGGCAGGTGCTCGTGGTGGTGCAGTTCCACGGGCCTGTGAGGATTTGTAGAAGTCGCTGGTTGATGCACTTGCAGGAATCCCACACCAGGTGATCTCTTAAGATGGCAGAGCCTGTTGTCCAATGTGTCAGACTGGACACTGGGCCAAACAAGGAAATTGGGATCATAGCCTTGATTCCTCCCCATGCTCTTTGCAATACACAAACTGCAATAACAGCATTCAGTCTCTGTGAGTCCTTTGTTCCATCCAGGGCAGTAAAGTGAACCCGGCACTGTTAACATTCTTTGATGAACCCTAGCCATTAATATTTCATCTCTTCTGTGGTACAAACACCAATTTGATGCTCCTTCTCTTCCTTACTGCTGAGAGCACCCTTGAACACCCACCTGGACACTGAAAGTCATGCATGAAACATTGAGATTTAGTATGTACTGTGGGTTAAACACCCATTTCTTGTTCCCATTTCAGTAGGATACACAGAAGACAGACAGACACATATGAATACAAAACCAGGGGCTACTGTATGACAATTTTTTATTTATCAGTATCAAATTACATAGCAAAGTAATGAATGCAGTGTCAGATCACCTTTTTGAATACTGTAAATACAAACAAAATCCACCATATTGCTTAATTATCCAAAGTAAATTAAAAGTTTAAAAATGTGCGTTTCAGAGATTCCATTTGGCATATCCTGTCAATATACCCTGCATAAATATTTCTGTACCTCATTTTCATTATGTGTACCTTAATGCAGCCTCTAGAAAGCTCACACGGAGGAGATAGGACCTATCTGCATGTTTATTTTCACCACCGACTCATACATCTGCCCTGAAATCACTGAAAGTACCTATCTGCTAGCTCACCTGACAGATAAAAGTGACTGTACCTATAGACCTATAGATGTACTGACAGATAAAAGTGGCCAGACCCAAAGCTACTGCCATCAGTGCAAGATGGCTGAATGCATGATAGCAGCTGTGGATCAGGTCTTTAAATTACTGACAAAACAGTGATGTACTTTCATGGAAGCTGGGCTATCTGATGGCCAGATCTTGTACTCTCCAGTATGTATGGAAATTCCTGGGACATTTACACCACTCTTTACACAGGTCTCACTCTACTAGATAGAAAGAACAATTCCCTGTTTATAAGGTTAAGTGACAAATAAAGTCAGGTCTGTTGATTTCATGTAAGTTGAATAGGATTTGGCCACAGCTGGATACAAACTAGATAATTCAACAGAAGTATTTTAATGGTGTTAATCAGCGGTGTCATTTAAATGGGGCTTCCTTGGAAACTGTGTAAATAGAACACTTTTTCCTGATGGATGAGATAATAAGCTTCACTTAGCACTGTTTCCAAAAGTTAAGACTACTGAGACATGGTAGATGTATGAAACGGAAAACACCATAGAAATATATATTTTTTTTAGAATACAATGAACAGAAGTACAGAAGCGTTGATGCAGGTACTGGAAAGGTAAAGAAAGGGAAGGAGGAAAAATTTTAGGCAGCAATCCCATGGCAACACAGAAGTTACTCTTGATCCCTCCAATTCACCACTATCAGTGGAAGTCAGGCTTCTCTGGGAAGGTGCAACCTGAACGCTTGATAATTACGCTGGCTGCGTAATGTCCAGCCCGGATGCACTCGGTCACCGGCCGGTCATAGACGAGCTGGGACAGAAAGCCTATGGGACATAGTGGGAGAGAAAGAGAAGGAAGAAAATGGTCAGATTAGTTTTTTGAGCGTATCAGTTTGTTACAGGGCAAAGCACTGAAATACCAGCCTGCCTGTATGTACCCCTGCAGCCTGGCCAGTTTAAATTGAGAATCACACTTGAATGACCTGCAGGGCTGGAGTGGTGCTGCTGCTATTTCTTCCTGAAGTCTTCATTTGGTAGCTTCCAGTAAATTAAAGATTATCAAGACTGATCATTATTAGTGCTCTCAAAAAGATTTTACCAGCGTTCTTGCTCTCTTCTTTATGGAGATAACCCCTGATTCCTCAAAGAACATTTTAAAAACAAAGAAGCAGTTTTGCCTGCTGAAAAGAGTTCCTTCTGTTCTCACCGGCTACAGCTACAGCCCCACACAACTGTGTCCAAGCTTTTCTCCAAAAAAGAGAAAGGCATGCAATGAGAAACATTATATTCAGAGTTACAGGTGCTCACAGTGCAAAGAAGGCGAAAAATTTTTACCTGATGAGAAAAGTTAGATGACATCTGTTGCCTTTGATTATGGGACATTTTAATCTAAGACTTCAGCAACAGTGGGTACCTCTGAGCACGTGCAAATACCCCCCTAACAGCAAACTGTGCAGAGAACCAGGCACCTCTCAGAATCGGGGCACGCAGTTCACGGCTGCAGCTGACACAGCCTGGCATGCACAGCTTGGAAAGCCAGGAATCACTGGGAGCTGAGTGCTTTGAAAACCTGAGCACCTCTTAAATGAATAGAGGCAGGGAATCCTGAAAAGGTACTTGGAGAAGTTAAGTACAAGCAGCAGCAGAAATTTTATGGATCAAGTCCCTCATTTCTGAAACATTTTGTCTTGGCTGAAACTATTGTGATCAAAAGCATGACAGAACTCATGGCAGAGGTGAAATACGCATTTTAAATTTGGAAGAGGTTTTCAAGATGTGAGAAGTAAACTTAGTATCTTATAATTTACAACTCCGCTCTGTCATTCTGGAGGTAATATTTTATTCACTTTTATCCTGTTTTTAATATGTTTCAGATGTATCTCTCTTCCTCGTCCAATCACAGCAGGAAAGTGAGACTTGCCCAAGAAAATCAGAATTCTAGCAAGCTGAAGGATGTTCTTTTTTAAGATTTCATCCACCATTTCAAGTTTCTGTCATGCTCAGGCTTTGGGCCTTGACAGTACAAATGTAGTCTTGAAACCATGTCTCTGCTAAGTACTGTGTAACTCATAGGTACCAACCGCTGACATATTACAAATTTTGTTTCAAAACTGATATGTTTTGCTAGCTTGTTTCCATATTCACTTTCTCTGTTCATCTGGGTTACTACTGGGACAAAGGCTCTACATTATATTGTGATGCTCTCATTTAACCTGTGCTCCATTTCTAAATATTTCCTTCCATGGCACACTACAGCATAATTTTAGAAGATAATAAAAATATTTCATCCTATGCAATGATGTCTGTTCTTTGCAGATTAAATATCATGTAAAACAAAAAAAAATAAGGTTAGATTAATGAAGGATAATACTGGCGAGCAGAAGACCTGTTTTCATGAATTACCAATATCTATCTTGGCTTCTTGGTCACGACTGATAGTGAAAAGAAGCCTAATGGATATATAGTTTTCTCTAAACTGCACAAAATTGGAGAAGAGTTTGAAGCTACAAAATCTATGAATCAAACACTTTTCATTGGAATACCCAGGCCACAGAGAGTAGGCAGATTAGTTAAAAAAAGAGAAAACTCACATGTTTCTGACATCAATATTTTTCTAGAGAACTACATATTGGCTGGAATTTCACAGATATTGACTGACACTAGCTGGGAAGAAATGATTCCTTCACCAACAAAAGGTAAGTCCACAAGCACAAGTGAAGAAGACAGTAGTTATCAGTATACAAAGATAAGAATCTGAAACAGGAAGAAATTGTGCTGTGAGTTCTCTCACTGATGGCAGTCAGGGATGACAGACAACACAACTGTGGCAGGATGGTCCAGCTGCAATAGTTGGGTAACAGTTGAGAAATTCAAACAGCATGCCTGGCAGAAATCAGATTGTTTCTGAATAACGAGATGAAAATGGTCTGCTCTCCATTAAATTAACATGCATTCTTAGGAGAAATTTTCTTGGATATGTGGAGGGTGTCAATCATTAAATTTAAACTGCCTAGGAGGCAGAAGCTTGCCAGTGTGCTTCTGGGTGGTTAAAACTTGAGAGCAAGTTGCAACCATATGTAAAATGAGGCTGTTAAGGCAGTCCATTTCTGACTCAGTAAGTATGAAGATGCACTGGGCAGGTCTCCAAAGGCAAACATGGGGCTAGGTTTTGTGCAGAGCATGAATTCAGAGAGAGGTTTATACAAGAAAGAACAACTGTCCTCTACATTTATGATCAAGGCATCAAACATACATGAAGATGAGAAAATCCACAGAGCAAAGGACCATAAAACAAATTACTTTTCAATACCAACTAGACTGACACTGTCACCACCTCCCAAGCTCACTGTAGTTTCAAGTTAGTATGAGTCTTTTGTCTTCAGTGAAGCTACTTCTTATTTATTCTGATCTAAGTGAAAGCAGAGTCAGGTGAAAAAACATCTTGTTCTAATTGGGGATAGAAATGAGAGATCTCTGTGATTTCAGAGTGGTGCAGAAATGACAATAAGTACAGCTGTCATATATGAGATATGTAGAAACTGCAGTGGGGAGTTTGCCCTCAAACCATTCCCTTGTCTGCTGAGTTTCTCTTAAAAGGTATGTGTTTCATAGATGAAATGGAAATAGCAGTATCTGACACAATATCGCATCGAATGACAATACAAACACACATATCACAAACACAGAACTACATCACATAGTAAGACTAGGCAGTTGGCAAAGCAGACCCCGAGGGAACACCAGAAAGCAGTGTTGTTTGAGCAGAGAAGCAAAGAGCTCTATCAGGCTGGCTGCCTTAGCTGCAGAATGTTCTTTTCAGTTAATGCAGTAAAAAGCAACATGGTCAGAATATAATTCAGAGTTTGCCTCCCCCAGTGTATAAGGTACCGTGATGCAAACCCCATGAGTCATACTCTCAAGGCATGGATTCAGATCTGAGTTCCAGCTGAAGAAGTTACTCCCCCATCTGTTTTTCACCATGCTTCTTTGCTGCTGGTATAACCTGATACCCTGTCAAAATGAGCCAGATCAGTTTGAACAGTAGCTGTTGAGCAGGGGATCTTTGCTAACCCAGCTGATTGATACTGAAGTGGGTTAGTGAGCACTCAAACAGCCCAGCCAGCAAGCAGGGTGGTGGAGGGAAGATGAGAAGCAGTTGAAGGCTGTAATCTCTTTAAGGTGCCATGACTAGAAATGCAAGAAGATAAGTGAACATGGCTTCTCACTTACTTCACACTCCTACAACTTCAGACACCAAAAGGGCAGGATTGAACTCTGATGCTGAATCACAGGCCTGGGATCACAGACCTAGATGATCTCAGCAGACACTAAAGTAGCCCAGCATCTACTTCATTTCTGTGTGGTCTGAACTAGTCCCTGGCTATCACTGGCATGGAGTGCAGAAAGCAGTAGTATATTTTGGCTACACAAGACAGCCTCACTTCAAGTATTTTACCAAAACAACTTCAGGCAATATTGTTTACCATGTTCTAACTGCAGCTGTTCTGCAGTAGCATTTCTGCACTGCTGAAGCTGTGGATGGTGTTGCAAACATTGTGCACCACTCTTGTCACACCAGAACACAAAGGCAAGAGCCAAACTCAAGGCTTGCCCGTCTGCCTCCTGCCCTGTTATCCAACATGTTAACTGTTCATGGAGTAAGGCAAAAGGCAGTTGCAGGATGTCTAGCAAGCCACCTTGATGTAATGAGCCATCCTGGTAAGCTTTCAGAGTAGACTGGGATGCCTTTTGTCCTTCACAGGCATAGATAGTCAAGTAACCACCTTGCACCTACTAATGGTGAGAACTTATTTGGAACTGAGTCCAATTCATCCCACTTATCTTCCTAGAAAAAAGACAACTTTGCTTCAAAAGTTGCTTTAAACCTTAGAGTGGTACAAAATGTATTTGCATTCTCGGATGATAGAAGTGATTATAACACACCAATAGCTATTTTTGGCCCTTAATTATTTCTTTTCTGCTCAGTAGAGAAAAGCAGCTCTGGAATCACTTTGTTATGGAAAGTGTGCCTGAAATAACTGAGAGTTAATCTTTATTATCTCCAGCTTCCTTACTACATACACTCAAAGACAATGTTTGTAACTGTTAGGTCTGCAAACAGAATGAGGGACGGAGAAGTGAAGTTGCTTTCTTCCTTTTTGTGCTCCCCACCAAATGGAAAGTCCTGTAAGCCAGGTGCCAGAAGTGGTGCTTGAGCCTCACATCCAGACCCAAACCGAGGCCCTCACCGAGACCAGCTCAAATCTCTTTGAGGATGTCAGTATAAGTTTAAAAAGACACAGCAAGACAGTCCACTGACCGACACAAAAGGTGTTGTCTTCACTTTGTTACTCCTAAGAGTTGAGTAGCACTTAAAAATCATTAAAGAAAAACCAAGTTGATTTTCTAGCAAAACAGATATTTCAGAGGCAATTTCACTGAAATCAGTGATTTCTTTGAAAGTTTTATTTCCAGATTATTAGTGGTATTTGTGAATGAACACTTAGCACTAGTGCAGTTGGGCAGGAATGTGGGAGTCCGATAGTGGGGATTTAAAACAGTTCTGGTCTGCTTCAGTAATGGTTTAACAACACTTAAAAACAGCTCATATTCAAGCCAAATGTTTCATTTCAAATTGTACACTTGACAATTAATTTTAATGACTGTTAATTACTAATGCTGGCTGAAAACGCATTTATAGCCTCCGACACCCAGCTCCCTCACTACTCGTCTTTCTGCAGTTTCTCTCACACTTCCAACCTTTATAAAATGCCCAGGGCAAAATTAATTTTTTTTCTTTAATGCAAGAGAGAAAAGCTGAAAAAAAATCCAATTATCAAATGCATCAATTACAAACAACTACAAGCTGACCCTGAGTCAGAGCCCCTCAAAACCTTTTTGCTATGTAATGTTCCCAGACAACTCTGCTTCCAGATGAACCCTGAAGCATATAGTCCATGCTAGCCAGGCCATTCACCATCAAAATTGTCCGAGCCACAGAAAGGATCATGACCAGCTGAGCTGCCTCCTCTTTTTTGCATCCAAAATTTCTACAGCCTAATTTGTGAACTGCACTTTTAAAAAAGGTGTTATTTCACCACGGGGACAGTTGCAAGCACCTTTCCATGCTCTTGTTCCTCTACAGAATTTATCACAGTTGCTGGAACACTTATCCATTTTTATGTAATCCCACTAGATTTCCAGGCCAGGAGTGTGGGAAGATGCAGTTTTCAAGAAACATCACCCAGTCAATGTAAAGCCTTGTAGCTGATATGATTGGGGCTGTTTTGATGTCTTTTAGCACTGTTTGAGTGGGTTAATGTTGTAGCATGAGCCTGGTCAGTCGTAATCAGGTGGTTGGCAGTGCTGCTGCCAAGAGTCAACCAGCCACCCTAGATTTTGTAAAAGATGCTGGCATCAGTTGATTCTGCAATATAGTCACTGAACGACCGTACGTCAACATGCTGAGGTTTCTCCTTTTTTAATTTCGTGGCAGATGGTGGATATTACAGCCAAGAACTGTGGTAAGCCAGAGGCCCTGCCCATTGCTATCAAACCAAATGTTGGCTATTCTAAATGGAAACGTTTTTGATTAAGGGTGGGATTTCGCTTCTGTTTTCATGTCTTTTGGCACTGTGGTCTGACACATCAGACTTACAGTATATAAGACAAATTAAATGTAAGCATCTTCAAACACTCTATATTTCTTTCAACCTTCATGCACTTTAGCACTTTCTCTCTCAAAATTTACTGTAGGAATGGTTCCATACATGCATATATACGTCATTAACTACAAGTGTATATGCATAGAAACATGTGTCTTTTTCTGTCCTTGAAAATGAAATGGCTCTGTGCTTATACAGAACTGTAGTGCCAGGCTAATTGCAATTGAGAGAAAAAAGGTTACCAACCCTTCTGTAAAAATAGTCATTTAAGATGTATATCTAACAAGTGGCAACCTTCCTCTCACTGAAAAGAACATTAGAAAACCCTTCCTGACTATACCACTGGAGGAAAATTTTAATAAAAACTAATTAAACTACAAAAATCTCAAGTGGTTAACTGATTTTAGGGGCTAAATTTCTGGCAATTCTAATTATCCTCTTGTGGCTTCACTTAGTGTTTCACAACCATGACAGATGACAATGAAAAACTGCAGTTAAATTCATCCTCCCTGACACCATGCTAAGCACTAGCTTCTCCCTCTCCAAGTAAAATCAATACCATGTTTGAGTAAACACGTTTACAGCTTTATTAGGATGTCTTGCTTGCTCTGTAACAGCGACTTGAAGCTGTGGTAGCAAATCGACTCAACTCAGTTAAACCTAGAGAGCTGAGTAAGAGCCTCATCGATAAGGTTGTTATATAAATAAACCGCAGGAGACCAGAAAGCTGGAACAAACAGCCTGGTAAATGTCAATATTTCTACTTCCAGAGAATGACAAAACCATGAGATCACAAATAAAATGTTTCAGAAGTCTATATTGACTTTATTTATAAAACTGTCACGTGCTAAAAGCATTTCACTGCCTGTGTACAAGAAACTTCTTATTTTATAATCACCAGTGTGAATACTAAACCAAGCATGTTTTAAGAAAAACAGTGATATTGGCATTGCTATGCCTATCTCTCTTGTTTTCTTCTTATTTCCAGACACATTTTGAATTAAGTGAACTTCTGTAGGGATCACTCAGATGGCTGTACATCTTCCTCACTCTGAGGTTATACAGTCATTTATGGACACATGCAAATAATACAACTTTGCATTTACTAGACAACTATGAATAAGTGAAAGGAGTGTTTTCAGTTTAGCAGCCTTTTCCTGGAATGGAGAGGAGGTGTTGAATACACAAAGCAAAAAAAGAACGCGGTCTCTAATGCTTTAAAACCATTACATGTGGAAAATGTTAATGAAAGATTTCTGCAGAAATGTGACAACAAAAAAAAAACAAAACTAAAACTTCATTACATCCCTGTTATTCCATTAGGAATCAGTTACTCAAGGCTGAATAATTTCATTGCATTGCACATGATTGCCACTGTTTGGCTCTACTGGGCCAGCTCACTGCAGCTCAGAGAACAAGGTGTCATCAGAGCTCCCAGGGCCTGTGCAGGTGCTCAGGCCCACCAGAGACTCCCTCCAAGGAAAATCAGCAGTCTTGTTTCCTTGATGCCTTCATTCCAGTAGGAATGGTGTATGCAGCTCTGTAATGCTTTGCTCCTGAAGGCTGTGCCATGGACTGAGAAAACAGACCCTGAGGTGAAGCCTACTTAGATTGATGTGAGTTTTCCTATCACTGTGCCTTGACTGCATACTGTCCACCTGCTGAGAGGGAATAACTCAAAGCTCTAGCTTTGTTATATTTTATTATAAATATAAAAAGTTTTTTATCCTCTGACACCCTTCCACATTAATCATCCTCAGTGGACTCTATTTATAACCTGTTGCATATCATTTCTTATAAATTCCCCAGCTCATCTTATTGTCCAAGAAAATAACCATTTCGGTCTATAATATGCTACAAAAAATTGTGATAGAGGAAGATGATAAAGTTATAACTTCTCATGGTTTGGTCCGATTTTTCATTTTTAAGTCCACATGATGAGCTTCGGGAAATTTCCTTTAGGATCAGAATCTGGTTGCCTTAGGCTTGTCTCCAGCAGCCCCCAGGGGAAACATTTGATTAAAAAAAAAACCTCCAAGGGTTACAAGAAGTATTCAAAGCACTCCATGTGCCAAACCAGAAACAGGTATTTTCACTGGAAGTATCTTCTCTATTTGAAAAAAAATACTTTCCAGGCTGATATTTCTCTCTGTTTTTCCTAAAAGCATTTCCTAGAAGTGTTCTTCAAAATCTAAAATTCTTAGTAATTTTAGAAACAGTAGAGTGAAATAAGCTTTCTTTTATCAGTACCTGTGGAAAATTTCTGAGCCTCACACCAGATCTGTTGTACTGACACTAAATGGTGCAGATTACTACACCTACTGCTTGGAATAAGAGGAAGAGAACTGTGCTAATTTACTATAGATACAATGAAGTTCTAAGGATAATAAAATGGAATAATACGTACTATCCTCTACTCAGTTTTTAACATATATTCAAGTGCAAAAAAGGTTACACAAATGTAACTTCATAGCTGAGATTAATATGCACAAAAGTTAGGAGATTTGAAGTTGCATTTGCAGAACAACCATCTCTCAGGAGAGTTTTATTTCCAGGTGTGCTTCCACACAGCCAAGCCAGCAGTATGTAAAGAGAATCAAAAAGCAACACCCAGTGCAGTGGGAATACAGGAGCTAGGCAGCCTATGAATTTCTTGACTTTTGTGGGCTGAAACAGTCTCCTCTAGCATTATACTCATAATGCTCCTATTTTAATACAGTGACACTTAATATCTTTTGCCTCTTTAAATATCTGTTACAGTTCTGGATTGTTAGCAAAAATTTACTGATCACCAATAACAGTAATGTCCCTTTCCCTGGAGTCAGAGATCAGTGTCAAATCAACCTACAAGCACTGCTACTACCACTGCTTTTAACCGGGACCACGTTTTTCCTTCTAATTCCTTTTTACTGCAATCTTGCCATCTTCCCACTTCAAGTATGAGCCCATTGCAGTGTGGGGGAAGTGAACAAATTCTGGGAGACTTTACCATTCTGTTACATAACAGAGCAGCTGTAAGGGAGTGAGGACCCAGCTTGTGAACACCATGGCCTGAGAAGTGTCCTTATGGTCATTGTGTCCACGTCCTTAGCACCCACCGAGGCACGGTAGATGTCAAATAGACAATATGTTTCAGTGTATTTTTGTATTTCAATGTGTGGTGTTTAATCTCCTGCGAATATAGCATCAGCTTAATCTGACACATCATTTCTTAGGGGACTATATCCTGCCCTGATTCCCAGGGGAATGTTCTTGATGATCCAATCTGACGAGTGCCTCTGTCTCTACTCAGAATACATTAAAATAACACAAAAATATTGCCAACAGTCTGCAAGCAAGGTAATAGTAACTCATTAAAGTAATTTCTAACCTTCCACATGAACATTTTCTTTATCATTACATGATTTTCTAACACATGACACATTAACATAAAATGAAATGTTATGAGGATAGGGATAGTAGGCATGACAAAGTATTTTAAACGGTGATGATTTGCTTTGAGGCATTAAGTCAATTTGTAATTGTCCCACAGCTATTACAGCAAAAATTGGAACTTTATAATTGGTTTTGAAAATCTATTTTTAACACAGTAGGTTTGTTTTTTAAAATGTACACAACCTATCTGACGTTTATTTTTCACAAAACCTGTCCAGAATGTCACTGAACTTATGGTGAGGTAAATTAGGCCCTTTAAAACCCAATTTTGCAAAATATTAATCCTCTTGCTGTGTACTGAGGCTCCCTTAACACTGACGGTGTCACTGACAGGAAGAGAGACACAGAGGCTAAAGGAATCAGGTCCTGCTTCAGTCTAATTAGAAACTTCTGAGGGTTTTTTAATTCCATACACTGATCCTTTTAAGTGGATCTTTCGCTTCTACATGTTATTTAAGAAATGACAGCAAGTATACCAATATTTTGCCTTACTTTTATTCTACTGTGTCTTTTTCTGGATTGCCTTTAAACGGAACAGGTGAAAATGTGAATTACTATATTTACATAACTGTATCATGACAAAAATACATATGTAATGAAATTAGGAGGAGCAGTTAGAGACCAAGAGAAGCATAGCAATTAAAACAAAACAATGAAAACAGTATAAATCACAATTACACTTGGACAACACATGCAACCAGGTTAAAGTATAATGTCAGCACAGAAGAGGGTATTCTTTCCAAAGAAACAATTTTGAATGGATATTGGTAAAAAAAGAAGTAGGAAATTAAAAAGAAAACAGAAATATTCAATTTTTTTTTTCTGAGTGATATCTATTTTTATGCGTTTGTTTAAGTAGCTGCAATTCAAACTGTGGCAAATTTCGAAAATGAACCAATAATAATGTTGGAATTACTAGCAACTGGCTACACTATTGATC
Organism: Oriolus oriolus; assembly: GCA_013400235.1. Lineage (NCBI taxonomy): Eukaryota > Metazoa > Chordata > Aves > Passeriformes > Corvidae > Oriolus > Oriolus oriolus. The sequence goes on from VXBT01010684.1 coordinate 2,543,677, forward strand.
AGAATAATGATGTGCCTCTAGCTGAGACTGAGAAAAAATCAACTAGGAACATATAATCTGGTCATTTTCCAGTTTGCAGGTCAGTTACAGAGATAATATGGTCATCGAATAGCCTGGGTTTATGTGTGATGTTTACTGAGAGAGTTCCACATGCCATCAGAACACAGGGGTGGTAAGTCACGGACACGCTGACAAGTTATCCCCGAGCAAGCAAAGATGGATGCCCCCTCTGCAGCTCAGCTATTATACTCGTGTATGCTGTTTATAAACCAGGAGCAGTAAAGTCGGGCAAAACGGGCTGTCAGTCAAAGTGCTGATGACACTAAGTAAGTATTTTTATTTCAAAGCTTCCTATCTTGTCCACCATGATCTCAGTAACAACAGGACTGCTCAGAGGCAATTAGCCACCCATGTCGTACAAAGCAAACTAAGAGAGTGCTGCTTTCTGTTATAACAGTTATCTTTACTTCAGAGAAAAGACAGAACAATTCAAAGTAATACCCCCTCTCTCTTTGCTGGCGAAGATAAATTTTGTAGCAAAAATCAGCCATTGCAAGTCACATGCACGTACATATTTAATTGTTATCACCAAAAAAAATACCCCTCACTCCCAGCTGGCAAGTAAAACTGCATCTCAGAGCTCTGGTGTTATCAGAAGGGAGTACTTCACAGCAGTGACACTTTATCCACTGTATTTCTCTCTACCAAATGTGATTAAAAAATGATGACAACTTCCCAAGGTATCTTAAACAAGTATAAAAACCTTATAAAATTAAAGACCGCTATAAGTGGATGAAGTAGCTTCTGATATCACACTCCTGCATGAAGAACTGTTCCTAGCTCCTTGAATTCCCATTTGAACAAATCTAGAATGTTCTAGGGGTGGTGAATTGTGGAGGAAGAGCAGCCCTTACAGCACAGATTTATACAGACAGAAAAATACAACAAATAAGAGAAGTATTTGTTTTTAGTGTAAACAAATTCTTCCTCAATCTTCAAGAGCCCTAGAAATCCATGAAGCAACTTTCTTTTTAATACAGTCACAAGCTTACTCATGATTTAGTGTTCTGAAAAACCATTCAAATCTGTCTCTGCTGAAGGCATTATCAGATCTTTTTGCATGTTTAGCACTCCTGGAATAGTCATATAGGAACTATACATAAGAGTTTATTTCATTTCTCACATGTGCACATGCCTCTATCCCCATGGTTCTTTCACAAGAAATACCTAAGGGACTTATTAGACTAAGTCATGAGTCCAGTCCTCTTTGCCCTAGAACAGATTTATTGCAAGAAGATGGAATTCCCACTCTATGAGCTTCATTTTTAAATTTGGTCAGCTCCTACTCTGCAGCCACCAACATTGCCCTCTGAAGATGACTGAGTCTGGATTTCCAGAGGAGCAGGAACTGGCACCTGGGAACTTAATACCTATAGGATTAAAACTCATAGGACCGTAACACAATTTAGGTGGGAAGGGACCTCTGGAGGTCACTTGCTCCAGCCCCTGGCTTAAGGCAGGGTCAATTCAGACGATGTCAAATCCCAATAAGATGATTTTTTATTTTAAAAATCATTGGGTTCCTTCCATAAATGATGGATTCTGCAGAACAACAGCATAAGAATTATTATACTGGTTTCAATTATGTTTCCATTTTTATCAATATTATACTTGTTTAAATCCACCAGCTTCAGACAAGATATTCCAAAGCTATCCTAGTGCATTCAGAAAACAGAACCAGATCTTTTTACAAAGAGGTTTCTGAATCAAACTTTAAATAGTAGAGGAGTAATGATGACCAGTTATTCTGTATACTGTGTATTCTTTGTAAACCTGTATTTTTATCTCTTGTACTGTGGTTTTATAAATACACCTACATGTATATGTACATGTATAATGTACACAAAGACTGTTTCACACTAAAGATAATATTTCAACAATTCAGTAATGTAGAAGTATACCAAATATTACTTAGTTCTGAAATCAAAGCTGGATGTCACTCTATAGAAAATCATTTGCACTTACCTCATGAACAGAGGCTAAAATTTGAACAGTGTGAGAACCTTTAGGCAAACTCCTACAAGTCCAAGACCTTTATTTAATTTGTAGAGACATTTATATTAAGACGGAAAAATAATGTTTGGAATTCACCTCTCTATTAAAGATGAGGAAATGGCTTTACTGAGATGGTTTGGCTCAAATAGAAAGAAAGAGGGAAGTATCTTCACTAAGCCCTGTGGTCCCTAAAGAGGAGATAAGGATGCCATGAGGCCCACTCACACAAGGACACATAAAAGAGGATGACTCCTCTTTTGCTGTTCTCCCTGTGTCTATCAGAGTAGTTGTCTGATAGCTGAGACAGGAGTTGGCCATCTCATAAGGCTCACGCTGGGCTTCACAAGAAAGAGAAAGAGAGAGAACTGCTTATTCTGTAAGTACGTGCACGAAAAAATTGTGACTGTAGCTTTCAAACTCTAGCTAGCAGCTTTATGAGATTTCCCAGCACATGAAAGCTGCCAATGCCATTTTTAAATTGACAGGTGGTTTGAGCCATTGACCTCCCCTTTGATACTGACAGAGGCAAATTGCTATCAGCTCCTATCTGGCACTGTACAGTGCTTAATGAAGAGCTCCTTCTACCTTGGGATTTCTTTTCCTTGAGAATGGTATAACATCTTTATAGCATGGTGATAAGTAATACACACTTGCTGCGATCATTCTGTCACTGCTTCATCAGGCTACTTGAAAATGATTTGTGAGTCCATTTCATACTCTAGTACTTTTCATGTAGTATATGACTAAACCATAGTAGATTATTAAGTCAATATATTTATATTGATGGAACCTGAAGAAACATTGATTTTACACCTTCTCCTATTCATTTGTTATGAACTCTGTACCCAGTTCCAGTGACCAGACAGATTCTAGGGGAGAGATTTTGCAGGGAACAATGGCAGCAACTATCAGAACAGATGCTTATTGTTTTCATTCGTTACGGTGGCAATGACAAAGGGGAGTTCAAACAGAAGGCAGACCTACTCTGGCTACAGAGAGCAGGCATAAAGGAAAGCATACGATGGTAAAACTGTCCATATTTCAATCTATTTATTGCCATCAAGTATGCTTTGATTATCATTATTGCAATGGTTCAAACTGGGGCTGACTAGTAATAAATAAATGTTAATTTAATGAGCAACAGAATGCTCCCCAAACTCCACAAACTAAGGGTGTAATTCCATTAAGAGGACTCTTGTGACACAAGCCATGTAAGCAAAGCTCAAGTGATTTGTCACTGTCATAATAATCTGGAGGTGGAATTGCAACTTCAATTTATGGGTATTTCAGGGATTCATAATCAAAAATCTGTGGTACTCCTGAAAACCACAAGAGGTGCTGAGATGCTACAAAGTAAACCGTTATTGCTTAAACTTGTAAAAGGTAGCAGTGTTGCTGGTAAGCAATAACAGCAGAACGGTGTTCACGTTGTTTAGAGAAGTGTTTTTAGCATAAAGACACCTGCAGCGATTTTAAAACCCAGTTTCTTATTCATGCACTGCACCAGCCTGAGTGGCAGATGACTTGATGCCTGCAGTAAGAGGCAAGAAATTCAGAGATATTCCTGGTGCCAGCTTAATAAAACCACATTTCAACTGAAGAATGCAGTTTATATCTTGCTGCTAGCTGTTGGGGTGAGCTAGCTCTCCTCAGAGGCCGGAGGCTTCATGTTCAGAAATGCTGAACTCATGAATCAACTCATAGAGTTACAAGCGCCCAGAAACTTTGTGGCTTTAAAGTTTTTCTTGACTTTAAGGTCTCAAGAGCTTCAGTAGTTAGACTGGTTCTAGTAAAAAAAAACCCAACGGTTTTCTTTTTTTCAACTTTTACATGGAGAAACATATGAGGGGTGATTTGCCAAGTTGGCATAATTATTGAGAAGGAATTTCCTTACAATCTGTGAGTTATACCTCTGGAAGAGACTGCCTCTGTGAAAGACCTTTCAAAATATGATAGAGTCTAACAAACCTGACCTCTTAACGCAAAACAAATCTTGGTTTGATGGGGTTAGTTCTCATTATATCCCACATTTCCCTCTCAGCCAAGATACCTGCTCCAGCAAAACCACAGTTCAGTCCAGTGAATACACTGGCTCCAGAGAAGTATGGGAAACTTTGCCATGACAGTCTTGTTCTCTGCTGTTTGAATAAAGGAACTAGGTTTTCAGGAGAGGATATTATAACACTGAGCGAATTCTTTAGTTTAAGGGATTAATTTTGAAACATTTTACTCCAAGCACACTAAAAATCAAAACATTACATGTACTGTTGCCTAGGTAGTAACAACCGATAAAAACCTCAACCAAAGAAAGAAGTAGAAAAGCACTGAAGAGAATATAACCTTCCTGTTGTAAAAATTCTGTCAGGACAGTAACACTGCAGCTGGCTCAGTGCTAGACCCAGTGCTAGAGATCCATATGTAGAGCGGTATTACCTACACTGCTGCACAGGGCTTGCTGCTAAGGAGACAGTAAAGAACTTCTCCTGTTGCAAATACACACTTTGAAAACACATGAAAAGTGTGATACAGATAAAATACAGACATTTCCCCCAAATGAAACACAGACCAAATCAAAGCCTATCCAGTCCGGTATCCTGTTTCCTACATATGGGAAGGAAAATTAAATGACTCCTTGAAGAAGGAGACCACTGTACACATAAGACTAGAATCAGCTGTGTATCTAGACTGTTATGAGTCCCAATTCTCCCATCTGGACTAAACTCAGGAAAATCTATTCTCTGAGGAGAATAAATGATCAATTTACTATTTATGGAGTGACAGAGGAGAACTGAGATATCCCAGAAGCCAATGGCAGAACTATGGATATTCTAAAGCTCATGTTGCTTTGAGTCACAGGAGAGAGAAGGATGGTGCCACAAGAGGCTGAGCTCACACACTGACACTCAGGTAAGTGTCTAACTGCACGGACAGCCCAGGCAGATTTGTCATGGCTGAGCTGACTTCCATTACAGAGGGGAAACCAGCTGTGGTCCTTTCCCTGACAGTGAGGGAGAACTGTAAAATGCACTGGACTGCATTGCACTTGTGCCCCAATGAAAAAGCCCCTCAGTTTGTGGCGCAACTGAGAATAATATACATCCATAAACAGTGATACAGGACTTTTGTTAAGATTATCCCAAATATACAGGAGCTTGCTGTATCTTAACACTTAGAATGATAACGGAGAGTTAATCTTTTAGAATATGTCCCTTCATCTCTCCCTTCCACAGTTGAGCATTGTCCACATCCTTGAGAAAGGAATCTCACAACTGATCCAAGACCAGTGTGACAGGATGTGCCTCAACTCCTTACACTGCTGGTGGAAGGCAGTAGTTTGCAATAGAGACTGATGTGGTTTATATCAGCCTTTCCACTCAGGATATTCTGAATAAAGTCAATGTTTTAGCCCTTCTACAGTGTTGAAGCGACTGGCTCAGAACTTTGTCACTCAACTCAGGTTCAAACAACGACATACAGAAAACCAGCAGCTATGGCAGTGCCAGGGAAAAGGATGTAATTTAAACAGGAAGACTTTTGAGAGATCTGTTTTGTAATTTGATCTATTGTATTATAAAACTGTTCTTAAAGCCTTGATTATTTAGTTGCAATAGCCTTCCTGTAGCTAACCTAGGAAAGAAGAAAATTAGGATTATTAAAAAAAAGTCCTGATTTCAAGAGGCCTAAAATTGAAGAACTGAAAATAAATACAACCTGAGAGAAACACGGCAGACACATGAAAACAAAATAAACAAGACCTTTTCTCTCTTTTTTTCCCCTCACAAGAACATCAGCTTACTGGCACAGCTGATACACACAGCAAATGTACACAAGGACAAGCACCTGAAGACGATCTTATTTATGTTATAGTCACTGTTATCTACTGGTTCAAATTTAGTCTTGTTTGTGATTTAGGAACAATAGAGAGTGACAAGCATGCCCTAAAAGGTGTATGAATAATATGACCTAATGTGTTTCCCTCTATTTCTGTCCTTTTTGATTCATGAAAGCGCTGAAGTAATGAGTGAAAACATTCCTATTCTCAGACAGATTGAAGTATACACTGAACATTTATCATTGGTTTAAACACTGTATTAAGTAAGGATGGAATTGCTCACATGCTTAAGATTAAGCTTATGTTGAATATTTTCTTGAAGTGGGACACAATTTTGAAGCTTTAATTTAGTAACACACTGCTTGTTATCTCCTTCATAGTTACAAGACTGAGCCCTGCAACTCTATTTATACTCTCTTTTGTAATATTTCCAGTAAATTAGTGACTAATGGAGCTCCTTACAGCTACTACACAGTGGATATTAGAGCCTTCAGGATGCAATAGTGCATCACAGAGCTACACGGATGAAGGTTACAATGAATGACAGAAATCTTGGATTAGATTGAGTTTTGGCTTATACTGAATAATTTTTTAAAACAGGCATAGACATAACATCCTCTTTTTTCCTTAGAGCTCGCGCCAAAAAAAATAGTAAGTTTGCAAATGTATATTAAGCAATGCCAGATATTTTCGGTGTTTGTTTTAACAAATTAACCCTTTGCGTTCTTTTCTGATGTCCAAATAATTGTATTGGAAGCAGATGTTCTACCAAAATTTACATGATCAGACACATTATGCTCACTTATTAACATACTGTTTAATATTCACTACAACCTGTTTTAAAGAACAACAATGTGTTAACATTTAAGCCAGGAGGGATTTCTGTACACTATATAGTACTTGATGCAGCTTGTTTATGCAACAGTCTGACAGATACAATTAATCTCATGAAAACGACCAGAGTACAGCATAATGGCATATTATTTTTGAAGTAATAGAACACACTTTCCCTTTGGAAATCAGAACTTAATTAAATCATATAACTTCAGATTCAGGATGCAGAGAAAAGCTGTAAAAGAATGAAGCTTGTTCTGAAGGACAGTTGAATAAAAAACCAGTAGATTTTATATAGAGAGAATAATAGGATAATCTCCAAACAACAGAAAGAAGTAAGAAATACCTCCAACAAATGCATCTCCAGCTCCATTGGTATCCACAATTTCACTCTGATCACTCACCAACACAGGGAAAGTAGTCACTTCATTTTCTGTAGAGAAAGGGAAGAATAAAACATGAGTTACTTGGGAATCTGACTTTGAAACGCACAACAAACACTGAAAATCGAAACAATTCAAAACCATGACCTTCAGCATGATAATTTGGGTGAAAACAGATTTGGTTTATAATTCTGTCTGTATTTACTGTATAGGGATATGGGAACATGTTCAAGCTGTAAGTTGTGGGCATTTTCATTATTTACTTCCAGCCTCATTTATTTTCTCTACCTCCTAATACTAAGGACAAGCGAAAAGGAGTAAGGAAAAGAGTAAAAGAAAAAAAGTACATCAGAAAGAACAACATAAAACACCTGGGGCATGTGGACAAGACTGAGAAAAATCCATCCTGCCAAAACCAGTTCTTTCTACTACTTGCAGGAAGGTGACACAGCCTCCAGAATGGCCAGTACAAGTCTCCAAAAGATCAACAGAAACTGTGTACTGTTAAAACCAAAATACATGTGAATTAACTAAAATAAAGCTGTGAAATAAAAAGTAAAAACAAGCGTAAATCAAAGTGCTTTCAAATTATACCTTTAAAAAAAATCCATATATGTAAGAAGCTTGCAACTTGCTATCTGACTAGATTTGCTTTCAAGATTTCAGTGATTTCACCCTCTTCTTTAGTATTTATTTTAAAAACCCCAACTATTTCCTTCAGCTCCCTGCCCTCTACTGGCACTCATTAAATGCATTGCAATAGGTGGATACTCAGCATCTTCACCTCCAATTCACTGCCACACCATAGTTCAGCATAATTACACCACTTAGGTATGATAACTTTAGAGTTGTAGGGTTATAAATTTAATATATGCCACTAATTAATCAGCTATGGCTTTCCAGGTGGTAATGTCATAATGACGTGATAAAAATATAATTACCACCTTGTCACAATACCTTGTTAAAGTGTAAATTACCCCTGTAACAGAGCCAATGGAAGTTCTGCCTCTGGTAGTCAGTATGCATTAAACTGTCTCAGAGCAAACAGATTGTCCTTTGGCAGACAGCAGGAATTACAAAAAGGGGAGGGGGAAGAAAAGCCTGTCAACCAGTGAAAAGAAAAACCATCAGAGCTGTTTTCTTTTAATTTTTGGTAAAAATAGAAATAAAATGGAAAACAGAGCTTCCAGTAGCTGAAACCTGGAGATGAGTAGTTTCTTCACTGTCCAGCAACAGAGCAGATCATAAAAATCACTCTTACACTGACATACACAGTAGCAAACAAGGAAACCTAGTTTGGGAGGCATATAAAGAATTCACAGTCTCAAATCAGGCAAGTCTGTGTATGCTGCAGAGGTACCAGAAGGATCCCGGTTTCTGTGAAATGCAGTGTATCAGCTCTACTGCTCTTCACCATCTGCTACTAAGTGAACCAGGCAGATATAATGATGCTGCCTCCAGAGGGAACTGTTGGCTGGCCCACCAGGAGGGGAGGGGAGCATTAGCAACAACCATCCATGAGAGGCAAAGGAAAAAGGGTAATGAAAAACATAAGATGAATATTCCAATTAAAGAACAGGTTTCAGTCAGTTCTCAGTGCATCCTACTCTCTACCCTGTTAAGAAAGCTATTTAGAAACGTGCTTCAATGCTGTGTTGTGCTCTTAAGATAGTCTTCAAGAGCAATGTTTTTTAGTAATTTTAACAGGATTCATTTGAATTGGAAATCAAGAAAGAGAGGTCTTACATTAAACTCTGCCAGACAAGCAGGGTGTATTCATCCATTTCACAAGAAGGTATATTGATTTGCTCTAGATAATACTAAAACAATGAACAATGTGATAAGCCTGTTGAAGACACGTTGTAATAAACTAACCTGCTCCTTCCCAAGTGTGCACGGGCACACACAGATGTTCTACGTTAAATGCGCAGCAGACAATTGCATACGCATACAAATGTCTGTGTTTGGGCACAGAGAGTGAATAATGCACACTGTATTTCGAAAGCTGTAAATGGGGTGTGGCATCAAATAAGATTCTATTCAAGCAAACTAGCACAAATCAAAGTTCCCACCATCATCTTTCTCCTTTTTTTTCCTCCTCTGTCTTGATTCCCTCCCTCAGCCCCCTCTACTATATGCAGGTAAGTATTGCACTAGGAGCTCTTATTCTACTCTTTCTGTAGAAGATATAATTTTAAGTAACTGAATTAGTCTAAAATTCCAAATACATCAGGGAAGTTTTCTGGTGAACAATTTTTTTTCTTTCTTTTTTTTTTTCTGGTCACAGTTTTCCATGTCTACCTGGGTAATACATTTTCTTTCTGTAACTTTCTAAATATTTTCAAGGGGAGCAATAATCTCATATTTTGAAGTACTGAAGTTTAAGAAGGAGCCAGCATGGCTTTGGAGCGCATACTAAATATTACCATCTGCACACATCCAATAGGCAAATTATCTTTCTTTAACCTTAGAACTTCTTCTAGCATAGCAAAGTCAACTAAACTATAGCTGACAATAATATATACTGAAAGATCAACAAAAGAATACCAAGATTTGGTTTTTTTTTTCCTTCCCTTCACAATAAATGACGTAAGTTAGAATTAAAACTGCCATTAAATTACATTGCTATGTTTGTGTAATAGCACCAAAAGAGCTAATTTCTCTTACTGATGTGTGTTTTGTAGCAACTAAACACAGCAGGATGAATTATGATGAAGCAGAAGTCTCCATACTGAGTATCCTTGTTTTTTGTGAATTTAATGTTGCTTTAACTTCATTTTCAATCCATTATGTTATAAAAGTCCTAAATCCATCATAGCAAACATTGAGACACCTTGGCTAAGTGCACTGGTCGTTGGTGGCCTTGCTTTTCAAAGTCAGTTCTGATTTCATTCATCATTCTGAGAGCTCACAAAATAAAGAATAATTACATAAGCGTTTTGAAGTCCAAGGGCCATTCCTCTGGGCATAAAATCCAGTGTTGCATTTTTACGTAACAAGTATTTTCTATGATACAACATATTCCACTTGGATATCATTTCCTGGAAGCCCAGAATTGTGAATGCAAATTGTAACAAGGTGACTATAATTAGGAAAACTGTAGAAAATAAGCATTAATGAAATCTAAAATTTTGGGGCTTTGATTCAACTCTCAGTGACTTTACGTTTGTCAGGAACTCAATTCTTTCAGAATGACACAGAAATAATCAAACCCAGACATTAATGTGGTGATTTCATAGGCTGAAAACAAGGTAAGTCCACAGGTAAGTCAGAAGGAATCAGCTCACTGGTAAATTCAGTTATTGTTAATCTCTCACACTGCATGTGTAAAGAGGTGAAATCTCTACTTACCTTCCTAGGCAAAAATATATGTTAGCATATCCAGCATAACATATTATTGTAGATAAAACAGTCTGGAGAGATAATAACTGGAGAGCAATAATAATTGAAAAAACCCAGTGCTCCCAAGTGAGTACAAGCCTATTTCACAATGTTAGCAGAAACAATCGAACTCCGATGATAGGTGCAAATACTACAGGTCTGCTTCTAAACCAAATTAGAATCACAGACTACATGTCTACTCTTAGTACAGTAATAAACACCAGCAAGCAATCATTACATCCAATTAGGCTGAGTACTTTCCTTAACTGGGTCATTTACCAGTCTCTCTTGCTCTTAAAAGTAGATTAAATGTGTAAACTTACATTTAATTACCTGTAACAGAACTCTTATGGGCAACATGTTGGAGTGTCCTTAATTTTGTTTTGAAATAAAATGAAAGGAAGAAGGTAGACCTAAAATATATACAAAAAAGGTCTAGCTATTTCCTCAAATAATCTTTTGATCCATGGGCTGGTAGTGGTAGTACAGATGCTTACAAGATGGAGTCCCATTTATGTTTCTTTTGTGAGCTTTAACTTGTAAAATAAAGGAACAACTGTGAAACAGAATTCTGTCCCATCTCCTCCCCACCTCCACCCCCTCTAACTTTCTTTAGATCAGGGGCCAAAAGAAAAAGAGATAAAAAGAAAAGAAAAAAAAAAGAGACAGGAAGAACTTAACAGAACATAGAAACCTGAACTCAAAACCTGTAAATGTCTCTGGGCAGCTGTAAGGTAAGAAGTAATGAGAAAAGTATTTGAAACCAGCCCATGTTGCTTAGGATGCTTTTTAGCTCTCACCTGCCTCCAGAAGGTAAACCCCAGAAGGCTACAGGCTCTAAGTCTCTGTATCTTCTTCAGCACATCAATACATCTTTACAAATTCTCAGTATAGCAACACTTTCTCCCGTTTTGTTCTACAGTAAAATAATGTCATTGCTGTCCTTCACACAACGATACCACACTTGATAATGTACATCAAAGAGACACCGCAGCTCCCCCACCCTATCAACACAGCACTGGCCAAAGCTACAAGGCAACGTGGGGCAAGGCACTGAACCCCAGCTAGGAACCTTTCAGACTTGCAGTGATGATGAACTTCAAACTGGGCAGAGCTGATGCAACCTGTCACTTCTAAGCAAACAGAGTGAGATCCTGCATTTTCAAGCTGGGACTTTCAGACTGCAGTTCTGAATGGTCAGTCTGGCCCTCCTGGCACTCTCTGGGTGCGTGTTAAGCTGGCCTTGATTTGCACGCCAACACCGCCTCCCTCCACCATCGAGGTCTGTGCACTGTGGGCCTGGTGCTGTAGCTATGTAGGGCTTGTCAGAGAAAGAACGAATCTATTTGTGCCATTCAGCGGAGTTACAGCATAACAAGCAAGATTCAAGTCAGCCACATGCTTTGGGATGTTTCCATCAAGTATTTTAATAGTACACAACAAATGACGATGTATTCTAATGATTCAACATGTACCCAAGAAATCTTTACAAGTAGTAATGTAGAAGTTGTTCATCCTTTATTGCTATAATAAACAAGTGACCCTAAACAAGTTATAGAGTAGCTGTCATTCATAGTGCTTTTACATGTCTATGGTATGACACAAGTAATACAAATATTAATTGATTTCCGTAATAAAAACCCCAATTAATGGGGTTTTTAGCAATGGAGCTAAAATTCTCTTCGCAGTTTGCTAAGCAGAAGTGTTGATCCCTCAGAGACAGCTAGCTCATTTTCAGTAGGAACAGAGAAAGAATATGATGCCAAAGATTTTGAATCTCCTGTGGCTCTAGTCATAGCTCCATAGATACCCGTAGGGGAAATGACAGTGTGCAGACCCCATTTTCCCTCTATCCTAGGAGGTAAATGAGACTTGTCTTCCCTTTATAGCTCTCCTCAGACATGCACATTGTACCATTATCAGGTCAAGAGCATTTTTATTGAGAAGTCATATTAGTAACCTCTCAATGAAGTGTGATTCATAGGATTAGAGTTAATAGGGGAAAGAAGGTTCGTCTGAATCAACTTGTACACTCATACACATCAACTATTAGCAATGATATAAAATTAAATGCTATTTTTGCACACAGCACATATCCTCTGAACCTACACCCGATTCTCTCTGCAATCCTGATAATTCAACTCCTTTGAAATAACTCTTGGTTTATACCAGGACTCAGAACTCTGTATATAGTTACAACAATTGTAAGAAAGGTAACAGCATCGACTAATGGCTCATGAACATCTCCTATAGGCCAAATGTGCTTTGCTTACTTTATCGAAGGTGTAGGGCACACTTAAATGTCATTATTTTCTATATCATCACTGCCAGTGCCAGGAGCTGAATCTCTACTTCATTTCTCATATTAAATAATTTTTAGCACAAGTAAACAGAACACTCTGCTTAAAAGATGGAGAAGCAAGAGGTCAACAAAAACTACTAGTTCTGCTTCAGTTTGTTGCTAATATAACATTTTTAAAATATATGTATGTGCATATATATATACGGAAAAACTGCCCTAAAGAACAAGCCGCTGAATTTTTCTGGCATGTGTCACAATGTTTAAGGTTTAGAATGGCAATGAACTCTGTTGAAAAAGCCTTACAAGCACACAAGAGTATTGCCATTTGCCCGCCAGGCACTGATTTCAGAGGCAGCTGAAACTGCGCCCACTGAACTGCCAGGAAATGCACTGCTCTAGCTCGGCATGGCTGCTGCAGACATAAGGTAGTGCCCAGAGCTCAAGCCTCTCCTGGGACTTCTGTCCGGGCTCAGACACGGGTTGAGGACTCAGGAAAGGCAAAGGGTGTGAAGTCACAGGCACCAAAATCAAGATAAGGTTCTGCAGGTATTTCACTGGTACAACACAATGACTGTCTGGAGGTACCATGAAGAGCTCAGATCAAAATCAGTCCTGAAGGCAGGAGAGACGGGTTACAACAAACAAAGCCCATAAATTGTATGATCTTGGTCTCTGTGGAGAGCAAGCTCTACCACAGTGAGCTGAGCCACACCAGTGAGCACAGGGTGACACAAAACCACATCTGGCCTTGGGTATTAACAAATATAAGTATTTCTCCCTGCACTGTAAATCCTACACATACTGCTTTGGCCACTGTACATCTTATTTGATCCTCACATGTAAAAATCAAGCCACATCCCTCCACCATTATTTTTGAGCTGTGTATGGGAATTGGAAATACAAACAAATCTATTTCTATCTGTAAATAGGTAGGCAAGACTTGTAAACACACCCAGATGATGAGAGCTGGAATGTCAATACCCACTGTAAGGAATCCATCCCACACGTGTGTCTGGGTTACACGGACACACGTTTGGCTCACACACGCTCCTCAGCCTTCTGGAGCCTGGCCATGGGGACTGTGCAAAAATGAAACATCTTCCAGCTCAGAAACCAGACCGTGTGTGCACGTCACTTACTGTTTGCACTGACCAACACACCAGCAGGAAACATCTATGCTTGTACTCCACTTCATGGTGTTCTACAGATGTATTTTAAACCACTGCATAGCTAGGCTGCCAAAACACTGTCCTATGGGACAATCTTCTGACAAGTATCAACCTATAAATCATGTCAAAGCAATTCCTACCCAAAAGCTTATCAGGGCACGGGCTAAAAACAAAACAAAACCAAAAAAACACAGAGAAAAACACATTTTAATTTGATTTTGAGTAGGACAAAAACTATTCTGCCTCACATTTTTCATACATTAAGCATATTGCCCTAGCGGGGTAAACACACCTGTCAAAACTTGCAAGCTTTCTTAGCTATACCTCAGTTTCAGAGTGGTGAACACAGAAATCAAATCATTTAAATAAATGCCATGTTACATGACAGCTTTTTTTATGCTACATGATAATCTGAGAAGCATGGGTTGTCAGTGGAGGCAGAAATGGGCCCAAGGCACTTCTATTTCACTTGAGCATCAGTAAGACTGAAAAGAGAAGGAGTGAGCATTAGGTCACTACAGAGCAGCTCTGAAGGAGATTTTTCTTCTGGGAGAATTTATATTTAGTTTCATAAATAAAATCAGTCCATTGGAATGAGAGACACAGCCTTCCCTAGATATATTACTAAAAATAAGTTAATGTATATATCTATTTCTCCTTGAAAGAAAAAAAAATTGTTACTAGCTGAACACTGATGAGGTAGCTATACCATAGAAATTCTACAGCACTGCCCTTAAATTCAAATTACATGCAGAAATTTCAGTTTTTTGTCCTTTTATCTCAGAGCTCAGCTCTAGAACTTTAACAATTTTTTTTCTTCTCATTCTGTATTTGTAAGCTCTATGTTTTGCTTAATTAAGATCTCCCCAGACTACTTATTTATTTTTGAAGAATAAAAACATGCTTACTAAATGAATTTTATCAGACTTTAGCAGGATTAAAATCTATTTAGAAGATGCCACTGCAGTGGAGGCCAAAATTTGTTCTAATGTCAATGAGAAAATATCCTACTCTTAAAATGCCAGTTGAAACAGAGCAACTCTGCTGTTTTTAATGCAATTTTTTATGGGTTATAATACCAGTCTAAGAAAAATCTGGCCCAAAATGAGGTAGCTTATTTTTCCCCTACATTAGTTGCAGATAATTTCTTATATAACTAAATACCCCAAACTGATCTCTGCAGTATCATGTTATCAGTATTACCTAACCATTGACATAAGCAGGATGGTAAATCTATCACCTTTTAGAAATAACATCATGCACATTTTGATGTAAATTATGCAGCCCTGAATATTCACGATTATTGACTACACAGTGGATTAAATTCATTTCCACACAATTACTGTAATAGCAGTTGTGACAAAGAGTTTCTGACAAGAGCTCTTGGATCATATGTTTGTGTATGAAGCCCTCCAAAGCATGGCAGTCCCATATGTGCACCCATAAAGGTAACCCAACAGGCTTTACAGGACATGCACAGTCATTTACTGTAAACCCCAATGCTACAAAGTCAGGCTGCTTGACAAAACCAAAATAAGTAACTGAGCAGAAAAACCAAAAATTTCCAGCCTCTCTCTCTGCAGAATGCTGTCAAACTCCTATCACCGCCTGTCACTCTTGGTTACTTTTCCTTAAAGTATTATTTCTGTAGTATTAATTTGCTGAATAATTCAAATTTAAGTGATTCCAAAATAATACACAAAATGACACAGGCATCTTTTTAGAAGCAATAAAACATTTTAAAATTAATCAAACTTCATCTGGGGCATACAGGTGAGTTCAACCCATGATCTTTGTAATGTGTTTTCTTCTATTGTCAAGATGACCACCAAGGTATGTATCAGAAGAAAAAAAAAATCCTGCTCTGAAGAGTTTCCAGTCTGAAAAGCAAGGTTGGTAAGCAAGTAAATAGATGTGTATAAGTAAAATACAGACACTCTGCTGTTATAATTAAGTTATGAAAAGTTATGAAGAAAGGCAAGAAGCAGATACTTATTTAAAAACCACAGAGATATGCAGGAAAAAACTCTGGTTAGCCTACAGAGTGAGATCATTTGAACTGCAACTCAAAAATGTGGAAAAAAATGGAAAATGCTTGCTGTTTGTTCATTTTATAACCATTTCAGCAGAAAACATATACTTAATGGCTATTTAGACAGATTCACGGCTTTTTTTGCCATCTTTTCCTAGAGGAAATAAAACCAGATTTAAAAAGAAAAGAGTTTCACATTTTCTAAGAAAAACTTTCCTTTTTCTACGGAAACAAAATTAATGCCTGCAACTCTCAGCTTGCCAAATTCATCCTTTTACCAAACTTCTACTCATCTTTGTGAAACCACTCGTCCTCTTTCCCCACATCCTTCGCCATCTGATTAATTGCTTTTATCTTGCTGATTAAAGCAATGACTGAGGTGTCTACTGATGACCAGGAAACTGACAGTAGCCAGTGATCCTAGCACAATTTGGATTTTTAGGCTAACAAAAACTTAGAAGGCTTCATTCTTTTTCCACATAAATACAAATCTGATCTGGTTGCTGCTACTCAGTGGCAACAGTTGGGAGCAGACGGTGCCAGGAAGGAACAAAGCTGCTTGGGAGCAGACTAAGGTTTGGAGCAGGATTTTCTGCTGAATGCACTTGTCAAACTCAACCTTTGAGCCTGTATTGATTTATTCATCCAGTCTCTTATTTCTTTTCTGTTTTAATTCTTAAATACCTGTACATTTGCACATTCAGGATAAAACAGGAAGAGTGGTGCTTTCCTTCTGTAGCTCTAAGCTTTCATGAGCAGGCCTCTGGTTTCCTGTTAACCCAGGGAGTCCATGAGTGCCCCCACCTCCAAGGAGAGGAGGGCTGTCACTGCCCACCGATGCAGCTGATTCCAGGAAAGGGTGTGCTTCAAGCCTAGCCAATCCCTAGAGCCTGGCTTGGCCCTAAAGAGCCAAATCTCTTTTTTCTTTGTTATCAACTTCTAACATATTTTCATTTTGTTATACATTTCCCTCAGCTATTTGAGATCACACCTTCACATACTCTCATCTTCTGAACCAAGCAGTGTCTCCTCCAGAAGCCCACATGCAACACTTATCCAGTACAGACATCTAATATGCTTTACTTTGTCCCTCCAAACATCTGTTTTGACTGCACACACACAAGACCGTTTTATGTTTTCTGTATGTTACTTTTCACAACAAAACAACCGTGCCTTGATTTTTGAAATGTTCAAGCTATCTAGTCAATATCTAGGAAATAAAAAGCAGTTCTTAGGGGTTTTTTTTAATATTTGGTTCTAGCCAAGTGTAAAAATGCCAGTGCAAAAAGCAGATACTTATATTTCACGATGTGTCAGAAATTAAAAGAAAATTGCATTTTTAGCATTCTACTAACTAAAGTGTTTTACTGCTCACAAATGGATTTTCATATTTTTGTAGCAATTTACAGCAGACAATAGGTATTGTAATCTAATCCACTGCAATTGTGTAATTTTGGACCAAATTGCTGTTGATAAATAATGCAAGTATTAGGTTATTAAATTTTTTACAATTAGGTGACTAAGAAAGCTGTTTATTGCCTTCCGTTATACCCTCTGTTAATAAGATCGTTGTTGCAGATGTTCATGTATGCTGCATTGATGTTTAATGGTGCATGATGCTCTAGGTGGTTCCCATAACCTTGCTTTGTCTACTATGAGCTGACTCAATTGATATGATAATAGAGAAAAGAGGTCTGAAACAAGCTGGGCTGTACTGGCACAATTTGCATAACCTTTAAATTTGCCATCACTTGATAGCCAACTGCTTCTAAAAATTCTTATTCAGTTGTCAGCGACGACAATGTACTGTACAAACAGCATTCTGCAATTGGACAGGTGCGGAGGGAAGAGAGGGCATGCACAGTTTACTGCACTGTTATATTCTATCAGGAAATGTACTTATTATCAAATTTATAAAGCCAACAATTTGGAGTAAAGTTCTGTAGTTCCATTCTTGATCAATTGCTATCAGACATAATGCATGGCCTGGCATCTTTTCAGGTTCACAGTACAATATCACAGTGTCACATTACAAGGGACATAAATATTTGGTTCCATAGACTCCTCTGATTCAGTTTTGACTGCTAATCACTGGGGCAGGCAGAAGAATCAGGATGGATTAGGAGGGCAGTGGGGGGCACAGGGTAGTGGACTACAGCAAACAAAATCAGTGTATGCAGCCTCCCAAACTAGGTGTCAGACGACTCTGTGCATTCTTTTTGAACAAACATTAGTATTATATCATTCGGTAGGTATAGCCAAAACATAACAATATAAAAACAGTCCATGTTTGCCCTATTCACTAAATCTGCCGTCCGTATATACTCTGTGCCAGGTCTGCTTACTTTACTGTCTTCATTATTTGTAACAAAGAAAACAGTTATGGTGAAAATAAGCCAGAGCCTACTTTCATTCAAATGGGATCAACTACATAAACATTATTTTTGTGGCACCCAGAGGTTTACATCTTAACTGCCATTTCACAGTCTATAATATGCTCAGGTGTGTCAAGGCCAGGTCATTGGTATTAGACTGACATGCACAGCCTTTTCATATATGGCATTTAAATAATTTCCACGTTGCATTATCTCTAAAACCTACTGTGGAAATTACTCAACCAAACCGATCATAAAATCTCACAATTCCACTTTTAGACAATTAACCATTTCCAAGCACTCCAATTAACCTCCCACATGCCCTCAATGTTCATTCTAGACGTTTTGTCATCTTACACAAAATAAATTCCAAGTCTCTAAAGTCAGGCAAAGCAGGACCCATTCAAATCTCCCCTTTGTCTGCTTTTTCCACTAGCCAGGATCTTTGCTCTGTCCGTCCTGGAGCTAAGGATTTGTCTTCCATTCAGCCATCTATTTCCCACAACTTTCATTGTCTGCAATTGGATGCTACAGCGGAGGAACTTCGAATCAAAGGGTCAGTTCCTCCAGTTAATTTTCATCCAGGGACACCACACATACCCACAGTTTACTCTCCTTCCATTCTGTGCGATTATTCCATAGAGACTATTTGAGCAGGTGAAGATTAGAGGCTTGAAAACGTAAGTTCCATCATTTATGGCAAAAGCATGACATGGATAGCTACAATTTAAACTTTTCTACAATGTTCATTCAACTGTAATCACAAGATGGGAAATAAAATCTCTAAATTAAAGATGATAGGCTACCAGAATCTGCAGGGCACCTTCTGAGTACAGATTCTGCTGTTCAAACTCCTCTGTGATGATTTGTTATGAAGTGAACTGCTGCCTGGAAAAAACCAGGCTAACACTGCCAAAATAATGGAAAAAAATATCTCCTAGAGAAGATAATCTGCCGAGGTGCCAGTGGTCAAAGGGTGCAGCTCTTTGTGCCCCTCACTTCTACCACACAACAAAGAAGACACCTCCAGGTAAAATGTGTTATCAAACCTTTCAGCTTACATAAAGTTTGCTTTTTCTATAACCTCTAGGTAGACTACAAAAATTGAATTGCAGATTCCAGACAAGGTACAACACACAAAAAGACACATGGATCAGTATAATCCATTAATATTCATGAATGCTTTAAGTTCTCCATGACCATAATCAATATCCAATGAAGTTAATGAGATCTTTCCATTGATTTCAAAAGACACAGGGTTGAGCCTCAGAGACAACAACATCGCATTCTCTCAAGCACTCCAGCTGATAATACACACTTTGATAATTTGCTTCTTCCCATCCAGAATTTCAGGAATAAACAAAAGAGATGCTATTTTATTTCAAACTGGTTTTGTGGAATGAGCAATATACCATTATAAACGTCCATATGGAGCTTTTAGTATCTTTAATTGAAGAGCAGTCAAGGCCACAGTAGTTACCCACGTTGTTAACGCCAGTATGAGATCCATAAATAAGACAACTGTTATTTATTTAAGGAAATACAAAAAAATCTGCATGTGTCATCCTCCCAAAAGGTTGAGACTTTGTTTTGTTTTAACTTTGGGCCCTGGAAAGCAGTGATTCAAACTCTTATGTCTTCTAACATATGTAAACGCATCCAATAGGTTTAAAGACTAATAAGTAGAGTTTTTAGTTCAAACTGGCCTTGACCTTGGGCAGTGTGACATTATCTGAAAACCATTAATGGTCTGAAACTAAAGGAAAAGCTCATTAATAAAAGCAAAACCATAAAAAGGTACAAAGGCAAAACAAAAAAACCAACAACCCCAAAACAACAAAAAAAGGAAGTTTTATTAAAACTATTGATCCTGACCTAGGGTACTACAGACATTGATTTTCCCACATCTCCACGGGAAAAAAAAAAGTTAACCCAACAAATTATTGATCTATTATGAAACCTGCTGAACAAGCCATACATTTAATTTCTTACAATGAAAAAAAAATCACACCAAATTAGGATACAGAGAAAGTCTATGTCTCAAAAATTATTGGTAAAAAAAATACTATTGGGTTAATTTCATAGAACAGACATCCTGTTAGTATGATTCAACCCTAAATGTTGGGAAGTGAGAAGTGTATGCCCCATAAACCTTTAAAGCACAGGTTTCAGATTTCAACTCATTAAAGCATATGTTTTTAAGGAGAAATGGCTAGCATCCAACACTGAATATTGCAGGAACATTGAATGAATGTACAGAAAAGGACAATGGTGAACTTTAAACTTAAAGCATAAATTTAATTAAAAATGTCTAGCATTATTATTATTTTCTATGAAACAGAACACTATAGATTTGGATCTTCTTCAGTTTTTTCAAAAACTCAGAAAGATTTATTTAGACTCACACAACACCGTAGATGTAGAAACAGTTGCCGAAAAACGGAAAGTCACCAGAATTCCATGTTTGGTGTACATGGAGACAGGTGAGTAAGTAGGTAGGTGTCATTTTCAGAAAACAGGGATAACCTTGATAAAGTTGCATTAATTACACACATACGTGAAAAGCACAATTTAAATTTGGACGGCTGATCCACTTCCAGTGCTTCCCAATTACTGATTCTGTTTCACCATTCTTTTAGTTCAGTTCTATAATAAAATTGGTGGTTTTCAGCATATGAGATCATAAAAAGTTTGTTTCCCTTCTGATAGTGTATCTGTGGCTTTGTCCCCTAGTTCTTTGCTCTTTGCTTTGCACACATCGTTCTACAGTATTATCAGCTATTACCAGCCAATGTTGAAGCCACTTCTATTCAAACTTTGGAAGCAGAGTCGCTGTTGCTAGATGGGAGTTCAAAACGAAACACCATGTTTTATTGTCTCAAAGTGAGGCTCCACAGCAGCTTCAGCCAGTTTGCAGATATGGAGCCTCATCCTCGTCTCCTTCCACGGCAAATGCTGTGTGCTCTCCTCCCATGCTGGCACCAGCATTTGTCTGGACACCGCGAGGGGCTGGTCCAGAGCTCAACACCTCACCCAGGCAGGTTTCTGCCAGCCTGTGCAGACTGATGAACTGCCCCATGTGGGTGGAGAAGTGCTGGCAGGCTGGGAGCAGAAGTAGGGGATGGAACTGTGTGTCCTAGGAGGAGCCATTGACTTCTGATTTTACTCTCAGTTTAAAACTGCCATAGACCCAAGTCTAAGAATCTTGTGCTCTGAGGACCACGTAGCCACAGAATGTGTAAGGTGAACCCTCATTCCCTCCATGACTGCTCAGAAGAGTCGGGGCCTGCTTTGGTAACTACAAGGCTTAACTGCTACCATTCTCTCTTCTCAAGATTTGTGGTAGGCAGTTCTGTTGCTTCATGATTTGAGCCAACAGAATAATAATGTACTGATGCAACATTTTCTGAACAAATACCTCACAACTCACTCAGGTTGCAAGTAAAATGATACCAGTTTTTAAGTATTACAGCCATTACAGGAGACACCAGCAATTTATGATTAATTAATTCTGTGTGGGTGCTCTAATTGAGGAATAATATCAAAGGGAAGACCTCATTTCTCAAAAAAAAAAAAAAAAAAAAGAAGCAGCAGAACTGCAGTGTAGAGGTACTTTCTTTTCAGAACAAGAATGTCTATTTGGGATTTAATGGCATCTGAATCAGGATCTTACTGTAAAGTCATTCAGTGTTTCCCTCCAGAGTCAAGCAAGACAGGCCTCCAGTGGTTTAAGAGGTGGCCCTACCAAAATCCCCCTGGCAAAGTCCAGTTTCAATGCTAGCTGTGTGTACCTGCTCTGGGGTAGCATTTCCTGGCTATATACAGCATTTCTGAGGGAGCTCTCCAGCGCAGCAGGCACCATCTTCTTGTGAAATATTTAGATTCATTTGGGATAGTAAAAACAAAAGTTGAGTGTGAAGAATGGCAAAAGTGTCCCAGATTAATGGGTTACAGAATTCTTTGTCAATCAATGTAAAAGAGGTGCCCATTTAAAACACAATCTAGCTTTAATACACAATGATGGGCTCTAAACCACAAATTACCACACCATAAAGAAAATTTGAAGTTACAACAGATAATTCTATGAAAATGTCAGATCAATCATAAGTGGCAGCCAGAAAAGCAAGTAAACTGCTAGGAATTATTAAGAGAGGAATACAGAACAAAGAAAACAACAAAATTAAACCACTTTGTAAATTCCTCAGGAACTTGCAAGTTGAACATTCTGGCCCCCCACTCACAAAGACTAACCAGACCTGAAAAAAGGTGCAGTGAAGGGTGGCTCAGAGTGTCAGAATTATGGATCAAACACAGAAAAAGTAAACAGAATATGAAAAGAGTCTGGAAAAAAGAATAGTGCAGGGGAGATAAGCAAGAGTTCTTCAAAATCAAAAGTAAAAAGACATTGTACATGGAATGATTATGGACTGGCCACAAGCAGCTGGAGACAGCCAGGAACACTCTAAAGTGTCTGAATCCAATCAAGCAAGGGGATTGCAGATTCTGTGACACTAGTTATCACAAGATATTATGTATAACAAAATCCTATTTTGACCTATTAAGCACAAAGACATTATCTCTAGTTCACCAATCCCCAAGCTACATTTTGCTGGAGTGTAACAGGGAACTATTACTCTAGATTTGCTCTGGTTTCATCCTCTTTTACAAGTACCCACTGCTGTACACTGTTGCAAACATCACGTTAGAGACAGACCTTTGGTTTGCCTCAATCCTGCTTCTACTCTTTCACTCTCTATTGCCACTCCAATATCATATAGTTTCTACTACCTAAGCAGTGGATTTGTCTATTAATAGTTATGTCTCCAGGAATCCTTTTTAGAATCCTTTTTAGAATCCTTTTTAGAATTACAGTATAAAAATTGAATTCCTAAATCTATGTATCTGTGTCTGAGGAACAAATACAGAAATTCTTTTGTGAAAGAATAAATACAGCCTAGTTCTCAGGAATGGAGTAGGGGTCCATATTTATTGTCCTTTAACAAACATGCATTTTTCCACAGCTTAAAGGAGTAATTTTTCCTCAGAATGCCAGAATGTAATTTCATTGTAGCACCTGAAACTTGAGCTAGGTCTGATATTCCCTACTACTAGTGATTGTACATGAAAAAGGGATTTCCTATCTTCACTCTCAATTTCTGGGCTGAACTGGTGTATTGACACAATAGACTAGAGAAGACATCCTCTTCTTAAACCAATATGAAATTACTGAAACACACACATGTGTCTATATACATATGTGTATACACATTCTTTGAGATGCAACAGTTAATACACTTCTAAGTCCAGTCAAGACACCTGTATCCAGGAATTCAGGTTTTAACAATGTGTTTCACCTGTCTAATAAAATGCTCAGTCTTCCACTCCCACACAACATAAGAGCATGAATGGTCTCAGTTACAAAAAGGTATTACCAGCTTTGCTTTTCATTAATCCCTATCAACAAATGTTAACTATTAATTTAGATTTTATGGTTTCCTAAGACACAAATAAACTGATTCTTTTGGGCTTTCTGGCTCATCTGTGAAGCTTTTCGGGGACTAAAATTTCTTTTTTTTCTAAATCCACTTTTGTTTTTGAAACTTTTCTTTCTATTTGTGAATATAAAGAGGTAGGGAAGAGTGAAAGTGTGTGATCGTGTGAAAAAGAGAGCACACGGTAATAAAACTCAGCTACTGTTTCCCTGGGTCCAAGGCTCTACTCTGGTTTGTATAAATGCATAGGAAGCCTAGTTGATAAAAAAAGGGCTAGTCAAGTTTTTCCCATCTGGAAGGCCAAGCATGAAAGCTGTAAGCAAGGAAAAAAAATAACACCTTTTCTTGCTTCTTAGAGAAGAACACATTATACTCAGTAGCTTACAGAAGAGGAGCTGCAAATAGACCCACCATAAAATGTCAGCAGTGTCAATAGTATTAAATACTTCTATGTTTTATAGATAGGCTTACAAGGTAACATGTTGGTCTGTGACTGCAGCACAACCTGACAAAGAAAACCTACTGACCTCTGTTTAGAGTGAGCTACATGCTTGAACGTCAGCTCTCTTTATTCCTCTCAAAAGGCATACACCATCATGCTATTATGATTTAAGAAGGGCTCTTAAAATCTCTCATTTCCACAGTTGTGATAACCCTTCTTAAATAAATGGTTAAAAAAAAATCCCCTAAAATACTTAAGATCTAAGGTATCCTTACAAAGTAAAAGGAGTTTTGTAATTCATAAAATATACTATTATTTGTCATTGTTTTAATTGAGATTAGTTTTTAGGTCTATTCAAACACAGAAACTTTTGATTTATGAACATACCTGCATCTATTACCATAACAATGGTTGTACTGGGTGACACCAACACTCATTTAGCTCAGTTTTCTGTTTCAGATAACATGTAGCAGCAAATGCCTAGTATTTCTTCAATATCAAAAGCTTGGTAGGCAGGCTCTAAAATTCGGTGACATTGCAATTTTACTGTGACATATTAACTTGGCTACACTGCACAGGCTGTTTAACTTATGGACTGGATAAAACAACAATGATAACAGAGAAATCTACAAAACTATTTCTGGATGCAGTATGTGGTAGGTGCACAAATTAAATTTTAGGATGAACCTCTCTCTTTTTACCATATTTGCCAGCAGTGCTAATAGATTCCCTGAAATATCTCAAGCAATGTATCCCAAAAAATGAAGATTTAAGTAGTTAGTAAGTATAACCTGAGCTGGCTTTAATGCTTGAATCCTTAGAAAAATCCATTTTTACTGCCATATTCTAGTAAATGAGGTTATTACAAACATGCCCTTAAATAGAGGTGGTCCTGCAAACATCAGGGGGAAAAAAGAATGGAAAATTCTATGTTCACCCCTGAACATGCCAGATTTCATCATTCATAACTTGAAAAATGCTGAAGTGATTTTCTTTAAATTTGGATTGTTTTTCTTTCCTCTATTAAAGCTATAAAACAAGCCAAGTTTAAAGTTTGTAGCTTCAGCTGTTCTTGAATTATGCAAATATTTCAATATAAAAGCATTTTCCACTGCTGAACTGATTTTGCTCAGACTTTCTGAAGATTTCCCTTTGGGCCAAGATCAGTCATATAATGTATCTGACTAAAAGTAATTTGTTTAAAACTATTATGAGCAACTCTGTAAAAGGGATAGCTTTCACAGCATTTGATTCTGACAAACATTAGAGCACACATGTAGATACAACATACATGTTCCTGCCAGAGCTTGTGATTTTTGGTGCACTTCTTAAAAGCTCCAGCTGCTGAAATCAGGAGACAGCATGTGTTCATTAACTTCCCCTGCTCTCTCCACTTATGTATTTCTTGTGGTTACAGGGAAAAATCTTGAAATGTGAAATGTATCTTATAAGCTTAGTCAAACCTCAAAACTCAGTCAAATCCGGAAGCTCAGGCCTGGTAAGAGGGATATCATGGAACAGGGCTGTGGTACTGGGAACAGTCTTGATAGCCAAGTAATTCCCAGGATGGATGAGGAGCATCCACACAAGAAATCAACCTAATACTGTTCCTCAAATAAACTTTTTTTGAGCAAGTCCATAGATCCCATTTTGTGGATACTAAAAAGCTCCTGGGCAGAGGATTTTTCCTTCTCCTTCATTTCTGTGGGAAACTTCTAGTTTTCTACGCAGACTATGTAAATAGTAAGATAGGTTTTTTGTAAATAATCTCGTATCTGGTGTTTTTCACTTATGTTATGGTGTTGTAACAATAATAAAGATTCGTTCTCTCTCTGGACTCACTTGTGGCTGCATCTCTGAATTCCCCCAAGCCTGCTACACCATTTTACCATGTTACCAGTCCCTTTCCCAAAGCATAATCCTCTGTGCTGAAAGGTTTTGTCACAGGTGTCTCTCACAGGCTGTTTTTTCCAAGAGAGTTTTATCAAAATTCAGTCATGTTGGGGACCAATGCTAGAGAACATTACAATGGTTTTGTCTGGGCTCATTCTTAAGGTCACTGAGAAGGTTTAACACCTTCAAGTTTTTCAGTAAAAAGATAAAATTTGACATCACCGAAAAACACACCTCTGGTTGCCCAGAGAGGTTGCAGACATTCCCATCCCTGGAAACATTCAAGGTCAGGCTGGACAGGGCTTTGAGCAAGTCATTCTAGTTGAAGATGTCCTTTCTCATTGTAGGGGGTAGGACTAGATGAACTTTAAAGGTTCCTTCTGACCCAAACCATTCTATGATTATATGACATGGAGAGGAAAACCTCACACCACAATCACTTGCTTGTGCTCAATGGAGTCTTATTAGAAGGTGACAGTTAATTTAGTCAACACTTCATCTGCCACAGCTCCTGTATGCCAATCCTAAACATTCCTTTCCTTCCCTCTAAAACACACTGATCACACTCAGCTTGAATTTGAGCTTGCTTCTTCCTTGCAATTATTCCTACTGACAGAGAACAGGAAGGCAGGAGAGAGAAAAGGGGCCTTGGGGCTGGAGTACTGTGACGGAGCAGATATGAACAGACAGCAGAAAGACCCAATGCGCTTCATGAAAAAGACAGAAAAATTTTTCCTCTGAAAACACAAATAATTCCGACAGCCAAAGAAAGTGGACTGACAAATGGGAATGGCTTAGATTGAGCCTGCTGATGCAGTTTTTGCTTCTCACTGTTTCCACTATCTGCTCCAGCTGTATGGACCTCTAAGCTGTCTGTCAATCCATACCTGACTGCCTAGAGCTTGTGGTGTGTTTGAGGTGAGCCACCAGTGTTTTTGGCTGGCATTAAAACAATGTTGTATAAATTGTAGCAATTCATAAGATGACTAAAATCTTGGCAGTATGGCTAGGCCAGATTTTTGGAAGAAGATGGTTTTTCAGCTGTCTCAGTCTAAGCTCTCTGTGTCATCTGCAAGAACTATACTCTCCAATCTTTTTGGTCAATCTTTTCTTTTGGTAATAAGCTGTGCCTTTCTGCCCTATGCTCTGCTCCTCAAATACCTGTTGATACTTCCATTCTCTGGAATGTCCAGTTGCCACAGTCCTCTCCACATGTGATGACCAGCTGTATTCGGCCTTCTTCATATCACACACACCTCTACCCTGCCCTAGAAAGTTCATGTCAAATTTTCAGCATGTATCATTCTGTGTCTCTTCATGAATAGCCTGGCAATCTGCAACAACCCTTTTTATCCATCTTATTTCCCCTCCTTCCAGCCAGAACAGTATCCAAGTATGTCCCCTCATGACTTCCATAACCTGATCCTCATTCGACCTACACGTAACTCTTCAAAGAGGTGCACTCTCCTCTCGCAACTCAGCCCCATGGCTGCCTTGTCTTGGAACATCCTTAACAGAGCCTTTGACAGAGCAAACAGAGCTCTCTTAAGGATGTCCTCACAGCCTCCGTGCTGCCTGTCTCATTTTGCCATGCACGGGGGCAGGGGGGAAGGAAAGGAGGATAGGGGTGACCATCTGGCTGTGTCTCTTCACAGGGTGCAGACTGATCTAAGCCAGACATGCTTGGCCCTCCTGGTTGCCAGGGTACTGCTGACTCATATCCACTGGCCAGGACCCCCAGGGCCCTTTCCACAGTGCTCCTCTCCAGCCTCTCCTTCCCCAGCCCTTACAAACAGCCAGGGTTGCCTCATCTCAGGTGCAGAATCCAGCACTTGTCCTTGTTAAACTTCATATGGCTGGTGATTGCCCATTTCTCTAATTTGTCAAGGTCTCTTTACAATCTGTCAAGGTCTCTCTGCATAAATATGTTGTTTAACATAATAAACATGTTGTTCTTATTATTATTAACCTGGACAAAATATAAAGCAGAAGGTATGAACAAGCATACCCAAATCCATAGCTGACTTTGCAAACACTATTTTAATCTAGGCACAAGCCCTTCAAGACTTTACCGTTCCCTCAGAAAGGCAAGATAAACAAATACACACAGCCTGCTTTTTCAAAACCATACTCATGTGCATTAGAAAAAAGAAAACAATTTTATACTGGTAACTCCTAAATGCAGTAATTATTTTAAAGATCATTTAGAAACCTTTTTACTTTCCACTGTGGGTTTGAAACCTAGACCTAGTTAGTTCTGGAAGAAGTGTGTTAGCAGCACTCTATGCCATTCTGCAGTATCATCATATGTTAAATTAAGGGACACATTTTCCTTCTTCCATTATTATTTTAATGTGAGGAGGTGGGAAAAAGATGGTCCATACCAAAGGAAGGGAAAAGGGGGAAAACAATAACAAATTGGTATCTCTTTCGAGAATTGCCCCACAGGCCAAACATTTTTATGTTCTTAATCATTATTAAATGACTTAACATGACACACAGAGCCTGGCGAATGATTGCATCCTGACATGAGAACGAATTACAAATGAAATGAAAGATCAAGCTGTATTAGAGGACTGCCTCTGGGAAATGAAAATCTTTAATTCTCTTTTATTATTGACATTTATTTGGCTGCCATGAATAACAACATAGCAAAGAGATTCAGCTATGCTGGTGCACTGAATAGCTTATCCCACAGCTCAAAACTGCCTTAACATTTATCATGTTTGCTTTTGTAGCTGACACCATTGCATATAGTCTCTATCCATCTCACATTTATCATGCATATAAAGTGCATTCTCTAATTTAAGTTCATTTCATAGCGAACAAACAGCTAAGATTAGCAAGTGTCAGTCCTCAAATAAGCTCCCGGTTGTAAAAATATCAAAGGAGGGATTAATGGATTTGTTAACAACTCCAGTTTGAAGAATAAAAAAAGTACTCAGTGAAAATTAAATAAGAGCACAGGAGGGTTACATATAAGATTTAGGTTTACTACATTATTACTAGCTCATGTATAAAAACATTTTTATACTGCTATTTTTCAGTCAACCGCACAATACTCAAGCGGAGTGCCTCCACATGGGCCATTCATATTACACTGTAACTTTCTGCAAGGAACACTTCCATCATCATTCAGTGAGATACACATACCCAGCTCTCAGTGACTGGTTTCTATTTCCTTTAAAACTGTTTGTAGCTAACAAAATAGGGGAAGCAGCAAACTATTGGAAAAATCTTTCAAACTGCTGCACGGAATGATCTATATAGCAGTGACATACCTGCTTAGTGCCTAGCCCTGAAGCCACAGTCTGAAGCCAATTCTGATTTTAAGGCAAATATCGCATGAGTAAGCACCAGTCCCTCAGGTGCAAAGCTTCCTCTACTTCACTTGATTTCCAAAGGAGGAATTCAGCCCAGACTAATAACTTACCTTCTGAAGGAATGAACTACTAAAATGGCTCGCCACAGCACATGTTTTTAATAGCTTTATTTAGTCTAGAAGCATAGGTGGACAGAATTAAAGAGACTGTCAAAAGGTAGGCAGTCATGTTTATAATGCTTAAATCTGTGCGTTGTACATCATCAATTTAGACAGCAGAAACTACTTGTATCCCTGCTAGAACACCTTTTTCCCACGTACTCCTTGGAGAATTAGAGAGCAGACGGCTGAGAAAAGCTAAAGTGAGACTTTCTGCTCAAAGCAAAAAAAGCCTGGAAATTCACTTAGTACTGGATTTCACTTCCTCCTCTTTGCAAATGTTTAAATATACTACACTGTTGCACAGCTGTTCTCAGCAGGCACAGTGTATTCTTGTTTGCAGCAAAGATGGCTACACAGATAAAATCTCAAGTCATAAAAATCTGAGTAAAACCAACTGGATCAATATTTTAAATCCATGTTATAAAAATGTTCAGAACTAAATTCTCAGGTATTCTTGTGAAATAATAACTTCTTAAATTCAGACTCTTGAAACAATTAAAAGCATAAAAGATAAGAAAGGTGGACTAACATCAAAAGGCAAATGCTGTGACTACCATTTAAAATTTGTAAAACCACAACTTGTAATTGATTAGCTGGAATATTTACTGTGAGCGACAACGGAGATTTGAAAAATATACCTGTAGCCAATATAGTGTCATCTTTGCCCTGGGTAAAGACCACGATTCTCTGCCTTTTAGTGTTCACCTTCGGCAGGGCTTGCGTCTTCCGGGCTATCTCTTTAATGTCTTCAGTCTATTAAGAGAGAGAAAGAAAATTCTTGTTACAGCATAGTAGAGTGGTGAGAACTTTACTAGCAGATCAAAGATTTATTTTCTTACAGCTAGGTATAAAATACTTTACTGTCAGTAGAGGAAGATTTTTAAAAGGAGGAATACTTCATTCTCCAAAGGGTTTATGTAGTACTATGAGACCATTGTTTTTAATCTTGATAATGATAGTTCAGCTATTCTAACCACTGCAAAACTGCAAAGCTAACAAAGGAATTACATAGCATTTCTTAATGAGCAATTAGTGGGCTTCTTTGCTGCTGACTGGATTCTAACCATACCTATCATAAAATTAAAAATAAAATCGGTAAGAGAATACTTCGGATAAACTCTGAGGCTGATTTTCATCCAATTTAGCCAGGTTTTATACTATTGTAATACCTCTTACAAGTACTTTATCTAACTTCCCTACAGAAACTAGGCCCATCAAGCAAACTGTCCACTGCAGCACTGACAGGGTGTGCAGCCCAGCTCCCACTAGCTGGTTGCATAATTGAGATCCAGGGAAGCAAAGGGCAAAAGGTATATTCAGTGGGGCACAGAACATGACCAATTTTCTGAAGTAAGGCTCAGCTGCAAAAGTTTCAGAAATCCTTGCTTTAAAAGGATACTGTACTTCACTGTGCATGTAGCTGGGAACAGAGAACCTGGCAGACTGAACCAAACCTCTCATTCATCCACGTGTCTTAGACACCAACAAGTTGGGAATGTTTAAATTAATGCAGCAAACTCTAACAACACTTGTTATTAGAATATTATAATTTCTACTCTCACAGTTGCCATATGATCTTAAACACAAGGGTTTCAATATCTAATTGACTTAGTTTTCAATCTAATCTATAATAGGTATTTCTGTTATTTGTATTAACATCAAAACCTTTTATAACGCTATATGGGAAGCTTTTGTTCTCAGATTTATCTCAAGTCAGTAAGTTCTACAAATTAACTTTGGTATATGCAATCTATTTCTTGCCATAATTCATATACTTTTTCTTTTTTTTTCTTTTATTTTTCTAACATTAGGAAAGGAGTATGTATGACTGTAATTATTATCTGTGCTATTTATTGTGTCCCACTTTGTTCATATCTGTGTTAAATATCACTGTATTTTTTCCCAGTTTCCTCTTTGTACAAGGAACTGTAGTGAAGCATGGTGAGGGCCTAGCCTTGAATATATGAAAACATAGCAATATTTTCTGCATTGCTTTGTGCACTGTTTGTTATGAATCCAAACTCATTTTTTAACACTGTTACTATGACAGACAGAGAATATGCCTGGGTTATATATTTACCAGCATCCCTTTATGTGAAAATTATCTACCTCTTCTGCAACACTTTTAGTCTCCCTCTAATTTCTTCCCTAACTTGGGAACCCATTGATTTATATACATTTGGCAAACACGAAAATAGTTTCCCTTTACTTATTGGTCTCTTCACCTCTTTTTAAAATTCTCTCACGCTTTTCATTTCCATATATGATACTCTCACTTGTGTTATTTCTTCCTTCCTCCTGCTTAGATAGTTAGTAAAGCTTTTAGAAGACAGTGTCTGCTACCAGAGAAGAGAAGAACTGGAGGCAGTAACAGGGGACATCTTACCACTAATTCTCAGAAGGCAATGAGTCTCTTGAAGATGCCAGAGAAAAAAATTGAAATCGCTGCCCTTCTGTTTTGAAAGGTTTTTTAAAGAGCTTTATGTACAGCAGGTATCAGGTGGTGGCACAAGCTGTTGAATACGGGATGGATGGAGAATACAGCCTCCAGTTTGGCAATACACAGGCTTACCAAAGGCTTACCATATGAAGGTTAACCTCAATTCTGAACTACTTCAGGCCTTGGTAATTAGGAGATCCACAAACTGCTGCAATAAAGCATCATGTGGATCAAAGGAAACAGGGGAGAGGTGTTTAGTTTTTGCTAAGTAGGAAGTGGCTACTAGTGACTTTATTAGGCACATTTTCAGTGGAGTAAAGGAGGCACAGAAATCAAAGAGCTTGAAGAGATCTGTAAAATGTATTTACATGCATGATGAATTTTAAAAGGAAAATGATGAAGTTATAATAGGAGAAAATGGCATGATCAAGAGATGATTTCTCCAGCTTAAGGAAGAATAAAGATTAACTTAGATGAAGAAAAGAGGACCCTGAGGAAAGAGATTAGTGAAGAATGATGGTAAGGATGAAATAAAGTAGACAGGGAAAGAGAGTAAAAAGCACATGTGTTTTCAGGAAGAATTAAATATATATAATAAGCATGTAGCAGTAGAAGAAAAGTATTTAGGGCAAAAAGGTAATTTTTACCAAAAAGCAGAAATTTCAGGACAGAGTGGCTTGGAGACTTCTGTCTGACTGTGCAGACTTTAGAAGTAACTGAATAGTGTCTTCTGTGAAAATTAACTTGACCATTTTTAGCCAAAATTACTTCCTATACTAATTTTTTTTTCAAAGGAAGAGAATAAAATAGAGCTTCAACGTCAGTGTTGAGGAGGCTTTAACTTTTGCACAGTTTTTTTTTTTGAAGGTACAACTGTGACATTTTACAATATGTGAGTATTTACAGCTTAAGACTGCAGAGGTACTATGCCCCTTATTTCACTGTCAGGCAAACATCATGAAATGTTGTCATGTCCTATTTCTGCTCAGAATAAATAGCCAAAACGTCTAATATTTATTTAGCAGTGACTTGTACCTGCCCAGTTACTGAGTCTTTCTTACACGTCCTGTGCCTATAGACGTGGCTGAATAATAAGACTGTACTGGTCTGTGGTCCTAAAGCCTCTATACACGCCCCAAATCCACAGCACACTCCCACATACCCACTTACATACTTGAATCTGATTTAACAAAGCTGACACACAAATCTCACTAAAGCATGATTTGCCTGCTGATGCTGCACCTGAAAAACCTTGCATGTGGCATTCATTCCAGCAAGTAAGTGGGATATATGCATGTGAAGAAAGCATATCAGATATCCCAGGATCAGACAAAGGCATGCGGCAAACTGCATCCAGTTCGAACTGCTATCGAACCGTGTCTTCTGATTGCTGCCTCTGAACAGATACCCACTAGCTGGGACTGCCACAGCCCTGACCTAAACTGGCATAAATCCACTGAAAACAGTGGACTTGTGCTGTGTACCTCGTTAAATTGAAGACCCAAATCTGGTCCAGGGTGACAAAACTCTCTCTAATATGGTTCCCCAACGAATATGTACTTAGAGACCTCTAACAAGAAAAGTTATTTTGCATGGCAGCTGCTACTAACCCCTTAGATATTTACTGTCCCATCCATTTCAGTTTACTTGGGTTGACAGACAGAACTGAATCCTAAATTTTATGTGTAAAGTAGTATTTTGTTTTCCTAATTTCTACATAGAAGAAACAGGAACTTATCTTTTTGTAAAAGCAAAATTTCATAAACCTTTGTTACTTGGAAATTATTAGGAATGTTGTTAAAATATACAGTATGTATATATATACTGTATATATATACACTGTATATATATATATAGTTTTAAAATGTCGTAGAACATGAAATTCACAAAAAATCCCCAACCCCACAGTGATGCTCTCTAGGAAGAGACAACATCAGAAATAATGTCCTAGTTTTGATTATTACAGATAAGTGTTGGTCAGGGTACATAAGGTGAAGGAAATAATGGCCTTCAAATATCGTGATTGATTTTACAAAAATATCTTGTATTTCAGCAAAATACAGTGGAAAACTAACCGTGGGAATGGTGAAGCATAACAATTACAATTCCTTCAAATGGAATTTCCCTTACAAAGAAAAAATCAGATTTGTGTCATGGAAGTGTTTTCCCCTACCTATAACAAGATTTCATTTCTTCAGAAAAGGTGTATATTTTCCTGAAGTTCTCTTAATTGTAACTTCTCTTTTTTTCAAAAACTGTTTCAGATACATTTAACTCATTCCATGTGTAAAAGATGAGTTTAGTACACAAAACTGTTGAAACTACTGTGAGGTAGAACAAAAAGCCCCACAAACAAAAAACCAACCGACCAACCAAAAGAAGCTAGTCACCAACCGATTCTCTATGCTAAATGATTTCTGATTAAAAAATAACAGTCTTTCCAGGTGGCAATTCAAATGCAGCCACCAGCAACTTTTAATCACTTCTATGATAAACATCCTCTTGATTTTTGCCCTGGTCAATCAAGTAGTTTCCTTTAATTTGCCATGCTTTACCAGTTTTCTACTCCCAATATAAAAATCAAGCTTTTGAGAGTTCCTGGAAATTTTTCTTGGTTTTAATTGAATGGCTAATTGAAGCTCTTTGGGTTTTTCATAAGATACTTTATTATCAGTGTGATTTTTTTTTTGCCTCTACAGCACAATAAGAAAACAAAACTGCGGACAACTTATCAAGTTTTACTCATCTCTGTCAGCAAACTTGACACGTGAGTCGTTGCCAAGCAAGGGAGTAATAAGAGATAAGATCATAATCATTGTGCACTTTACTGATACGCTGTAATCAAATGTGGCAGATTTAGGATGTTCAGGAGGAACTGTGCTAAAATCTCTAAGCAAGCACTAATGGAAAGGTTAATATGATGGTAGTTAGCAGACACCAGCAAAAGCAGTTTGTCACTAGAGCTGAATTTAAACCAGGCACATTCAAAGTCTTTAGCTCAAGGGGGCAATAAAAATATAGAATGGGTAGACCTAATACACTACTTCCTTTCTTTTTATTGTCTAGCTACCAGAGGGTACCAATAATTTCTTATGCTTCATATTTTGGAGGCATCTGTGAAATTCATTCGTTAGCATAAACTCAAAGTGTATTTTTATGCTTAACAATACAGATTATACAAATGAAAATTGACAGTGATAAAAAGTCTGGATTTCTACAAAGCAGCCACGTGAATTTGGGAAACATAAAATGAAATGGGACAGCCCACAGTTTTAATAGCTAAAACAGTGATGGCATTGATGTACCTGCTGGTGTATGGTTCTAAAGAAATCTAAAGTGTAGAACAAAAGCTGTCAGTCTTTCCCTCTTTTTTTATATGCAACCAACCACACACAGAAGTGGCACATTCTTAAAGTGATGTGGTTTGAATTGCGCGGCTTCTATTATTTAGGCAAAATGGGTGTTGAGCAGTCAAACTCCTCTCTATTCTTTCACACTGCAAACAAATCAATTACGGTGGGTCTTATTTCAGTGAAAAAAACAACATGTAAAAGGATTTATGTGTGTTCAGTTCTGCAATTTAGATTTCAGTAAGATCACTTACTATCTGCAAAATTAGCACAAGCCTTGTCACAGTAATTATAGTATTTAAAACCTGCCTATTTGAATTCAGCGTTAGAGACCAATAGCTGATGGCTCTCCAGATTAAGCTATCTGAATGTAGCCAATGGGAGGTACCAGTCAAATAAATACCTCGAGAAGATGAAATAAAAAGCTTTGAAAATGACTGTAAAATCAATAGTATTTACTTCAAGAAAGTAGAGGATCAGACATTTTTAGAGCTCAGATGGAAAACACCAACTCCAATATGTTTTGAAACACAATTTCCACAGTACCTTTTCTAAAAAGCAGCTGTTTGTGGAAGCATGGTTTACATTAATCAGTACCTAACAATTTTATATACAACCTTTCTAAAATTCATTTGCATAATGATAATCCACATATGGCAGGGTTTAAGTTATTTAAGCGGTGTTATATTTCACTATTTAGTCTTGCTTCACCACTGCTTTAGCAGTGAATCCTTCTGGAGTGTAATGCAGCTAATGAGGTAGCTTTTTAACTGAACAAACTGACAGGTCCCATATCTGCAGAGGCAGCTTGAAACCGTGCCCAACCTCTCGGCTTCCCAAGAGGCTTTTCAAAATTCAATAAATAACATCTGTAGGCGATGTTGGGTGCAGACCTAGCAGAGTGCGTCATAACACTGAGCTGGCAGAACAAAGAAACCATGACGACTGCCAAGTTTCCATGGCAACCGCTGCGAGGCTTGGAGAGTATAATAGCACATCAATCATTGTCCAAAAGAACTTCATTATCAGCAAGAAAAAAACCTTTAGGATCTGTTTAGTGTGCAATTGTGGGTTAACTCACCTCAAAGCCTTGCTCTCTAGCAAAAGTGGCAGCTTCCTGAAATAATAAAAAAAGAACAGTTAATTATAAAGTGCTAGATAATGAAGAAATAACACATTCTGAAACTCATTCAGCCAGTTTTCCTTTTACACGATTATCTCAATATAGCCATATACAGTTGTTCAATTCTGATAGTCGCACTAAAAGCTTCCCCCTCTTCCCTCAAGCCCAACAA
Organism: Oriolus oriolus; assembly: GCA_013400235.1. Taxonomy (NCBI): domain Eukaryota; kingdom Metazoa; phylum Chordata; class Aves; order Passeriformes; family Corvidae; genus Oriolus; species Oriolus oriolus. Next base: position 2,580,436 of record VXBT01010684.1, read on the forward strand.
CAGCACAATGTCAACACATTTCACGAGTTCAAATAAAGAAGGTACAATATGATTTTTTCCGAGTGAGGAAAGTTACTTCTGGAGATAGGACTTGAACTAGGAAACATCCCTCAGACACATTTTTAATTGAAATTGTATCATATCTCCATTTATGTATGGCACTTCATGGGATACATGTTACCGGGCCATTTAAAAAAAATAATTTCTCATCTACACTGCATTAAAAAAAACAGGATCACTAAATGTGTTCAGACCCTTGTGGTAGAATCAGATGAACATTTAAAAATATTCTGATGTCTTAATCACAGCTTTAAGCAATTTAACTATGTTCTTTTCCTGAAAGAACAGAGGAAACATCATGGTATCAGAATGTCCTCATGTCTTATTTATATTAATTGCTGCAATTAAAATCTGTTTTGAAATAAAAGCAAGGGGATGGAAGACAATAGTGATGTTTTTCCCTTACCCACTTTCTATCTTAACATTGGAAATATTGCAGAAAACCCTGGAAGTCTTTATGTTTTAACTTGCATTCTTCCAAATTATCTTTGCCAAGTGATATTAATAGAGGGACAATCTTGAGCCAGTATGGTGAGTTGATCTAACTAAACAGAAATAACTACTGTACCAAACCAGCCCAGTGTTTTGGAGAGATTTTAGCGCTTCAGAAAACACACAGTGGTGGATCGACATGATCTGTCAATTTGGGGGCAATAGAAGAATTTGAAGTGGGTACAATTGATTATAACAACAGTAAGTTGAGGTTAATAAAATGTGATAAGCTGAAAAGCACAACTCCTCAGGCTGCTTTACTGCAGAAACATAAGGCTGACCGGGTTACCCTTAGCTGATGTTGACAGAAAAACTGAATCATGGTCCTGACAATTGGGTGCGGGCAAGGTTAGCCACTTTGACAATTTACTTACAATTGAATCCCTTCTTGTACATCACACAGTCAATGACATTTGCTAGCCTGGCTGTCAAGAAGGAGTGTAGGGTTCAAAGATATCATGCAGTGTTTTCCTAAACCAGCATGTGATTAACAAAGCCTATGCTCGTATGAAAAAAGGAGCCTGCAAGCTTCCACTCTGAAGTGATGCACTTACAATGAACTGCAACACAATCAAGAAAGCCTCAAATGGGACCGTGACACAGAAAAAAAAAATAAAATAAGAGAAATAAGGGAGTGATAAGGAGGAAGAGAATAAGAAAATGGACTAAAAATTATGTCTTGTAGCCAAATAACTTCCTTAACCTCAGGTTTTTGGTCATGCAATTGAAATCGGAAGTTACACTGATCTGTCTTAAGGGATTTCTTTAAAATCCCAATACAGCAGAACATTAACATCTGTGTTAAACTATTGTCTGGCCAGGAAACTGGACACCAGTACATGAAATAAAAACTGTTCCAGTGAAGTGGTGCTTTCTTGTGTGGGAGACTTTGAGAGAATTCATCTTAATTTTCTGTACTGAGGCACCCAAGCACAGCACATGTTTTGGAAGACTTGGCCCTTCCACAGGAAAGGATAAATGATTGCACATTTGTTAAAAAGTATCTTGTCTTCAGATTCTCCGGTAAGAGCGTCATCTTTTAGCCTGGTCTGCTGCCCAGCTACATGAATAATGGCAGCCAGCATACAATCATAGATTTTCCTGCAGTTGACCTCTAATCTAAGGGTGTCTGAACACGCCAAAGAACAACAGCAATCTTAATTTTCTTCTCTCCTATCAACTGAACCTCAGAACAACTCCTGAGCAGCTTATTTCAGTAAGGATTGTACTTACAGTCCCCTAAAACCCAGCTTCTCTCAGAATGAGATCCCATTAAGAATTAAGGCCCTTCCAGTAAAAAAAACCCAAACAAACAACTAATAAAGCTCAAAACACACATTTGGATTGTGCAGTTTGGTGTTTGCAAAATGCTGAGAAATGTGAGGCAGGCTCTGATTGCCAGGGACAGTTCAAAGTAAATTAACCAGATAAAAGCGATGAGAACCTTTTAGTATCTATTCACAGTAACAGTGAGAACAGGAAACAAGCAGAACCCATCTGTGCAGCCCTAGGGCACCTCATACTGAGCTTCACGTCTCTAATAAAGTAGTCAGGTTAAAATCTAAGTGGCTGTAACATGTGGAGACTGCTTGGGTTACAGCGGCCAGCCGGGGCGTTCCCTGATGCAGGTGATAATCAGTATGATAATCACTATATTTACAGGCTTTCCATTTTACATCTGACACTGAAAATCACGAAGAAGGAGGGATTAAGGAAATAAACAACCTACACAGAAGCTTTACCGCTCCCCAGAGAATGCAGCATTTTCATTCATGCGTGACATGCGACAACAGCAGAGCAAAACAGCGACAGAACAGAATTTTCTTAGGAGGCTTCATTTCACATCAGGAGTTCTTTCAGTTTTGATAAACTTTACACATTATTCATTCATTACTCCAGCTCAGCATTTTCAGAGCTGTTTTCTGTTACTGTCTACAGAACATTTCATAAAACCCTCTCCCCACCTTATCACTGTTTCATACTCAATATATTAAAAACCACACTCCTTTTTCTATATAATCTTTTTACTAACTGTGACAGCTAATTTATTGTCATGCCACCTAAAGCAGATATGAGATTTGTTTTTAGTTGTGAAATGTCATTTGGCTCATGCCGTTTGGGGGACAAAAATCCTCAGTATAGTCATGCTGAAAAAACCTGTGTGCAATGTTACTTAATGGGAGTAACACAATGTCACCAAAGTTAACACACACCCTCTCTTTCCACAATAGTGAGCAGTTTACACAGGAAAGCGAGATTAATTAAGGAGATAACAATAAAAAAGACAACTTCCGTCAGTGCTGGCCTTGCTGTTATGTTAGAATTTGCTTGTTAGCTGAAAACTATTCCCATTCTTGCATGTATTTTACTGCTGTTAGAGCCCCAGCTGAAAACGATTTCCATTCTTGAATGTGTTTTATTGCTGTCTGAGCCCCAGCATTCAGTAAAAGGAGCTGTTTATAATCTACACACGGGCTAATTTTAACAGGACTTGTTAAAATCCTGAGCCCTTTTATCAGCAGCAGTACAAACTATTTGTTCATAAGTAAACAGAAACATACCCTCCAAACACAGAATCCATCAGCATCTGCAATCCTAGGGGTAACACATAATCCTATGTGAGGCTCCTGTGTCAGTATACCTTTATGATTATAGAGTTAAGATGGCTCAACTTCAATAATTGCATGTTCAGTTTGCCACGAGACACAGAAGGCACGCCGTATATTGAATATTCTTGACACATCCAAATTTTTTTTGTTGGTACAAGGTTTTATGATTACTTGATCAAATTACAGCCAAAATGGTAACAACATGCATAGTGGGTTAAAATTAATTAATGTAGGCCAACATAAAACTCATGCAGTTGCACTGAACAGCACTTGAAACCACGTATTGCCAAAATTAGCTGACAAAGGCTGCTTCAAAAACACCACCAACATTATTATCCACAATACGCATTTTAACCTTTGGATCGAAAAAAAAAGGAGCACTGAAAACTAAATTTGCATTTCATTGCTGAAATCAACATTATCTCATAAAGAAATGATAAAACAGCAGGACAGCAATGATACCCTCGCACACTGAATGCATTTCCCGTAATTACACAAAAAAGCAAATGCAGGGGACACTGAAGATAATCCCTCCCCTGCCATCTTTCTTGGTAGGGAAAACATCTCATAGAATAACCTCAACTCACGTATTACAGTACTACCCCCTGGACTTGATTTACTGTTTTTAATTGGGAGATTACTGACAGGTTTTGAGGGAGTTCCTACTTCATTAACTGTAAATCTCCTGACTTACCCAAAACACACCCTATTCACATTTTCAGGAATACCATCCTCTTTTCTCTGCACAGCAAGTCTGTGACGCAGAGGGCTCAGCCCAGCCCACGAATCAATGCAATCTCAAGCCTGCACACACATACAGAGCATGTGAACTGCAGAGGAAGATCCTTGCAGCCCAGTGCAGAGCAGAGTGCATAACAACAAAAAGAAATAAAAAAACCAAACTTGTGTGGACTTGCTCAATGAGGAGCAGTAAACGACCACGAGGACCACATACTTTGTGTCTGCATTTGATGGGACAATTCCTACTGGTAACAACCACGTTTGATTATAATTTGAATAGTGCTTCCAGCACTGTACCTGACAAGCCTTTGTAGACTGCTAGAATTTTCTAAAAATGACTCTTACACATTTCCTTCCTATCCCACATTTCAGAAGCATGGATTGTTAGTTTTCTTCTATTTACACTGTTTCCCTGAACACACTGAATGGTATGATTATCTCGCTCAGATAATTCCTTTTTTCTTCAGTATAATAATTTACTACTATTCATCCCACTCCTGAATTCATCTCCAGTCCTGGTGTAATTTTGTGTTCTTTGTATCCTCCCTTGCTTTTCCACAGATTGTACTGTTTGTGGCAACAAAGTTACTTTCACAAATCTCTAGCATTAAACTCCTGTTGTCTAAATGAAATGGGTGACAACTGAAATAAACAAATGAGGATACAGGCAAGACTTTTGTACAAGTGGTGTCCACCGATATCTACAACTTCATTCTGTAGAAGACTGACTCAAAAAATCAAAGTTGGTTTAGATTGATAATCTCCTTTCTTAGAGGTAGATGCTGACAATTTATATTTCTGAAAAAGACATTTTTATTCATGATTTCCTAAAGGGCAGTAGACTTGTAAAACAAAAACCAAAACCAAACAAAACCCCCAAAAAACAATGTATTATTTGTCACTCTGCACTCTAGAGACATGAGTCTTTATTGTAATATAATTACTAAGGCTTGCAGGTCACCTTAAGTAGGCATATTTGTCCTTCTATCTGTCTTTCCCTTCTATCATCTTTCCCTGTCCCTAACAAGGAGCTTTCTTATACAATTCTTGTCTTGTGTTTTCAGAGCTGTACCCTTGTTTCATACATGTTATAGGTACTGAGAACCTCTGATTTCAGTAGTATCTGTTGTGCCTGGTAACTCTGAGTGTCAGCCAAAAAAATATATATTCCTCTTTTGTTAAAATCTCCCCCCTTTTTTTCACTTCTAAGATAAGTCATAAAGAATGATTATCAAGATCAACATGTGCCCTCCTTTTGGCATTTCCTTCATTAAAAACTTGTCACAGTGCAGGAGATATGCTAGTTTTTAACAAAGAGACCTAGTGAGCTGTGCCATGCCATTTTTTCCACTCTTCCAGCTTCAGGCCAGTTTATGCTAAATACAATCCTGGAAATGGGGCTTAAGGCACAGAGAAGACAATGGATTTTCAATTGTTGCCTTTGAATTATAACAAAGATGTCATGAATACATCCACTAACTTCATGGCAGAGTTGGTGGGGTGTTCTGTCAAATCCAGGTATTTAATGCAGCCCGCGAACGTGCAGCAATATGATCTGTCTTTATACCACTTTTTCCTGTATGTGCTTCACAAACCCAAACTCAGGTAAATCTGATTTTATTCCCTGTCCCAATTTTAAGAAAATAATAGATTCAGGTATATACACGCACAGAGAGATATCATAGCAAATTCACAGTTCTTAACACTGTGAATTAACAGCACACAAGAACTACAAGTACTTTCATGTGATGCAAATAGGGGTGATGCCAAAGCTGTGGTAATCATAATCATGACCTACCTAAGGAATTAGAGGCAGATTCTGCTAAAGACTCTGCAGATCAGTTGAAAACATGATTTCAACAAATGGCTGCTATTATTCTGCTATTTAAAACGAATGGATGGAAAGTCTACCAGACACAGCTCCAGCTGGATCACTAACCTTTAGTACCAACAGTACATTTATTGTAGTTAGTGGCAAGATACACGTGTTCATCCTCATTCAGCACTAAATAGCTATCAGTGGTTACTCAAAACACTGTAGATAGTCCTATCCAGCCTTTTATGTCATTGTAGCTTGATTTAGACAGGCATTACTTTATGGTCAACTATTACTACATTTCACTGTGTAAAGGCAATACAAGCTCATATGCCTTTATTAAAAATGGCCATTTCTAAAGGCATTAAGGGCTCAAAAGCAAATGTAATTTCATGCTTTTCCTTTTTTTTCTTTTCCTCAGAGACAGTTGCTTTAATATGGGTCATACAAGAGTTTGAGAACAGAAGACAAAAGAACCACCCGGTACATTTTCTGAAACAAATGGGGAAATTTCTGCTACAGCTGAGTAAGTGTGCGCTACACTTGGGGATGTGTTAGATGAATGTAATGCTTCAATATTATTTTTGTTTGACAACACAGAGGACTAATCCTTGATTCTGTCAGTAGTGTAAACCTGTTCATGTTTCAGAGAAGATCAATAGAAGTGGTCAGAGAATGGACAGACCTCGCACACAGCTTGAGAATCAACATTGAGAACCAGCAAGTATCCACCCCTCGCTGGTTACTACTGAAGAAAGCACAGCTGGCATCAATTGGATGAGGAGATTATCATAAAGGAACACTGAGATGTTTTTTACCCTACTTTCCTTTTCTTATGAGCAGTGCTAGACTCCCAAATTTTTTTTCCATAAAGGGTAGATAGCAAGAATTCATATCATATCCTAAAATATTATTTCAGCTTGCTCCAGAAATACTAAAGATACTGGTAAATATATGTACACTGCCTTCACCCAGTAGTTGAATATGTAAAATAGTAAGAATCATTGCAGAATAATCAGAATAATCAGAGTAAGTGTAAATACCATATGGGGTTAAAGTTGTAGTGTTCAGAGGGGGTTCTGGCAGCGTACCAGAAGGTTTTGTCTGAAAAAGCCTAGTGTGAAAAGAATTGAGAAAGAAACATATTTCCTGTCCTGCTTGGGTTCACCCTGGAGTGTCTGTATCACGTACAATTCATTAATATTCAAGCTATTTACTCTCCTATTCAGGTTATTACCAGAACTATAGTCCCTGCCAGAATCTTCTATAGAAAGAATCACCCTGGGTCAGAGCTTAATGCCATTACAGGGTCTGCAACGGCTGCAGCAGGGATATGCCTCTGAGCCATTTTGAAATTCTATGATGGATAAAGTGCTGTTACTTACATGTCTATCTTACATCCTTACCTAGAGAACTGAACTACCTATGACTCTGTATGTGTGTCTCTCCTCACATATTACAAGCATCAAATTAGTGAACAATACTTCTTCACACCATTTCTCTATACAAATATGTCTGTCTCCACCTTAATGATAAATGCATCATCATCAGAAGTGGGGCAGAAGAAAAAAACCCCACCCCTTCCTTAAACAGCACTGAATCAGGAGAACATAACAAAAATGAGAACAAATATCTCAAAAAGAATGCCTAGAAGATAAGAGTTTTATTTGCATATAAAAATAAAAGATGTGTGGGGTCTTTTGAAGTCTTTAATACTGTTCATTGAATGCTCCCAGTGCTAACTTTCTGGCTGGAGGGTGACAAACAGAAATAAAAGATTGCATCACTTTCAACGAGGTCTTCTATGATTGTAACCACTCAAACTAGCCTGAAATCAGACAAGACATTCTCATCTAGCAATTTCAGATGAAGAGAATAATCAGATACTGTGCTAAAAGTACCAGGATCCAGCAGGATTGTCTCTAGTCCTGGTAAAAGATTAACATATTTTTAGCACTGAAATTGAGTTGTTTTATACACTTTGTTTAGTGTGATGCCATACACAGCCATTTAGAATTATAACTGAGGCTGTGGCATTGGGAACTCTGTAAAAAGCAATCATTGTGTCACACTCTTCATGTGCTGGGCTTGTTTTGCTTGTTACCTCTAGCAAGAAAATAAAGTTGCTCACTGCCATCTTCAGCAATAACACTAACTTTTTCATCTTCAAATTACATATTTTACCCTTTCAATGGATTTCAAACCCAGCTGACTTTAAGATTCTTACTCGAGTTTCTTGTGCTGTTTAAAGCAAATTCAATGATGCATTTATCCGTGTTCAAGGCACGAATACTCAAGATGAATTTTGTTTCCTGAAATTTTCAGTTCTAGCTAACTGTAGCTACTTTATGGAAGGAAAAACCTAGCTCTCAGTCTGGACCAGCAGACCACCAGTGCTCCCTCACAACATGGTCATTGCATGGAAAAACAACATTTCAATCTGACCACAGTTAGATCACTGTGGTCCTGAATGAAGAACATAAGCTCTAATTCCAGATGTGACTAAGGCACTATTTATCATCTTGGGCAAGTTGCTAATTTCTTGGATCAATTTTTTAAAAATCCATAAAAGTTAGAATTTAACTGCTTTTGACCATTAAGTGTTTATGGATGAGGGAGTTTGGGTATGTTTGTTCTTCCATTAGAAGCCATCCTGAACTTGAGACAGGCTCAAACAGAGCAGAGACTGAAAGAACAGTCAAATAATGAAATCAAAGGGATATGATTCCAACATATTTTAAAATGGTATTACAAAAGACATGCAGTGGTTGAGTTTGGGAGTGGCCTCTGAACATCATCTAGTCCAACCCCACTCCTCAAGCAGAGTCAGCTAAAGCACGCTGCCCAGGACTATTGGGTTTTGAATATTTCCAAGGATGAAGTCTCCACAGCCTTTCCGGAAAATCTGTTCCACCCCTTGACCACTATCACAGTACAGTTTTTTCTTATGCTTCAGTGGAATTTCCCATAGTTGAATTTGTGCCCGTTGCCTCTTGTTGTGTCACCGCCCACCACTGTAAAGAGCCTGTCTCTGTTATATTTACCACCTCTCGCTAGTGTGCCTTGGTAAGATCTCCCTGAGCCTCCTCTTCTTGAGGCTCTCAGTCTCCCCTCCTCACACAACAGCTGCTCCAGCCCTCAATCATCTTTGTGGCCCTTCAGTGGCATCACTCCAGTAAGTCTGTGTCCTTCTCATGATGGGAGCTCAGACCTGGACCCAACGCTGCAGATGCATCTCATTGGGGCTGAGCAGAGGGGAGGGAACTGCCCCCCCACCTGCTGGCAATACTCCTCCTAATGCAGCCCGTGATGCTGTGCCCTTCCTTCCTTCCTTGCTGTGCAGGAACATCACTGCCTCATACCCTTTTTTTTTCTTTCTGCTTTCTACCCAACTGGCTCCCAGTCTGTCCTGGGACCAGCATTCCTCCCCAGGTAGGAGGATCTCCCATTTCCATTTGTTGAACTTCATGAGATTCCCACCAGGCCATTTCTTTCCTCTATCAAGGTCTTCAAAATGTGATATTATACTTTGCATTAAGATAGTAGCTACTGGCTGCAAGCATGGGATAAAATCCACGCCGGGGCTAGGATACACAGGGAGCCTTTATCAATGACTTATTGATATACACAGAAAAGTCACATAAATGTTAGGATGGAAAAGAAACAGCTGAAGAAACCAAACAACTAACCACAGCCACCTAGCAGGGTAAGGATAGTCACAAACTACAAATAAATCACAACAAGCTGCTCTGACAAATAAGCAGGATCTCTCAGAGATTTGGAAAAACCCTCCCTCCAGCTTCTGCTGGCCAAAGGACTGCTAGCCACTGCTGCAAAGCACACCAAAGGTGAAGGAAACATGTAAGCCCATTAAAGGGTTCATGTGGGTTATAATAAGCTTGGCAGCAGACATTAAAATTATCCATAACCAATTGCTTCATGCATTCAAATCACTCTCATTTCATTATAATTGTTTTTTCCTTTAAAATTTAGCTTAGATAAAAAGATCATGACTATCCTATTGGTTGGTTTTGTTACTATGCTTTCAAACACAAAAGTGATTTTTCTTGAAGAAGTGGGGTTCAGAATTCCTATGACAGAAATGAAACTACAAGTATACTCAGCATTCCATTTTTCCATTTTACTTTTAAGACACCACACTCATGAAAAAAAGGAAAATAATAAAAAGAGGTAAAAAAAAAAAAGGTGTACGAATATGCATTAATTCCTATAAGAAAAACAAATTGAAATTAGATATTGTCATTATGGAAAATTACATTCCTGCATCAAAGATCAGTAATCTTTCACCTAATACATAACAGCATAATTATGACAACAACTTATTTGTCCAAAGTGCATAGTTTAGCAATGCATTATTCCATGGATAACTGTACGCAGATCCCTTTCTTTCAATGTGATCACCTGCCCTAAGATGCACTGGATATGCAGCAGTAATACTGATATGCTGAATTCACAGCGGTTTTGCCTGTCAGGTATTTGCCTTCCCTGTTAAATCAACTTTATGTACACACACAGATACACACACATGACTTTCACAAATGAATATACAGATCATGACAAAACAAATGTGATCTGCCTCTCTGAAACCTTCTGTGTTTCAGTTTTCTGTATGCACCCATTTTCCAAGCCTTTCCTTGTTAAATCAGTGGTTTTCACAAGCAATTTTATTCACTAGACCACCAGCTAGGGAAAAACAAGGTGACTGCAATGGAATCCCAGCCACTAAAATATTACAATTTATTGGCACCTTCAAGTTTTCTGAGAACTTCAAGGTTATGAAGACCTACGGCTACAATTTAAGAGATACTGGTTATAGCACCATTCATGTTAAATAGTACTGACATCTTTTTGTTACTATGAAGTTATTTTACCTTGTTAATATAGTTGCAATGACTTACTATCTGTTCCCCCTTCAAAATATCATTTGATATATTCACTGGTTATAAAATATTAAATTATAAATACATTTTTTTCTCAGCATAATGACTGAACTTGTTGCACAATTTGCTATGTACTATTGTTCTTCAGTTCATAAACTCACATAGGTAACTTCTAAAGCCAAGCTGAAAAACAAAATGTGGACTCAGTCCACACCGATGAGAAATGAAAGATTTGGTCAACATTTGAATAAAAGAAAATTCTGAGTTTCGACTGTGCTCTTTTTATAAGAGCAGTTCTCTAAATCTCTGCTAAGCAAGGACACTCTCCTAGTGGCACCAGCTGTATATTCTAAGGATCACAAAAATCTATCATAGTTTTCAATCAATGAAGTTTTATAAACTTGGTACAGAATGATACGAAAAATTACCATATCTGATTCTACCATATGTGCATTCTCCACATACTTCCAGACTCAAAGAAAATTTTTTTAATCCTCAGCTATACTTCAGAACAGTTACCATTTAACCTCTAATTCTATAACTTTAAAATGCTACACTTTTTTTGGATTTGTCTTACAACTATTTTTAAATTACTGAGATAACAGATTGACATTATATTTTAGTATGCATTTATATATTTGTTAGCCATTACTATATGCTTAGTATATGTAAGCATATTGCAAATGAACCTGAAATTGCACCTGATACATTTCTTATTTTATACATGACAAGTAGAAGACTACAAATTATACTGGAGCTGAAATCAGTAGTCATAGTAATAGTAATAGTAATTCAGTTTTGGACAGGTTATTTTTAGCTAAGTACTTGCTGAAGCCCTTCACTGCAGATTTCTCACACCTCCTGAGTGTTTCGAAGTATAAATAATCTATTTTTTCCCTCTGCCTCTAGCATTACATTTGTGTTTAAATATAACAGAAGTTATTTCAATCTATTTAGTTTGCCTCACACTTTCCAACACAAAGAATTCCTGTGATTTCTTCCAAGATGCTGTGTCTCTTCCATTTTACGCAAAATTTGAGAAGAGCTGTAGGGTCAGCTCAGTGCTGTTCTTTTGTTCAGACTGCAGTCTGATTTGGGCTCTAGAAATTCACTTTTTTCTCTTAAACTAGTAATAAATTTTTTGGCCAAATACCGATAACAAGTGAATGGGAACATTCTAAAACAGTAGTGCTACACTCTCAGAGCAGAAGTAGTGGCAATAACAGCACACCAGATGCTGCATTGGAAGCTTTTTTTAAAAAGACAGTTATTTATGGACTTAGGGAAATGAAGAAAAAATAGGATGGGGCCTCTGAAAAGTGGCACAAATTTCTAGAATCTCCTTGGTTTGAGGTTTATTTTTTTTTTCTAAAGAGCTACAAGGAATGTAGTGCTCACATAATACACTAAAACCTAATTATGTTATAAACAAGTCAGAACAGATACTCAGCACTAGCAAACATGTATACTACAACTTCCTAATTCCTTACCTCTTGTCAGACTTTTGTATCATGAATGCTCCTCTTTCAGTCAGGCTAATCAGCTCTTCTGAACTGTGTTTCAAGAAGCGACATACGATATCTACCAGGCCAAGTTTTGAAAATCACCGTGCTCTAAAAGGCATTTTGATCTTAGGTTTAGACCATGAAAACGAACAGTTTATTTGGAGCCTGGCTGGCTTATATGGCAGTTTGTGAACAGTTTGCAGAGGATACTGTGCTAAAAGTGTCACTTTTAAAAAATAATATTGAAGCAGTTCTTTACAAACATGGCACTTGTCCAAAGCACATATGGAACATAAATACAACTGTAAAATTTTATGCACCGTATTTGACCAAGGTCTTGAGTGCTAATTTATATTTTCTCCATTTTTCTGGAAGACTAGCTGCATTTGATAAAGCTACTTCATAAGGACTCTGTTCTCCTAACATTTACACATCACACATCTGGACTTGGAAAAGGATTCCGAATAAAAGAGCCAACTAATGCAGACCTTGTTTATGTTATGTGCAATTACTCTTGTGTCATGAATCTCCCTGGGATATCAGAATGTGCTGAAGACACCCAAACAATATGTACTTCAAATAAAAGTGCAAAAGCCTGAGTGTTCCTGTCCCTATCAATGATCTTGGTACATACAATCATGTAAGAAAATTAATGTTATTTGTATTTTCCAACAATATTGAATTTCATTTTTATTAATTATTTGTATGTAATTAGAGCTGCCCTCAGCATCTGAAGATTTCTGTTTGGATTGTTTTTCTCTCACAGCTCACTCACTGCAGCCAAGGGAACTAAGCGATGGCAGTTGCAACACTCAATTCAGTTACATAAACACATCTTCCTTGCCAGATTCCCCTGCGGTGTTCCCATTTCATGAAGTCAGTCTGTAGCATTTAGTAATGTACTGTACCAGCAAGTTTCTTTTCATGTCACAAAAGATTAGGTCCTCTGCTCCTGGCAGCAGAGCAGCATGTGTGTGAGCATCACACACATGGAATCCACCCCACACCAGGTGGCTGCACCAGCAAGAGAACAGAGAAGAAATATAATACTTGGCTAGCTACAGAACAAGAACTGGATGTCAGATTTTAGCAGGAGAAACACAGCCTTCACCCAGAAAATAAGGCAGATTTATTCCTAAGCCTGCTGCAGCGTCAACAACGATGAGCGTACATTACACCTTCAACCATACACCCGATGCACGAGCTTCAGTCCACACTGAGTGAGTTTGCCAGGAACGATAAACAACACTCTGGCCAGACTATCCCCGTACATGTAAACCGAGCTACACTTTTTAACATCCCAGCTCAAACAAACACACTTCTGACTATGAGAGCAGTATGTGGTAAAAGAGGTGACACAGCCAGAGTGACCTAATCTATCACACAGCCCATCAGCTGCAGGGACAAAGGTCTTTCTGGACAAAGCGTCCCCCCACACCTGCCTATCAGCAGCTATGAGTGCTCATAGTCCATTCACTTGCCAGATCTTACCCTCCCCATGGGCAGGTCACTGCCGAAGGCTATCGGGTAAATCAGACAGGGACTAGTGGCTGTGTGTCTCTGCAAGGATCAGGCACAATACCAGTGTCTGGGCATGTTTATAGCAGGCAGTGGAGCATCACAGAGGTCTCAGAACTACCTGAGTTCCCAGGCTGAGCTGGTAATTCATGCAGAGTCACACAGCTGAAGGTACTCTTGAAGCACCAGCAAATTGAATCATCTAGTTTTGCAGGTTGCCTGTCCTGGGTCAGTTCAAATGTCACTATGCACTTCAAGGATTATTTGTAAATTCCACTTGCTGCCTAGATAAACATAAAAATGCTGAGGGTTTTTTTCTGAGAAAGAAATATAGGAGAACAGAAAGAATCCAAATAAAAATTGAAGTAGCTGGAATTACTTATTAATGGTTAAGAACTACAACACAGTGAAGGAGGCTTTTTTTTGATCCTTTTACGCAATTTTCAGTCAACACTGAACCTGTGTAAAAAAGTTTCCTTCTTTCTAATTTGAGACTTCATTTTAGTTTGGGGACCTCTGATCAGATTTAAAGAGTCTAAACAACAGCACTGCTACATAAAGCTGGAATCTGAACCACCTGGTCTACATGTCCAGTTCAAGGACTTAGGGAGGTTGGATCAAACTTTCTCGCTAAAGTAATTTCCTTACTCTTCCCTACAACTCCTACAGATTAAACATAATACCTAACAGCACCGTGTCCACTTCCCTACCCAGCAAAGTGCGATTCTTTCTTTGGGAGAAGAATTCTGACACTACACAATGCAAGGAAGACAAGATCAACCACTACATGAATGCAGATCAATTTTACTTTCACATTTTCACATGGAATTGCTAAAGGCTGGCTCCAAGTGTTCACATGTTTGCTTAGTAATTCATGTGCCATGCTTCTCGTTAGCTAAACAAGAAAAAAACCTCTCCTGTTCCAGCATAAGACTGTCCACAAGTGAATACAACACAATCTGAGTTAAAGGTGTTGCGCTTAAAATGATGCACAGTCTCAGTTCAGATTATTGCTTCCGTGTAGACAAGTCTTTATTAAAGGTCACGTGATGAGGTGGTGGATTAAATCTGCAGTCCTGCAAACTGCTTTTCTTCAAGTGTCCATATTCATAATTGTTGTATGAATTCAGGTTCACTCACACTGCCTACACATGACAAAATCTGGCTATAAAAAGGAGTGGTCTACTTTTGTGGTAAGAGATTTCACCTTTTACTTGCCCACAAGTCATATTGATGAAACCCACCACTGCCCCAGTGGTTAATGCTGACGTGGGAAATCCAGTACCTGGCTTCTCAATTCTACTGGTTAGTGAGCTGCATGTCAAGGCATAGAAGTTGCTACCTAAATTCTTAATGAATTTGCCATTTCTAAAGGAAAAGAAGCAGCAAGTACAAATCACACCACTTTCTGTGATGCTATTTTATATAATACTAACAACCTGTAAATAGCCAAAGGATAGTTTTACTTTTGAGTTAATACTGAAAATCAGAGAAAGTGTCTTCCTGAATACCACATGTTAATTTTCTTAAAATATTGCAGGCAAGTACCAATATTCCACAGAAGACTACAGGTTAAGTATAAACTAGTGGAGTCTCTTCTGATAGGAGCCAGTGAAGCTTTTCATGCAGTTTAGTGGCAAAGGATTTACAGTACTAGGGATGCTAACAACCCAAGATCCATCTGCAGCGTAAAACGTTCTGTAAATCAGTGTGCTGCTGTTCGTTTAGAAAAGTGTGTGACACTCTCAACATCTACTTTCAATACTTGTGCAGAATATAATCACAGTTCAGGTGGCATTTGGGTATTTTGTATTTCAGAACTAGCAAAGAAGTCTGGTGACATGGTCATTGCTATGGTAACTATACTTTTGTAGTGAACATTGAAGTAAATAGGCACATAAAACATGTATAAGTTGTCACTATATAAGTTACTATTGCCCTGGGGCTGCAATAATTTCCTTCCTTTAAAATCGTTAAATCTAGCCATAAATACTTGGTATCTCTCAATGTCCTATTATTTCAATGAGATGACAAGGCTCCTCGTACATAATATAGTGCAAACACACAAGCACATCGATTTATCAAAATAGGAACTTTTTGAAGAAGTAATTTATTGGCCTGTAAGTAGCAAAGTATGAACAGGCTTCTGGCCTGAATAAAGAAAACCACTTCCAGGTTTGCACTCAGGCAAGACTGAGCTGTTGTAGGTTTTAAGTGCTAAGGCAATTTCTCCATCACTGGGAAATACAGAACCATTTTCAGGAACAGAGCTCCACTGGATCTTCTCAAGTCTTCCCCTTATTCTTTATTTCCTCCTCTCCTCAAATAATCCACCAAAGGCTGAGATGAGGAATTAAAAAAGGACAGGCTGGACTCTGCCTCCTTCAGCAAACAGCAGCATTGCGCAGGAAAAGGTTTTGGTCCCCTTTTGCGCTCTGCTCTTCAGCATAAAGAATGTTTGACCTAAGGAGGTCCTCCTTTTGTCCCAGCAGAGCAATATAACACCATTGCTATGTCTTTCATACACAAACTTGTTTTGGAACAGTGAAGTGCAAGCTTAACACAGGCTTCTCACACATAGTGACAACGAGCTGATACTCAGCGAAAGGAAGCACAGTTGTCTTCCAATTTAGAGCAGGACTCTAATTCTGCTGAGCAAGGGACCAGTCTACCCATGGCACAGAATGAAGGCAGGCACTGATAGGTCAAGTGGATCCCTTGGGATCATTTCCTTGGCTTAGAGTGCATGCATGGCTTGGAAGTCTCATGCTTCTTAAACAAAGGGAATAGTGTTCTATGACAGCTGCATTATATCATCATGTCAAAAGGATTAGGATGGCCATGGAGACCGGAAGGCCTAGACAGTTATCAATGATGAAGGAAGTACAGCTGAGTAAGTCTTTTACAGAACATACACCAATGCATGCCCAGTGACTGGGCAAACATCAACAGACACCCTTTTAAACTAGAGGATCCTGCTGCTGCAAGAAAAAACGAGAAAAGGTGCTAATTTTATGCATGATGAGAAAGCATCCACTTTAATGTATCATTGATGTTCTGGTCATCTCTCTAATGCCAATATTAAGTTCTGTTTTTCACTTAAAGCAGATATTTGACCTCTGTTTGCTATGATATATACTGTATCAAAATCTTACATGCTTTGAATATACTTTCTGAGTGTACAAGAACTTTATTTATGTATCCTTTGACAGCTAGGTCCTTTACAACAGATTGGCTGTAACCCAAAGGGTTTACCAAATGTCATAAGTAATTATCATTTGAAATTTGACATTCGGGCTATATTCAAAGATGGAAATTTACACAAACTATTCATTATTATTTTACCTTATTATATCTAGAGGGACAGCAGCAGTGCAGGTAGCTCTAACACGGGATCACTAAAATGGTAGTTACCTATCAGTCCTTGCCTCATGATTTTATAGACTGCAACAATTTAGCTCTGGGAAAGAAGCTCAAGGATTGTATTTTGGTTTCTTACTTTTAGATGGACCATCTCTAATTAATTACATCCCTAATTAAAAAAAGAATCATGTGGCCTCATCCTCTTTTCTTTAAAATGTCCCCCATGTCTCTGCTGCTTTAGCTACTGTACAGAGGGAACCTGAGACAGAAGCTACAAGTCTACAAAGGGACAATAGGGAGCAAGATCTCCATCGTCCTCCAGCAGTAAATTCCTAGATCAACTCAGGCTGTAATGTGCAACTTCACATTAACATAACTGCAAATCACCTTCTCAAAGGCTTCATTCATCAGTAGTGCTCTCACTTCATTGTGCTGTTCTGCTGACAGAGAAGGTACACAAATCCATCTTAACAGGTTGGTGCACTGTGGCTGTCTGTCTTATGCTCTGTTACATTTGGAAATCTGTTCTTATGAGTCAACACCAATAAAAAACAATTTAAGGTTGGTACTACTTGAGAAGAATAGAATTTTTGCATTGCTGTGTAATCCTTGGTCTTTTGTTTGGACAAAAATCCATGTACGATGCTTTGAAAAAGCCATGACAATGATGATTATGGTAACAACAACAATACTGTTAATAATTAACAATAATAATGGCAATACTAATAATAATCCAGGATGAATTGATAACTTCAGTATTAAGAACTGCAAATAGACTGCAAGAATTTTGAAACCCACAGCTTGAATATAAACTCAGAAAACCCAGGGTTAGGCTGATACTGAAAAAAATTCAACTACATTAAGATAAAATATAGACAAGCAAGTTATTCATACATTAACTCCTGCTTGCCTTGATACTATGAATGAAAACATATGAAAAAAGTCCAATGTTCTGAAAACATAATTCCCAGCTAATTTACTTCTCCAAACACTAAAATATTTAGCAATAACAAGAGTTATTCTGCAGTTTTCCTACAGGATACCCTGTCATTAGTATTCTCAGCAGTAGGATGGAGACACCTCCCTGACACACAGCTCCTTCACGGTGCTCTTGTGCTGAGAGAGGACCAAGTTAACAAAGAGCCACCTACTTCTCACAAATCTTGCATCACACAATCCCTGCCATCACATTAAAAACTAATGTGGAAATGCAGGGAAGCCCAGTCTCCCTTCCCTTTGCTCTCCTGCATAAGACTGAGGCATAATTCAGTTAATGTATTCTTAGCCCACAAGCTTTCACTCTGTTCTGCTAAAATTCAACAGTTGTTTTAAAACATGGGGACTACTACTAAAAGTTGCTGGAAGTATTCATGCAAAAAGCTGAAGAGATTGACAGTGAATTTTTTTACTTATATAGCAAAGACTAATTTGTATTTTACGCTGTTTCAGCAGTCTTTGACTGTTTTCTTCAAAATCACTGGCTCAGTGGCACCATATGGAGCATGTTGAACTTAAGGTACCAAGAATGTGTCCAAGATATATCTCACTCCAGTGTGTTAAAACATTCCACCCTGCAGCTGTCATTATAGGAATATAATTCATACCCTAAAGTTTAAAGAAAAACAGTGTAGCTTACTATGCTTACAAAAATACAAGATTCTTTTAGTTCCAAGTAACAGTCAGTAAATGGAAAACAGTTAATCTTAAATACTGCTGTCTTAAATATTTGAAATTTTAACTGATCATGAACTGCTTTAATTCTGCATGGTATTTAAGACTGAAAGCAAACAAAAAAAAAAAACATGGAAAATAATTCCTAAAATAAAACATAGCAAAGGGACTTGTATATCTAGCCTTAGCACACACCACAACTACTTTCTTCCTTTTCCATTCACTGCATTTCTTTTAAGAATTGATGTATGAGATTATGGAGAAAAAACCTTAGTGACATTCTGTAATGGCACTGAACAAGTGTATCATCACTGCTATGACATTTCACCTCTCTCTGGTCATTACTTCCCCAGTCTTTTGTTTGTTATCTTCGTTTAAAATGTAAGTTTCTCACGACAAGACATGCCTCTGTTTTGCACAGTGTATAGAACTCCAAACATCAGCTATAAAGTTAACTGCTGTAATAATAATAGGGGATAGGCAAAAAAAAGGAACACATGATGATAGTCAGTTCGCAAGATAGTAATGCAAGATGCCTTAGAAAAGGATCCACAGCCCCCCATTTTTGCATGCCAACCCATCATCTAGTCTGTATATTATATGCATCAGATGAAAACTATTTTAGAGAATTAAAAAATTTTATTGATAGAATTTTTCATGGGCCTTTCTTTGCAAAGTCAGGAAGTTGTATGAGGCTCAGGGGAAAATGTCTTAGAAATCTTCTAAGGTTATCTCCTGACAGCTTACTGATAAATGGCAAACTCCTATGTAAGGCTGAATATCCTGGAGGCCTTCACGGGCAGGCAGTAAGCTGTGTGTGCCGTGCTGGGGATCTCCCCTGTACAACCCTGTCAATCTTCCACTTACAGTCAGCCAAGGACCAAGGGCACTGCTGCAGGCCTGAACGCTGCACGCCTTATGGCTTCAGCCAGCGTAACAGGAAGGAGACATTTCACATTTGCAGAGAGCTTCCTAGGAGCAGGAACACGGAAAGGGTTTTCACAGGTTGGGTTGTTACAGCAAGATGGGTACTTGGGGTAGTTCAGAGCACAGAAGCTGGCTCTTGGGAGACAGCAGTAACTCAGTACTCACCAATAAGTACTACCAAAGACCTTGTTATACTTTCCTCATAGCTGAGACACGCAACATAAGATCCACACAAGTGTTTGAAAAGGTGGAATCAAAGTAGGAAAACAGAGTTATACAAAATTTGCACCCCAGGCTGTGGCTGGGTATGATGTACTTGATCCCAGAAAAATGAAATGCAAGAAATATACAAGAAAAAAGAAGCAGCTAAGGAAATGCTATGAAAAGGTAAGCATTGCAACTTACTCTCATGTTGATTTAAATTAGTAACAAGGTTTCGGCAGCTTAGCATAGACAAAATTATTTAAATTTCAAATAGTTTTCAGGATGAATTGGGTATACTTCAAACCTCCTTTTGTGAGTTTTATCTACATGAAGAATAATTTGTCTTACTCATACTCCTGAACAAGGATTTATTGCAGATGATCTTATTAAGAAATGAAAAAAACAGTAGCACTGAAAACATTTTTCAATTCTAATTAAAAAAAAATAAATTTGAAACCTTTCTACATATTATATAAATTAGCCAATTCTCTCCATCCACCTAACACTCAAAATCATTACAATATCGTTGAATGTACAGGGTTTTAAAATAGAAAATTAGGGGTTTTGCTTTGCATTTGATTACATGAGACACTGTTCTAAAGGTTGTCATCTTGAACAACATCCCCAAGACAGAATGTCTGTATAGCTTACTCCTGAATTAAGCATTTTCCTGGTCTAATAACATTGCTCAATAATCTATTACCTACTCTCTTCTCACTAAATCTATGCAAATGCCCTCCAAAGTAACTAACTTCTGTTAATTTATGTTGCAATATTTTACACAGTGCATTTTGCAAACTCAAGTAACAATAAAGAGAAACTGTTGTTAAAGAATAGCAGAGGTGAAGCATGGTTAAAAAGTGATAATTGACATTTAAGCTCCTAAAAAAAACAGTTCCAAGGAAGAGGTACACAATGAATCGGTATGGCTTGACTAAAGTCTGTTACAACAAAGACCCTCCCCTAAAATACTTAATATCTTTACCATAAATGAAAAGGTAACTTTGGGACAAGTTATGTTATCACTTCCTTGCAGACTTAAAAATTATCCCAAGAACACCGCTGAAGATGATGTTAACACACTTAACATTGACCTTGATTTTAGCTTGTTCCACCTGAAATATACACATGCACCACTCATCCTGGGACACAGAGTTCTTGTTTGAAATATCAAAGAAACTCATCTGCAAGTAGAGTTAAAATGGACTTCTGAAACTTAGGGTTTCCATGGGGTCTAAATAATGGGTCCAGCTCCCACCATTTTACACTTCAGAATGCTCCTAAGTGTGTTCACCCACTTCTCAGGTAACACTTACTCTGAAATGGGTTACAATTGGCAGCATAAGGCCATGTACTTCTTCAGTTCTTTTCATGAGTTTAGATTCTAGAAGAAAGGAATTTGGTTCCAGATGATGAGTGTTCTTTTTTGAGCAGTGAGATTCAGTAGTTTGACTCATTATCGTAATTCACATATACCAAGATGCAGCTCCATCCAAATCTGGCATTTACTTTGATGTTCAAATCAAATGCATAGTGTTTGGCAACTATATATGCAGAATTTAAATTGACTGATCCATTTATTTGAAACTGGTATGTGTCCAAAACCACTCACAGATGTATCTCTCCTGCTCTAGTAGAATTTCCAACAAGAGGAAAAAGACATGTTAATCATAGCTGCTCCAAAATAACACATATAGCAAATATTGTGTGTTAAGACCATCTGACTGCCCATCCATGTTTCAAAAAAAGTTAAGAAAAACTGGGTAAACTGATGGTAAAGGATACCTGCAATTTCACGAAATTTCAGATATTTTTCCAGTTGCAGGGAGGTCCTCCTCACAGAGAAATCAGGACTGCCCCAACAACAAATTTTATGGCTACAACTTGATTTCTCACGAAAATTCCAGCTCTTTTTTAGTTTAAAAAAGAGTGTTGCACAACCTGGAGAGGTCGATAATGTGATAGACAAGATAAACATGCCCTGGTCTCTCAGAGGAATTCCAGAGCAGAAATATACTTTATTAAAAGAGATCCTAAAGAGAACCTAATTCTGTGAGGCCTCTTACCTGCCAGAGATCAAAAATACTGTCCATAGCTCGGTCTCTCAGATTTTCAAAAATAGAATCCTTCAATAGGACAGCCACAGAGAAACAATCAGAACGTCAGAACTTCGCCACTGCCTTTAAGTGAGTTTCTCCAATGCTAAAGGTTTTTGTTCATTGAAAGCCCAGCCCAGCTGTGGCCTAGCTCAAAGGCTGGCACCAGAAGTAGATGCTGATGGCTGGTTCCTTTGTAAGGGTGGAGAGGAAGTCCTTCTCTTTCCTTCCTTAGCTGTGGGTGGAGAAAGAAGCTTTCTACTCGTGAAATTATAGCCTTCAAATAAAATAAATTGAAGATGATGGAAGCTGATGGACACAACTGTTTGTAGAATTTCAAGTCCAGAGTAGGGGGTTCCCCTCTACACAGTTAGAAATGTAACCAACAGACAGGCTTATGCATTTCAAAATTTCTACTCTCCCAGTCACTAGACTGCTACAATTCTGTCCTTTAGAGGGAAGCTCTTGCACCTGGAAACCACTTTAGCACGGAAAGCAAACTGACCTGTGGATGCTTGTTTCCCTAATGTGATTGCATATGTTGCTGGTTTTGACACAGAATATGAGGAGTCAAAGGAGGGTCTGAGGACTTAATGAGCAACATTTTGACAATGTTACCTATCACATATGGATTAGCAGTAGTTTTACTAAAGTACAGATTTAATGGATCATTTCTCTGGAGAACGAAAAAAAATCAAATGTAATGGCTAGGAGGGATAAGTCCTGTTAACTTAGAACAAAAACTTACACAGCAAAGCGATTTCTCCACATTGCTTCCCTGGGAGGTCAATACTTAAACAAATGGTATTGTAAGTCATAATATGACCACTAAACCTGAAAACATAGCTTAAGGAGACACTTTGATGTGGCTGCAAAACTATCACCCAAAGGCTGTTATAAATAGGGTGGCTTAAGTTTATAAACAAGGCAAGGTTTTAGAGATCAATTAATGCCTTTGGGAAAACCATGGATGCTTTTATCTATCCTTCAAATATTTTAGGTATGCTGCAATCATTTTTTTTCTACTTCTTTTACAACCTTATTTCCTGCTTTTAGGAAAATTCTGAAAAAAATTTAAAAATTAGCAAAATATTTTTGCAATCTTTACATATATTTATGCCCCACTGCATATGTTTCATAATACAGTGCATGATTAGCTTTCCATTTAATGTCACTGTCTTAACTCTAGATTTTAATTAAAAAATAAAATACAAGTTTTAATCCATAATAGTTTAGCATAAACACCTTCTAAATACCTTCAATGTCTATGTCAGTGCAGGAAGGAAAAATCTCTTTGCATTAATTTACTTACACATAGCAACTTTTCAATATTCTTAAGGAAACATCAGTGGGTTAAGTTTATTATTACAAAATGTACAGTAGGAATTCTGGTAACAGAAGATTATATAGCTAATTGGAAAGAAGAGAGGGTTCAAATGCCTATTTTTGCTCTTTGTTGAAGAAAGCCAGAAAAATGAAACTAGCTAATAGATTTATAATGAGATGTGAAACTCTCTTGAGGGAATAAAAATATTGTATGAGCTATATAAACAGAGTGAAGGAAGGTGTTGACAGAGAAGGATAACATGAGAAAAAGAACAAGGCTGAAACTGCAGTTTTGGAAAAATAGTGCTATGTAATAGTACAGAAAAATAGGTTAACATAATAAAGATATTGCCAATTCTATTCCAAAACCCCCAAACCATGTTTTCAAGATTTTGAACATCACCATGGACTTACCACTGTCTGCTTTACTAGACAAGAACCCTTTACTTTACAAGAACCCTTTGTTCAGACTCAAATTTATAAGCACAGGGAGCATCACTACATACTCTTGAGGTAAAAACTGTCTCTTTTATATAAAAACCTCTGTCCGAGAACAGTTACAGCTAATATACAACTTACCCATGCAAAATAACATTTAAGTCACTCAGTGACTGTGTTTCTTTGCCAGATTGCCTGGGAGACCCTAACAGATTGGCTGCTTATATCTGATGAAACAGAGAGGTTATCAGGCTTTCTCTTCCAAAGTCCTTTGTACCACCATGCATTACTCTCTCATCTAATCAGATCTAGTGATTGTGTTGCCTGAGAAAGCTGGACCAGTGCAGTGATTAACAGCAGTCTGGCCCACAGAACTCACTCTTGCTATGGATGTAAGATCACTAAATCTGAGTAAAAGGGGCAGATGACATCACGTGATGAGGGCAGGTGAGAGAACTCTGCATCAGCTCATTCTTAGATGCTGTCCATGGGGATAACATGGTAATGCAGCCCTACAATCCGCTGTAAGGACTTTCTGTAACTGGGGGAGAAGCCCCAGCCTGTGTTGGCATAAGAGGTTTTAGCACAACCTAACAATACCCTGAATCAGAAACTGGCTACATCTGCCCCACACAGGGTTTCAAATGTGGAGGCACTGAATAAACCTTAGCTGGATTGGAAAACAAAGCTTTACTGTAACATATTTTTCACTTACATTGTTTTCTGCAAATATTTCTGTGAAATTGAAAAGTTCTGAATTTACACTGATTTAAGGAAGTTTTTGTGCACATTTCTGACTCTATTCTTCTTGTTCATATCAACTGTGTAACTCAATTTTATTCATACTCTTATTTTTGCAGTTCTTAAACAATATATTAGATATTATATATTATACATATTTTGCCCTAGTGATCTGATTATTAAAAGGCATATGTAGTTTATCTTTAAAAGGCTTTCAGAGATGTATGTTAATATTACACTGAAAACTAAAAGCCAGGTTCTGCAGGTCTTTTCCTCCAGACAGGTGAGTTTTGTCCAAAATGTATTCAGCCGCTGACAACATTCCAGGACACTTAACTGAAGAAAAAAGTTAGAATTCAATTTTGCTTGTTCCTGGCTCTGCTCTTGCTGTATGACCTTGGGCAAATAACCTTTCAATTGTCCACCTGTAAAACAGTCAAGACTACACACCTACCTTATTGGTTCATTCTGAGCTTTAATGTTTATGAAGTGTTATGAGATGCTCTGGGAAGTGCTACAAAGTGAAAAGGGTTATCAATCATCGTCAGTAAAACACAAGCTGCTGAAATACAGTAGAATCTGCCTTCCTCTCTCACAGGACATGTTCTGTCTTGTGCTGCACACTCTCCAGTATTCACAGTCTTAAAAGTATCTCAACACTGCATAGCATAAGGAAGGATAAATATCCCTAAGCATTCTGAGAGACTACCAGAAAATATTTTTAGTTTTAAGAAGTGAAGTCTGTTGGAAAGTACAAGCTTTGCTTCTAAATACCTGCTTGTTTTCCATAACAGGAAACAAGAAAGACATTTTTTGAGATGGGGTTTCTAAATTGCTTAAATAGCTAGACATTAGCTGAAAGCAGCACTAAATATAAATTTAAATACTTGGCTCTCAATTTTCCTTTCATTCATAATGTACTAGGTAAACTATACTAAAATAATTACTTGCTTATTACTCATGAATTTCAGTGCAGCAGCTGAGACAATGTAGATAAATAAGATGATTAATTGAGACAGAATGAATCACAACAAAATATGTTGTTGTAAAAGGTATGGTTAACTCCACAGTGATTCATATCATTGAGAATAACAGGGCTTTTATCAAAAACGGCTGCAAGGTTGGGAAATGATTTAAAAGCATTTTATCTTACAGAGCCACTGCAGTTCACATGGGAGGGAAAAAGAGGAAAAAAAAAAAGAGAGGAGGGAAGAAGCAGCAGATTCAGAGTCTGCAGCTGAAATAGCCTTGGGCTGTTTCAGCATCCTTCCCACAGCACATCTTTACAACATGCCACTGACATTACCATCCTCCCTTGTGCTAGAGACCCTCTCATTTTTCAGATGGCCACAATTTATTAGATATTCCACTACTGGGAAAGTTAATTCTATGAATTAAGGAGCAATATTACAACACCATAGCTGTCCTATAATGGAAAACACAACACTTACAACAGGAAATAGGCATCAAAATTCTACGAAGACATCAAAGAAAAATATTATTTATTTTTCCTCCATTCAGAATTACAATTTTTAATTCCCAGGCTCCCTCCAAAGACTTAGCAGAAATCTTAAATGTAGGATTTATAAAAAGAAATACTATCTGTTTACTGCAGTTTAGAAAAGCAAACCCCAGCAGCAGCTGACCTTAAAAACCTCTACCTGTTAAAATAGAAGGGAAGAAGAGATGTCTCCTTACAAAATTTTTTCCCATGTGTATTTAATAAACTGGGTCAGAATATCTGACTATGATTTTTAACTGAACCACAGACTGCCTGTAGGGAACTGTGCAAACCTCAGTCTCTCACCCAGCCTAGGAACTGAAGATAATTACCCTCACCTGTGGGGCACGTTTCTGAGAACTTCTGCGAGCAAAATGAAAAAGAAAATACCAGTATATAAACCGAAATGCAAAACACTAGCCCCCAACTTAATGTCATTTAAGATGATTAATGTTTCTGAAAATTTAATTCCAAGTGAATAGATATGTAGAAGCTAAAGGTTGAACTCCTAAGGATGGTAGCTTGCAAACAACCACTGACTGAAAATAACCTCTCAATACAGACCAGGTCCAGTAAGATAAAAAGAAAACATTTCTTAAGGGCTCTTTACCTAACATACATGCAAGTTAGCAGTACTAAAATTAGCCTCTTCAAGATTCTCAGTTCCAAATACCATCTATTATTTGCCTTTCAATAATAATTTCAAACATTCAAAAATAATTGTAAATGCTTACTTGAAAGTACTTCAAACAAAAACATCAACTTAGTGATATTTATGGCATGGCCAGCCATCCTTTGTCATGTTCCTTACTTCTTGGTGCCATCTGCTACTTAAGAACAGACTGAAATGTTGGTCTCCCTTTCATTATTTATTGAAAGTCAAGCTGTATTTCCCTTCTTCCACACTCCAAATTACATCTCCCACCTGATTTTCTCCGGACTGCTACTTCTTAATTGTTTCCTCAAAATCAGACAACTCACCAGTGTGAAAGGACACTCGTAGTTGTGGAAAGCTATCTGCTAGGTCTAGAAACAGTAGAATTGCACTGCCTAAATTCAAATCTGTTCAGTTACGCCATTATGAATGCACACTAGTTTGAAAAGAATCACCATGAGGTTCATTTATCTTACAAAAGTGATTATATCTCATTCAAGATTCTTGCGGGCTGTGGGCAGTTTCCTAAGCCTCCAGGTATCAATCTGATCCCAGGTGATAATGCAGCAGAGGAAATTTGCAGCTGGAACGGAAGGTTGTTCTCAATGTCATATCTCATGTGGAATGAGAGTTTACAGCAAGAGAATAGAGAAATTTGTTTGGAAGCTGTCATTTAGGTGTAAATCCTAGCGTGTTGAACACAGTTTATGCCAGAAAACTTAGCAGTATTTCCATTCACTCCCTCAGTTAAAATAAAAGCACAAAACTACAGACTGCCTGCAAGTTCAAAATCAGGAGCATGTTAATCTCACCAAAATCCCACCAAACCCTCAGTTTTATATTTACTGGTTTTCCTTGCCATTAAAGAGAATTTTCCATGTCACTGAAGAGACTTGCTTTTATAAAGGCTTACAAAGTGTATTAAAGGTTGTTGTCCAAATCACCTGCATTTGTAGGGATTTTTCTGTTAGTATTTGATACTTCACTTGAAAATATTTTAAATAAAGGAGGCACAATGTACCATTCCAGTATAATTGTGAAGAGGAAATGATGACAAGACCCATTATTCCATTCAAAGGGACTCATCTCTTTAAAGCTGAGGATTTCTAACTCCAGAACCACCACTAAAGCTCTGATTGCTTCTTAAAATGTACAAATCCTGCACACAACCTGCTTTCTTTTCAGCATATTTGCTGTCACACCAGCAGCAATTTCCCAATGAGCTCACAGATGCTGTCTTCGCAAAACTTCAGCTTATAATCCTGTAATTAATTTGTTCAGAGACTGGGTGTCTAGAAGCAATAGCTCTTCACACTAGACAGGAAGAGGATCAATTTTCTAAGAATAATTGTTACCTTCATTTTCTTTATTATTTGGTACTTTAAAAAAATTCACAATTTCTCTTCTACATAACCTCCTCAGCTTCTACCAATTGCTGTACACTGAATACTACAAGTTATATCACTGGCTTATGGTTTTTGCTGTAACTCACTAGATGAGGAGATCAACGTGTCCATAACTCCAAAGTTTCTAAATTCTAAATTTTTTCAGTGATGCCCTGCCTACACATAGCAAGAGAACCCAGAAGATCTTTATCACATCAATATCAACAAATGTTCCTTCGAGTCATGAACTGGTGCCATACGTGAAGATCAATCCTGTCAAAGCCTTGCAGTGTCCCTTAAATTCTTAAGAAACTGCTACCCAGCTGCACATGTAAAAATACACAGACCGTTCCCCCAGAGGGAGTTCCTTCCCTGAGGAGATGCCATTGTAACTCACAACTTTTGGGGGGACTGGAAACTGAATTCAGATTCCTGTACCCATTATTGACTTCGATGGGTCAAGTATTTCAGGCACACCAAAATTTAACCCTAACTGGGAAAGAGATATCTATAAATGTAGTGTCCTTTACTTGCCTAGAACAATTGCTGTGTAGGAAACTTTCTATAACTGTGCAAAGATGTCACTTTCAAAGCTTTCACTCTTGACCATTCTGTTACTGAAAGTTACTTTGAGTTGTAAAATATGTGTTCTAAGGTGAGCTTTTACAGCTGAATTAAGCAGCAACTTGTGACAAAGCCGTTATCATCAGGAGATAATTGACCTTATTTGAGAGTTAAGCATCCTGAGGCAAAGTAGAGTGTGCTTAATCCTGGCAGGTTAATTATCCAGTGATTATGGTAGCTTGGAAGGTATTACTGCTAAGAACCATTTGCAAAATGACACTATTAAAAAAACCTTAATTTAATAAAAATTAAAAGCAATGACAATAATCAAGTTCTTCAGTCATGTATTGCTAGATAATGACTGCGGAATGGCCCTACTTGGTTAGCTGCAATGACCATGTAATTATTCCTTTTCTGAATGCTCTGTACTAAATTTATTATATGAAGTATCGTTAATAAATATAAAAAATTCAAGACAAGATGCTTAGGTAGGTTATAAATGAGATTTAAATAAATTATCAAAACACCAGTGGCCACTGAGTTAATGCTGAAATTGATACACATACTGAGTTGTTACCACAGCATTCAGTGTGCAAACTGCAGTTAAGGGTATGCTGGCATTTACATTCAAAACTAGAATATTTATTCTGAGAGGTTTATAACTTGCCCATTTTAATTACCATCTGGCTGAAACTTGAAATAACCAATTTCCATTCAGATGTAAATTTTTAAGTAGAAGATGTAATTTAAAATCACTTTGCCAATTGTTTTTAGTTTAGGAATGGCAGCAATTTGGAATTTTGCTGCACTTGGATGTTTTTGTATTATTCAAAAAATAAACAGCTCAGTGCTTAACAATAGAATTTTATTGGACTATAATGTGAAGATAAATATAGGGAAGAATAAAATTGTGTCTAAGAGTATTGTTTGTACTAATGAAGTAACAACCACGCCACTTAGCAGGCCTTGCTTATTTACTAACTTACACACTTACACTGATGGAAAATGTAGCAAAAAGCAAAAGAAAATCACACTAACTGGACAAAAATTTGGTGTAGGCCAGCTGAAGTGGTTTATGACCCATCAAGACATACAAAACCACACAAAATATCCTGAATGTGCTTGTAGCTGAAATTAATATGGGAGGAAAGAAAAAGCACCAAAACCAAGAGTGGAAGCTACCAGAAGGCAGAACATGTCAGACCGAGCTTTGAGTTTTGCAACTACTTTTTATCAAAAACCATATGCAGAGAGCAGGAATGCTGACAATGAGAAGACACAGAAGCTACTCAAAACTAGACGTACATCATGCCAAGAGCATGGTTTCAAGTCACACAGAAAGAGAATAAACCACTGCAAGCAGCATTTCGACAACTCCGAAGCAGCAATAGCCAGCTTATATAGCAGGAAGTGGAGACTGAAAAATGACCAGGGTTTCATGATTAGTGTAAGTAACAAAGAGGCTGGTACTCTGAAGTGTTTATATATATTGTACCACCAAGTTTAAGGATGATTACTTCAGTTTAAATAGCATCTTTTACCCTGAAAGACACCAAAATGCTTCAGAAATTACATACAGAAAATGCAGGGAGTCTTTCAACTTTAACAAATACAAGAGCACCAAACAATTTTTTTTGACAGCAGGTGAATAATACCGTAACAAGCTGAAATGACAGAGGAAATTAACATTGTTTGAATACAATTTCTGAAATGGGAGTGTCACGGGTATCGTGGGCTATTGCTTATAAAATACACAAATACACAAAAAGTAATAACCTATGAAAAATAGCACCTAATGAACCACTGTGATCTGAATTATCCTAACAGGTCAGTGGAGAAATAGATACATGAAAGACCCACAAATTTTAATCCCAGAAGTCTCTATGAAGCCCTTCTACTCCAAAATTGACTAGATTTGGTATTACTCACTTTGTGAAATCTGATAGGATTTTTTGTGTCGAGATTATACTGCTATTAAATAAAAATATTCAATACCATCTCTGTGAGGACTGTATCAAGAAAGATGTACAAAGGTAACAGTTGGAAATAGCAAGAACAGATCTGAAAAATGCTTTTTCTGTATAGTTAACTCTAGTTAAAAAGGTTTCCCTTAGCCCACTGCATTTAAAAACATTGTCTTTTTCTTTGTTTTAAAAGCAAGTATTTTTAATTTTTTTAAAGTCCTATATCAACGCTAGGCTCTATGTGGACATGTGGACAATAGGTTAGAAACTGACTTGTGTTGGTGCAAGTCCCTGAGTCACAATCAGGAATAACTGACAGGAGTAAGTTGCTTTTCCATCATTTTCCTGTACTCGTGTAGTTATCTTGAGTGAAAAACCCACATTTCATTTAGGTGTGTCACACATTTCAAGGCTTTTTTCAACCTTTTCCTGCTGAGAAAACTAATAAATATTTAAGAACACTTTCCAAAGTGAAAAAAAAATCAAAAAGTGCTAGCACTATGATGAGTGAAATCTGAATTAATTTGGTCTATTAACATGGACTTCCAGGCAGAATTTCATGCAATCTGTTTACCAACTTATATAGCAAAGATAAGCCTTCCTTTGATGGACTTCCAGTCCATCTACCATAAAATCAATGAGAACCTTTTCAACTAACTCTTTATTTCTTACCTTTCTCCTCCCACTTCTCCCCAAAGAGTCATCTTCATCACAGAAGATGCTATTAATAGCACCACTATGGGTATGGAATCAATTACAGAAGCTCAGTGGTAGCCCTTTATATGTTTTCTCCCAGCAGAGTTAAATTCAGGGTGAGGACATTATGCACATGGACAGTTATTACAAAGTGCCAATGTGCTGGGTATTTCCTACCAGAATGAGCAAGTTGTAAACCTCTAACAGGTCAAGCGACATCTTTGGCATCTACTGAAATATCCCAGCCCAGTGACCATAGATTCGACGTTCTAGTGACACCTCATGTGGTCAGACTCCCTCCATAAAAAAAGGAGCACCATGAATCACAGAATCAGCAAGGCTGGAGTAGAACTTCAAGATCATCAAGTCTAACCTTTGACTGATCATCACCCCATCAACTAGACCTGCAGCACTAAGTGCCACGTCCAGTCTTGAACACCTTCAGGGATGGTGACTCCACCACCTCCCTGGGCAGTTTGTTCCAATGCTTGACAACCCTCTCAGTGAAGAAAAATTCTCCATGATATCCAACCTGCTCCTCCCCTGGCCCAGCTTGAGGCGATGTCCTGGGGAAGCAGGCTCTGAGACACAAACACTTAAGTGCAAGAGATACAAACACCTCCATTACTTTCTTAAGACTCACCGTTTCATTTCCAAAAAGAACATCCACGTAAGGCATGACTTTCATCATAGGCTCTTTGTAGAATTGGCTTATAAATGGTGCAGAAAGATTCAAGCTGAAGATCTTGTTGTTGGCAGAAGCCTGAGCAGCCACTTTTAATACTGCTTCTGGTGACACTGTCAGGAAGAATCCCTGCAAGCATCAAAACAAATCAATGTATGTTACTAATTTTATATTATGTACCACATGAAGAATGCTATTTCTGTGAAGTCTCTCTTAACCCACACTTGTCATACACGTGCACAGATAAAAATTTCTGGGAAATACTGCCTTTCCATTATGGTATTAAAGAGGTGACAAAGCATCTGCATATGGCTAGAATCACAGCCTTTCAAAATGAAATGTAACTCCCTACCTCTGCATTCCATGGAGTACATCTCCCATGGCAGCTAAGACTAATGTTCATATTTTAAAATGTGATGTATTATAATTCTAAATGCCCCTTTATAGTACTAGAGTCAATCAGATTGTGCTGCTTAATTCTGAAGTCCAGTACGATGGCTCTATACACAGCAAGGAGCGTAATGAAATCCCTTACCTTAAGTATTAGTACTTTGTTTACAATAAAGGACTTGAATATGCTGACTTCGTAGCACTTGTTACTGTTTTGCAGAAAAAAACCTACAGCTTTTCATGTTTCCACACAAGTATTTTATTTGACTCCCTCTAATAAAAGTACTTTTCTTTACTCAGAACATCAGCGTTTAAGTATCAACTTCCACAAATCACTACTTGTGTACTAAACTGTGAATGCTGATTTAGACTCTATGAAGAACAAGGCTGCCATTTTGAATTTAGCATTGCAGATGGTTACCCCAGCCACACGTGTTCCAGGAGCCCTGTAAAGATCCCCCACAGTTTCATTAATCTACTAATTAAACAAATTTTGCATGTTTTGTTTTTATAATTCTAAAACTTATTTTACTAACTGTTCTCTAAACTCAGCGAATAACAGCAATTTTCATGCATGAGCAGCAAGTGTTAAATTTAAGGCCAGAGATAATGTCTAAGGCACGGTGAGAAACAACTTCGAGGAGGGTTTGACAAATAAAACACCATCTCAGTTCTACCTATAACATCACCACCATGACACTCCAAAAGCTGTAATAGTGAAACAGCCTTATTTTCCAGTTTTTATCCATATGATTATGCCTTTGAATCACAGAATATCTATATTTTCATCCTGCATACTTCATTTATCAGATCATTTTAGGCATTCTACTCACTGGAAAAAAAAATGTAAGTCTACAAATTAAAGACTACTTTGAGAGTATATCTATTTATTTCTCCTTACTCCACACTCTCCAGTCTAAAAAATACATGGCTGATTTCAAAATCTGGGTATGATTTGCTACTTGACAAAGTCCAAAGGGCACAAGAATCCTATGCATGTTGTGGACCTAGTCAGTACCCTGAATGACAGGAAGCCTGTAAACATCCAAGCTTCTTTGTTACACATTCTGCAGAATTAAAATGAACAGTTTATATAACTTCTCATCTCCATAGCAATCTCTACCACCTTTTAGCTTTTTATTTAATGAACAGAGAGATGGATTTTAAAAAAAACTGTTCCAAACACAAAATAAAAATCTTTCAAGGGTAACGTGTTGCCAGCTCTGGATAAATGACAGATCACTCTACAGCGGTCTACGTAAATAGTAACCTGGTCAAATAATTAGGCTTCTTACCAATTTTAGGCTGAAAACTTCATCTGAGGTAAAATACAGCTGATTGTAATTTAAGGTACAGAACACTATTCCCATGAGATCTAACTCAGGCCTGCATCCAACTCCCTTTTCTTTGGAAAGGCAACATAAAAGTGCTGAGACACAGATAGGAGAGCTTGCTTTTCAGATCCTGCAAAGTAAAGGCCAGGAAATCTCAAAGGCTATAGCTCTGTCTTCTGGGTTTCTTAAAAATCACGTCTGCCATTTAATTGTATTCTTCCATGGCTTTGTTTATATTTTTATTTAAATAACTGTTTGACATTAAAACATCTAGAAATTAAGAGTTCTGTGTATGACAACTCCTTGCCAAGTATAACATTTCTTTGTAAAACAAAGTTGTAGCCATATAATCCACACAATGGAATTAACAAAGTAGGGGGAAAATGTATAAAATTTGACCTGAACAGATATGGATTTGAAGAAACCTAATTCAACCCCTTTAAGTATTTAAATGGACTTTGTCTCTACTTATAGTGGAATTCCATGCAGCTTTGCTCAGTGTAGTTACAGTAACCCAGCTTCCTAAATTTAAATTACAACTAGATAAGCCACAGACCACCCTACCGCAGCATGCTACAATTGTGTACAGCAATGAATCCCCCTAAAACAAACAGGTTTTCTTATATCTCACTGGAATTCAGAGCAAAGTTGTTCTGTGACTTCCTTAGAAACTCAGCCTGCAGGCTTCTTGCAGCTGCCACTGTTTTTGGTCCAGACAGATGTATAAAAAGGAATGCCTAAGCCAACTACTTTTACCAGCTCTAACAATTAACTGTCAGCCAACAGTAGCTTTGAGTGGGAGAATAAATGCATCCTGTATCACTGGTGGAAAAGACTTTGTATTTCACCAGTAGGAAGTTCTATTCCCACTAACAAGAAGGTTAAGAGGGTCCTCAGAATATTCCATACCCACCTACACACCTTAGACTACTTCAGAGAGTTTTGGGATCCTATTTACCCTCAAAACCCAAAGGTACTTGAAAAAACAATGAGGAAAATACCTGTAATCAAAGGATGAGACAGTTAATAAACAGAAATTCCTGGGAAATGTACATTGCATAGAAAAATGAAATTACTGTGTATGTATCTATCTTTGTGAAGGAGGGGGACGCTGGTGGACAGCCAGCTCAATACGAGCCAGCAGTGTGCCCAGGTGGCCAAGAAGGCCAATGGCATCCTGGCCTGTAGCAAGAACATTGGGCCAGCAGGACCAGGGCAGTGATTGTCCCTATGTACTTGGCACTGGTGAGGCCACACCTCAAGTATTGCCTTTAGTTCTGGGCTTCTCACTTCAGAAAGGACATTGAGGTGCTGGAGCGTGTCCAGATAAGGGCAACAAGGCTCGTGAAAGGTCTAGAAAATCTGTCTTACAGGAATGGGTGAGGGATCGGGGATCGTTTAGTCTCAAGAGGAGGCCCAGGGAGAACCTCATCACTCTCTACAACTGCCTGAAAGGAGACTGCAGTGAGGTGGGGACTGGCCTCTTCTACTCTGCCTAGAGAGGACAAGAAGAAATGGCCTAAAGCTGAGACAGGGGAGACTCAGATTAGATATCAGAAACATTTTCACTTTTAAGGTGGTCAAGCATTGGAATAGGTTGCCCAGGGATGTGGTGGAGTCACCACGCCTGGAGGTGTTTAAGAGGCGTCAGGATCTGGTGCTGGGCGATGTTGATTTAGTGGTTTAGGGGTCACAGTGGTAGTGCTGGGTGGATGGTTCGACTTGATGATCTTAAAGGTCTCCTCGAATATGACAGAAGGACATGTGACCATTGGGCAGTGCAGCCACAGAGAGTGAAAGGCAGCAATACTGTGCCCTAAGAAAACCTATAAAACATAAAAGTTATGTAGACAATTAGCAGCACACAGCATTCCTTTGGAGTGTGCTGATAAAGACTGAGTATACCAGATGCTATTGCTTCATGATGTGCCACTATTTTCTGCTGCTCAAAATGTAATGAGTGTCTTTTCTATGCCAGGAGGAAGGTACCA
Source organism: Oriolus oriolus (assembly GCA_013400235.1). NCBI lineage: Eukaryota > Metazoa > Chordata > Aves > Passeriformes > Corvidae > Oriolus > Oriolus oriolus. The sequence goes on from VXBT01010684.1 coordinate 2,616,009, forward strand.
TTGTGCCACACACCAGACAGCAAGGCTGAACCAAAATACACACCAGGAAAATAAGATGGTAGGTTGAATTATGCATATGCACGTTTGTATGTACACATGCACCAAGCAATACCATTCTTATGCACTGTAAGCAGTCCTTTTATTTAAATAAAGTCCTTTGGTGGGGAAAAAAACCCCCATTTTCCTTGTTGGATAAAAATAAACAAAAAGGAAGAAATAAGAAAAATACATTCATGTATCGCAGACACATGGCTATGGGAGATATAGCCACTTGTTTGTAACTTAAGAGCTTTTAAAATTCAGTAAGATGCACACAACAGCAGAGGACAAAGTCAACAGAGAATATCATATTAATCTCACTTTTACAATATTCAGGAATTCTTTGATGCACCTTATAAGATATGCCAGAGTACTGTGAATATTGGATAGTCTTTTACATTCAAGTCTTTTTTTTTTGTAGACACTAGCATTACTGGAAGGATTTGGTGAGTTTACACACCAGTAATTTGCCTTGTAAGCCACCGCTCTCATTTTTATCACACACAGACCCAGAAGGTTTCTTCTGACCTACACTAAGCTCTTACAGCACAAGCTATAGCAGATGTGAGGGCAGCAAATTAAGGGTGTCAAAAGTGTCAGCAGCACAGAAACAGAGAGTGTTGAAGAGATGACCTCATGAAACAACTCTGGCTTTGGTGAATGTAATTCTGTATAAGGTGTTCTGTCCAAGCTGAGAAGCCTTGCCTTACACTGAATCTGTGCTCACAAATTTGTTTGGATTACATACATGGAATGTTTGCACAATGAGGATCAAGATTTTTTTTTTTTCCTCCCCAAGTGAGTATGTCCAAACAAATGCAAGACAAGATGATAACAAACAGCCTTCCAATTTTGGATTTGTTATTGTTTAATAGTACAGAAGCAATATTGCCTCAAGAACATACAGAGATAATAAAAATTAGGATTGCTTTCAAACCTACTACCTGCTAAAATGCATTTGCCCTCTCTTTCTAGCTCTTCCACTTTCCTTGCCACTCCCATTTGCAGAGTGGATTACATGAAAATAACTTTATCATATGAATGACAGGATTTTGAACCATGGTATTCTGAACTGATTTGGGCATGCCATTTGGTAACAATGTAAAATCAATAAATCGTAAGTGTGAATCAAAATATTTAACCTTCAGGAAAACAGATACAACAGTCTGCTGCCATTTAAGACAAATTATATTCTGCCAACAGGAAAGGAACACATCATTTAATCCAAAATTATTTTATAGCAAGCATTAACATAAAAATGCAATTATGACGACATCACACTCTCATCCATCTAAGGGGTGGAATTTTTCAGGCACACAGAAAGCTTGACAGTTACATAGTGACAGTCCTGATAAATACCACGATTTAGTAAAGCCCTACAGAAATCATCTAACTTCAAGTGTGCTGGCAGTTCCAGTGAAAGAGTGAGAGTGCTGAGGTGCCAAAAAAACTTGCTCCATTACATGACAGACACAACCAAGTCAGAGCTTTTGGACCTGGTTACGTTTCCTATATTCTGTACACAAAGAGCGCTTCAAGCCACACACTTGGGCAGAAGAAGCATCCCTCAGCTCTGCTCTGCCATCAGTCTCATCTGCTGCACTCTAGCAAAAATACCAGGGCTTGGAAAGAGGGAGGCTGCAACACATGGCAATTCCTGAGCTGGAGAATGAACCACTAGGTAACTGCTCCAGATGGAAGAACTTACACAAGACTTCCAGGTGCTCTTGTATTCCAGCCTCTGAACTGCCTGAGCACAGATGGGGTGCAGTCCACGTCCCACCCGCTGTGAGACATGGCAATGAAATCATCTTCCCTCAGAACAGGAACCAGAAGGAACCTTCTTGGAATGATAGAGCAAAAGCTCTTCATCTGTCTTAGTACTTATGTGAGTTTAAAAGAGCAGGGAACAATTTAAAAACTACCCTTAACAGTGAAACATCTGAGCAAATTACCTGGAATGTGTAAGACTGCCAAGTTAGCAGATTTATTGACCCCTTACCTCTTGAATCTCTGAGTTTTGAGCATTTATACTTGCAACCTGTTCCTGCTTGAAAGTATTGTGGAACTATTTTCCTTACTGAGCTACAACAGAATAGTCACGATGATACAGATACTAAAATACTCACAGTATGGGGAAAAAAACTCCTCCAGAAATAATTAACAAACCCCCACAAATTAAATAATCAACATGACCTTTACTAATAAAAGTGCTTGTGCTTCAAAGTAGGGTTTTACTTTTCTAAAAAGGACAAAAGCTCTTTATAACTATCCACTTGGGAAATGTTTGGTCTGCAAATTAGTGAAATACATGAATGTTATTTTAATCTATGTACCTGTTCTTCCTGTAATAGGTAATTCAGGAACTTAGAAAGTTCCTACACAGTATCAATTGCATTTTTGAACTAAATTTTATCTCGTAGTGATCAGCAAGCAGTTACTTAATGAAACAAAACCCGCTGTTTTGTGTCCAGTTCCTACTGGAGACAGTTGTTTTAAATCAGGAAGCAAGGACAGCAAGAATGCAACAATTTCTCTGAGTAATTGTTTTGGCTTGTTCCTGTATGCATTGTTTATTTTTATGAAAGTATTGCTTTATAACTGGAAAATGACTAAGCCATAAACTATTGTTTTATCATTCTGAGTGGCCAGTGTTTCTGTTTTCGATAAAAGCCAAATTTCAAACAGTTTTCAGGAACATAGGAAAAAACCTAACTGTCAGTAAATGTGCTTATATTGACCGTGACATTTTCCTCTATGATGGTGCCAACATGTCAGAAAGAGAGGATTGCTTTCAGACTTGAACAGCTTCTTTGCTGCTGAAGTGAACTCTCATTGCTGCCATATTTGTATCTATCAGTAGCAGAAAACCTACAATATCTGGCATTGCATGTTAAAGAAAACAATTATTTTATGCATATATTACCAATTTATTTTAAATTTTAATCCGTTTAGAAATATTCTTCAATTCTGACTGCTATTGATTAAATTTGGCACTCTCCAGGATGTTCCATGCCATGTTTAAGATAAAATAATTGTGTGACTTTACTTAGGAGATGTGTACTCACAGAGTGTGTAGATGAGAACTTTAACAATGAGGTGTAACACAAGACCAGAGAGCAGTAACACTTCTGGTGTAGAGAAATATCATCCCAAAAAAAGAAATTCTCCTATTTCCCTGAAAAGTACCTAGTTAAGATCTTAATTAATCTTGCCAATAATGAGCTTAAGAATTTGGTTTGACATTGCTCCCTGAAGTCTGCTCCTCTCTGAAAAAGCAAAAACACCTCTCAAATATGCTCTCTCAAATTCAGTATATAGTTTTACATGAGTTTAAGCTCAGGGAGTGAGATGTATACATTTAATTATACTGAATTTATAATAAAATTCTGGAGGAAGTACTAAACATCATCTGGGAGATAGGAGCCCAGAGATTTTATTACTTTGATTAATAATTCAACCTCTTTTGCCTCTGTTTACCCGCTTGCAAAATAGTTATAATGATGAATACACCTCCACTGGCAGAACCAGTGGGAGGTTTAATTACTTAACATTACTGAAATGACTGAAATTTTGTGTTGAAAGGTATTATAGAGTATAGGGTATTACCATCAATAAAATATAAGCTGCAAATCAAGCAAGCTATGATAAAGAGCAAGCCACTTCATTTCTCCTACTATTACCACTTTACCACACTTTTTTTTCATGGATGAGAAAGCCATGCACCTTAAAAAATTGTTAAATTGCTGATTAAAGAGAGAAACCATTTCTTTCCCCTTTCATCCTCCTAAAATAACTCTTTATTAGGTTTGCCTAACTCATCTATTAATATGAGGATAATGTTGTGTTTAGACCAAAAAGTAGACTCGGACATACTTTTTTATTGTTTAATTTAAGAATTTCAGGAATCTAAAAATTGGCATCAATATTATTGATGATGTTTGGAACAATAAGATAACTGGTTTTCAATCTTAATTGCCAAAATTTTGAGCATAATCCCAGGATCCTTGTCCTGGCAAATAAGCACTTCAGGAAGCATAGAATAAGGTATGGTTAATTTAGGCCCTTGATGATTGTGCAACATTTGCTTTTTCATGTATGGTTAGTTCCATTAATATAATGTGGCATCTCATAAATTATGTAAACATCAACCATATGTTGAATTCATTCAAGTTTGGTGTGTACATAATATTTACAGTATATTAGTAAATTGAGAGAATCTATGTAACTACAAATGCATAGAGAATTTCTAATTCTCTAGACAGTTAATCCTCAGTTTGAAAGCTCTCTAAGCAAATACTTTAAACAAATCTATTTCTTGCTTATTAAAATAGCCTTGAACAAGAAGAGAACAAATAGGAGTATTTGCTTAATTAAATGTGCCTATATCAGCACAACGGTGTGTTTTATGAATACAGGTTAAACACTCGCAGTGAAACAACGACTGACCATTGGTATATTAGCAGATAATCACCGCTGGCTGACTGGGCGTCAAAAGGAAAAAAAAGTCTCACCAAGCGCTTGCTCTATACTGGTATGTACTGCTATACCCGGGGCCTCAGTGCCAGCATCCCCAGGTGATGCAGGGGAACGCAACAGTTACATAACATAAACAAACACAAGAATGAGTCCAGTGCCTAAGAAAACAAGTCAGTCGCACAGAGTTCCCTGTCAACAATGTGGTCATGCTAGGAAACGTTTCACTTGAATTCAGGTTAGAAAGCAGATACAAGGTATAATGAAATACAGGTATGTTTCTCCCTAAGCACTCTTATACTGAAACACTTCAGCAGAAACCTTTCTTCCCTCCCCCGACTACCTCTGAGATCTTGTAATTTATAAGAACATAGCAGCATGGGGATTAAATATTAATCAAAGTCATTACCATCATCGTTAGAACATATTTCAAGAGCCCCAAAGAAAGAGCATATTATTTCACTAATAAAGATCATATCATCAGAAATATGTAGCATGGTAGGTATGAAGAGAAAAAAAGAAACGATCAAGTGGTAAGTCAAAAGATTTCTGAAGCTTATAGCACTATTCAAATACTAACTCATCCTTTAACTGAGTCAGTTTAAACAAGACAGACTCACCATGGGCAAAACTGAGCTCTATACAAAACCACAGAAGCACACAGTACATTTAAAAAATACAACTTTGCTGAGTGGAAAAACCCATCCACCAAACTAAAATAAAATTTAAAAAGAGGGATCCCAACTCCATCAATGTATTAGTGAAATTCTGGAGCAGCTCCAAAGCTTCAGTGGAGATCTGAGATCTGAATTCATTTGGTGTGTGATAGGGCTTTCCAAAGCACAACCAGGCACGTGAAACTGACATTGTTCACAAGATGACTAATTCTTTACACTAAAGAAATGACCAGCTTTATGAAATAGTAGGAATTCCACTATTTGCAAATTAAGGTGTAAATAATTATTAAAAAAAATACCTCTCCCACGCCCCAAGGTGCTTCCTAGCTGATTTTAAGCAGCCTACATGTCCTTACATTTACTTTCATGCTTAAGCACCACTATGGCATAGAATTAAGTGCATAGTGCAATAAAAAGCTCAGAATAACTAAAAACATAATTGGCATAATACTAAAGGATATATTTCTTTCCATTTCCAGCTTACCAAGTTACGAGTAAGTGTGTTAAGTAATATTTCTTTTAAGTATCACTCTTCTCACAACTGTATCCTCAGAACCACAATTCCAACAAAATGTCTTTCACAGCAAATATAACATTTACTATGAACATGCAATTAGGTCCTAATCGCTTGGATTAATTACCACATCAGGGTTTACAATAAAACATTTATTGCTCATACTTCCACACATTAAAATTAATTATTTAAAAGAACATTAATGTTATTGCTTGGCCTTTTAATTTTCATTATAGAAAGACTCTTACATGGCTTTGTTTCTGAACACAAATAAATGAGGGTCAGGATCTATGCTAATTCTAATAATTATTAATATAGTTGAAATGTGGACAGTTGCTAAGCTCTAAACAGAGATCTTCACTTAAATTAATTTGGATAATAATAACTGCCTGTAGTATACTTTGAATACAATGAGCTGTGTGAGTGTTTTACATTAATTACTATAGCCCGAATAAGTACTTCCTTCAAATTCCAAGGGTGAGGGGGAAATACCCCTAATTATTAGCTTTTTAGAGCCAAATAATACTTACATTACGTTCCTGTTTCTAATGAACTTATGAGCTCATACCTCAGAAACCCACTTTTAATAGCAGGACCGCTACTGTAGCCAGGGAGACTAGTGTTAGTCTTTTACTTTGCACTTCACTTTGCACTGCTATTCAAGACACTTCAATACTTTAATTTTCTACTGAATATTTTCCATGCTTCTCTACCTGAAACTCACTCCACTCCTGTTACATTATCTGCCCATCTTCAGAGAAAATCATACTCCAGATACAGGAAATATGACTGAATAAACCTTTTTTCCCCCATTTAATTAAAAACATAGTATTTTAAAAAATAGTTTTACATCAACAAATGATCAGGTTAGATGGTCAGCCTACGACAGAGAACTAATCTTTTGTGATGCAGAATATCAGTGAGTTTACCAGCCAAATGATTTTGAGAACAGGAAGCCCCTGAAACGTAGTGAGCTAATACTTGTGTTCCCTAAGAATGTGTGACAACACCCTTTTACTCTCCTTGGAAGCATAAGGCACCCAGGGACCTGCTCATTCTTCAGGAACAGGTATCCAAGTTCGCCGGGATTTGGGTGCCTTCTGCGGATGTTGGAGTGTGTTTAGTAGCAAATGTTCACGTGCCTGTACTTGTACAGCACGGTACATCTCAGACATTCCATCAAAAGCACTCCTGTGGCAGGGTGGCACTCGGGAAATGCTGGCTGCGGCTGCTCATACACGCAGCGCGATGCGATGTTTCATAGCAGGATCACGTGCCACTGATTTTAAAAATACTGTGCAACTTTACAAATTTTTTCTACAACAGGAGAAACACATGGGCACTATTTTTAAATGTATGACAAAAAATGGATTTCGTAAACTGCCATGTAAATGAGAAGTTATAGTTCCAAATCAATTTACAGATTAAAAACAACAGTGCAGAATACAACTAGCAGTTAAGGAAATCACTGCTAACTAGTTAGTAAGTGACTTCTTTGCACTCATTCAAGTCTCCAAAACTTTTACTTTATTGAAACAAGGTTACATTCAAGGAGGTATTTCCAACATGGTAATTCTAGTTTTGTAAGTCAGGCCTAACTCCCCAACCAATGTCTCTTCTATTTGTTAGTGCCCAAATTAGTTTGTGTGGTTTAATTCAATTGACTTATTTTTGAAATGTTGAAGTGTATAGGGAAAAAGAAGAGCTTTATATGAGTTCATGTTCTTAAAAATGGTATTTAAAATTATATAAATCAAACTGCTTTAGAAACTCATGTGAGTTTTACAGTATTCAAAGAAATTTCATATGGAAAAAGAATTTCCATGATATGGATCAAACTTCCTTGGAAGTATTCAAAATGACTGAACATAAAGCAACTGTAAGCTTCAAATTTGCTCTAGCAAACCTCTAGGGGTCCATTGCAACCTGAATTATTGTAAAAATCTATGATATGCTAGATCTGTGCATAGTTGAAAAATATGGACAAAAAATATGTGGACAAACCATACAGTCTCCAACGTTCCATCAGCTTCTAAGAAAGTATTTCAAAGCAGAGCATCCCCGGTAGTACTCTAACAAACAGAAATTAGCTATTTTACCCTGAAATAACCACCACAAAATTTATACACTTTGCAAACAAACCACGTGGATGCATTAGAAGTAGAACACCTTGGAGTTTGAGATCCTTCTGCAGCCCTTCCTTTTCACATGGAGCATCTCTGAATTCCAAATTATGAAGTCAGTGTGATCTTAATAATGCCTACAACCCTATATGTAGACAGTGCTTTGAACAGGAATGAGCTCTGCTACAGAATATTAATCAGAATATTAATTATGAAAATATGTTCCCTGTTCTTTTTTACCCTTTACTTGAATCTTTGCCCATCCAATTTGTGTCCTTGAAAACAGAGAGAATAAGAAAAATAGATACTAAAGCCATCATAATGTATTTAACAGTGTTAACTTGTGTGCTAATTTATACACTATAACCATGATTTCTGGATTAGACTATCACTGAATAACTTTGATATATCTGACGCACATAACAAAGAGAAATGAAAAAGCACTCCTTTTAAAATCAGCATTTGAGCTCATGTTTCAGTGCTTCTAAAAGAAAATGAAGGTGGGATGTCTCAAAATCACCTACTTAGTTCTGAGAGGTTAAATCCCTTCCTTATGCTAGATAAACATAATTTCTACTTTTTAAACAGCCAAACAAGAACATTTTGAAACTGTGTAACAGAATAACCTCATTTTAGGGAATGAAAATTATTAGTCCATGTCAAAGTGAAATGCAGTACGCATTCTTCAAAGCAAACATGGAAAGTGTCTGACTCAAGTTTTTGATATATTTTTATGCATCTGCATCAATGACATGCCTTAATTTACAGAAAAGTCACATGATTTGGTATTTATTGGAGCTTGCTCTCTCTTCAAAACAGCTAACTATGGAAATAAAGGATTTCCTTTTCACTCCTGTCATTACAATGCCTCCTCATCAACATCTATGGTCCAACCCAGTCATGAGTCTAGTAAGAAACCAGAGCTGGCAGAGTGGTATCAAACACCTCTATAAATAATAAGAAACAGAAGTGATGATGGTATCTTGAAACCAGAGCTCAGCAGTCATGGATAAATCCTTTACATTTCTTCAATTTTCATATATTTAGAGCTCTAATTTTCTTCAGTAAAGGCAGTTGAGACACAAGTCAGCTATTCTGCCAAATCTTTGCCCTGGAGAGCAGTATCTATATGATACTATTTAAAACATCTTCTGCAGAACAAATTAAGCATAAGAAGTTTCCTTTTGAAACAGATGTTCAGAACTGGCATGAATCACAGAAAAACTTATTACAACAGTCATAGCAGTTTATCCACAGCAATAATCATTGATAATCAAAGGGTTAAGTAGTTAGTAATGACATGAACAACAGAAAAAATTATTTGACAAGATTCCACCCTCATTCCAATCTCTACCAAAGCCTCAATTGTAATTATAAATTTTCACCAAAGATGTCAGATTCTTATGTTAATCTCTGCACAATCTGACATTGCCATTCTTCCACTTGTATAGATGTGAACAGTTATCATTTTGTTTGTATGTCACCACAGACAACATAATCAATAGTTTTCATATCTTTCTGTTCATACTTTTTGTTAAAATGAATTTCGTGAGTGCTGCTTACTTTTGTTCCACTATGAAACTTGTTACTGCCTGAATAGAGAGTACTTAATCTCAACAATAAACATTATAATGTATGATAGAGCAGTCAAGGGAAAAAAAAAGTTTCAACATTTTTTTCCAGTCCCCATTTTAACATAGTCTGTCCTTATCAAATTAGTATCTAACAACAGTGACACGAAAGCAACACAATGGATGGCTTTGTTCACTTTAGATGTACTAATCCGAAGCACAAACTGCCTTTCACTCCTTTTCCTTTTATGTTCTGCAATTCTGTAGTAAGGAAATCTTATTTCATGAAACTCAAAGCAAAAAATCTGTAACTGGAAATAACTGGCTTATAAAATATCACATGTCAGCATCAATAATTTAAAGAAGATCCACAAGCAGATGGATTGCTTGTTTATTGTTTCCACACCCGAAGATCCACCAGGAAGCCTAGAGATATTCTTTCTGACCTGTCATTCAGGTGAAAGAACCACGCAGGCACATTCAGCTCTTCCTGCAGTTCTACAGCAAAACTCCCTCACCTCTGAGCACAGCCAGCACAGTTGCTCCATACCACAAACAGACACTGATAGATTTTCATAACAGTTGTAAATGACGCTTGTTGAAAAACTGTTTATCAGAGAATAGTGGCTCCTGTGCAGGTAAACTTGATCCTTACTGTGCTGATCCATATACCTATTCTTCATGGGTGCTACTTTAAAAAAAGTAATTTTTAAAATCAGTAACCAGGGGCACAAACTGAAGTGCAAAGAAGAGAATAAATTTCATGCTGGCATAGGCTTTACTTCAGCTTTTACAAATGAGCAGCACTGTACCAATGGTGAAACTGGTCTGGATTTTATGTTTGCTGAACTTGAGTTTAGAAACTGACTTTCTTGATACGCAGTCAGATGAGAAGTTTCCCTTCCAGGTACCAAAACAGACCAAACTGATCCAATAGAAAAAACTTTTTTTGGATATAATGATTTAGCTAAGGTTTGAGGCTCTAGCTTCACCAAATGAGGACTTCAGACACTTAAAACCCAACAAAGACAGTCCAGATCTTCTTCTGCCAGCACTCAACTGATTCTATCCAGTGTGAACTAGAACCAGTTAAGAGCTGGCTTCATCCACACCATACCAGCTTACAACTGATATACATAAATCATAGAATATGTTTATATCACCAAACTGTTAGGTTTAGCCAGAGGTAATTACTGTTAGAAACTGCAGGCCTGGCCTTGTCTAGGAACAGAGAAATTACATGAGTCCCCCTTGAACGAGAGCCTCAGGCCTGTGAAGCTTTATGCACTTAACTTTGCAAATCCAACAGTACTCAAGTGTAAGCCTAATGCACATCCATAACCTCGCAGTAATAATACCATAGTCCGCTTCAGGCTGCTGAAAAAGCAGACTTCAGAGAATGGTTTGCAGCACAGTGGTACTTCTGTATATGTGTAATAAACAGTCTCTGAAGTGTCTTCTGACCCTATTTTCTCTTGAAAAACTGCGTTCATACACACAGGAGTTGAAGAAGCATTTCTGTGAACTTGCTTTTCTAGCAATTTGCTCTCCACAACAATTGCTTACATCTCATGTACCCTGCCATATTACTGGCCACTCTAATCTTGGAGCAAAGGAACTTCAGAATATTCACTGCTAATAATAGTCCTTGGAAAATATTCAACAATTTCAAGACTCTATGATACATTTTAGAATTCAGATATTTAACACCACTGATGATTACCAATTTTCCACAATTACCACTATAATCATTCTATGAGGATTCTATCCTGAGGATACAGATGACCAGGAGATGTGTGAAACTTTTATAAAACATTTTCTGAATATCTGGCATTTTGATAGAGTAATACTGTGTCTGCTTTTCTGAGCCTGCTAGAAATTTGTATTTGTCTTTGGATATTTTTCTTATGGCAAAAGAGTCCGTTGTAAGGAGATGTGTACCTTGGTTTTACTACAGTGAATTATGCATGTATTCAGAGATCATGCTCTCCCGAATGAACATCCAAGCCTGCTAAAAAAGTCTGCCAGCATACTGTGAAGATCTGGGAAATGGCACACCCTCACAAATGCCAGATGTAATTCTGCCCACAAGAAAAGTCAGATGGATTCCTCCAATAAATTCCTACTTCTTTTGTCTGCCTCTTGGTTGATATATGATACCACTGCAGATGTATCCAATTTTATTAAAATTTGTCCCATCAGCTCTACTCCAAAAGGAGAATTTTCAGATTTGCCAAGGTTGTGCACATTTGTTACAAGTTGTTTCTATGCTGAAACTCAAGTGTTAAGCTTTATTCCATTTTAGTTCAGCAAGGTCCATATCTGGTCAGGCAGTCTTCTATGTTTGTGGTTGTGAAAAACAACTGTATTTTTCTAAGAGTGCTTGGATATTTGAGCTCCCATCTCCGTAAATTTTTCAGTTAGCCCTGAAACTGGAATTATTATGTTGAATTTGGCTAAATTTGAAAATCTTCATAAATAGTGGAGTTCAAGCTACAACACGTCCCACAGGAGCACATGCAAGCCACAAAGATCTCAGCACAGCTAGCTCTTCAAATCCTAGCAGAAGCTTTGCTAAAGAGCTAAACTGGAGAAAAACATTCTTTAGTGTTGAAAGCTTAACACTGAAAGCTTTTCCTTAATGAGTGGCTAATAAAGTACTTCACTATGGAGATTCTGGTAAATCTATAATTACAGATATAATTCAATTCCCCCATCCCAAAGACATATCTAATGTTAATGAGTACACAGGAAATTCACACAGTTGAAAGCCAACACGGCTGTCTATGGTCTTTGCTCAATTTGACAATAATAAAATTGTGAACCACTCTGAAAACCTCATGTTCGAAAAATCACCACATATTATAAAAGTATCCACTCGAAAGTTAAATAAAGTAGCAATTCAAAGTAATTTTGCAAAGGCTTTTTGAGTGACTATTTACTATAATTTAAGCACAATAATTTACAAGTAGTCATATACACTGGAGAACAACTGCATTTGCTACATATTCAAGATTTTCCTAAGAGGGAACACTGAGGAGGCCAGGTCAAAATCTTTTGAATTGGGAAATATTTAGACTTGATATTGAGCTAGTATTGTAAAATCTTGCATTGAATTACCCATACATTTAAAGACTGATGGAGTAACTCCACATAAATAAATTCCCCTCCTTCCTCTGCCCCCCCAAAATACAGATATACAAACATGCTGCTTGTTGTGCACTGCTTCATGTACAGAAAGTAAGCTTTTAATTCAACTTGTCTTTCTGTAGTATTACTACCCTGCAGAAAAGCATGTGTTTTGTTTCTAAAAATGACATTTTTGGCATTATGCCCGCATTACTTAGGATTCTGAAGATATTGTCCACAGTCATCATCCCACTTCTAGTCATTCATTTTGCAACTAGTGTTTGTAGAGACTGATGATCTAGAAAGTCCCTTGTGGTAAGATTTTGTATTCCACTTTCTTTCTTCTCCACTGAGGATATTAAGTTCTATTCTATTCGCATTTAAAGGAGCACGGAGTGTAGAAGTTAGTGATGCCCATGGGAAGATACTTTTCTGTTTGGGACAAAGAAGAGATTAATATTGTATGAGAAACAGGGAGATAAATTTTAACACAAGTGTGAAAATGAATTGAGGTTATCATTTTTGTCACTGTGGTGTCACAACTGGCCTTCTGACAGATGAGTCTTATTCTGTGTGTGAAATTAATATACACTAAAAACTTTATTAATGGAAGTATTAATTACTCCAGGATGATAACATACCTTGGATCTAAATCAGATACTGCTCAAGAGCACACCAGGGATAACTAAGTATTGTTATATGAGTGTCTTTCTCACCTGAGAAAAATACAATAAAGATTCTATACATTTCAGTCCTTGTACAAACTATCCAAAAGCATATTGGGGCTTCCTGTAGAAAGAGAAAACCTCTAAAAGGGGCCTTTAAAGTTGGCAAAATCAGTAAATTTAATCTATCCACTTTCTTCTGACCTTTAAACCTGACCTGAAAAAAGTGTTCAGCAACATAAATTTGATCTCTAAAGGCTGCTGCAGATCTCATTTTCTGCTGTTTTTCCATTAGGCATTTATGGGACTTGCTGGTGTTACAGGGGACTAGTAAAATGTCGAAGTAATCCTGCAGTTCCTGTGTATGAATTCAGCTTTTCCCTATGAGATGACAACATTTTTTTTCGTCTGCCAGGATTTTTTCAGATACTGGAGAATAAGACTAATACCATAGGTGTGATGTTATTTTTTTTTTCTTTTGGTAACATTAACCAGATCTAGCAGTTCAAGTGTTGAAACAAAAGAATTTTTTCCTGAGCCAATAAGGTGGATTGGTGCACATCTGCACTAATTGAAATCACAGCATGGCTTTTCAGGATAGGAATTGTATCCAAAGCATACAGAGGATTTGAAGATCTCGGTTGTGTGTTTGTACATTCTCATAACTGCAGAGGAAAGCAGCTGCTTCCATTTATGAACTGTGCTGATACATGTGCCTCAATGTACCAGTGATATAATCTGCAACTTAGCAAGCTAAAGGTCTGCCAACTGTTTTAACAAGGAATAGGAAAGGACAAGGTATAGCAGGCAAGAAAACAAAAGAGAATTTATAATAATTTTCAGGTAGCACATTCTAGAATTAATGCTATAATTCTCAAGGATTAGAGCTAGACGATGAGAATAACAAATTATTTATTACATCATGCTGCCCTCTCATCCAGTGATAATGGCCACTGACTTCCAAGTTCCCATCTCCCATCTTTTTGGCTGTTGCACTGTTTTTCCATAATACAGCTGTCAACTTCCAACCCAAATTCACCTTCCACTCCTTTTATGCTACAGTAAATTTTGATGTTAATTCTTCTTTCTGAAGTGTTCTTTTACTCTTGACCTTTCTAACTTTTCCCTTTCTGATGCTCTTACGTAACAACTCCCTCAGCACCTCTTTTGAAATACCCCTTCGATAGTACTGAACATGGTTCTACAGGTGGGTTTAACATATGCTTACACTACCTCGGCTCCAGCCTATCATTAGGTAATGATTAGGTAATGATATCAATGATTACCAAACACGTTTAAGGTGGAAGGACCTTTGTTTCTTCTTCTCTCTCTGTTTTAGTCCTGCCTTATTCTGAGATCCCTATTTTCAAACCACATTCTCAATTCAAGTCTTTTTTTAAGTTGTCACTTGAATTCTTCTAATAGTTTCTCCATAAAATTTCCTTTACTTATTAGTCACACAGCTTAAACTGAGCAGACATCACCTTATTCCAACTGTATTTGAAAAAGAAATACAAATCATTTTCCATTCATGACCTCCTTGAATCGAGTATTCGGGATTTGGCTTCTCTTGCAGGCTTTGATACCCATCTTAAACCAGATTGTCTGTGAGCATTCACTGCTTGCTACTTCACTTTTGAAACAATTAGATACCTGCTTTTATCCCATTCTGTCCCACAAGCAGGTGGACAGCTTCCCATAAGCCTCTCCTTTTCCAGGTCCACTATAAAACTTTTAGCGCTGGAGATTCTGGGAATTCTGGAATACTCAGACCAACATCATCGCTATGTTCTTATTTTTATGTGCTTTCCCTACTGCACACTCTGCAACAGGAAATATTTCTTTGAGTAGCACCCCAGCAGGGCTTGGATCTGTCATTGGGCTCCAAGGCACTACAACAATAAATGAAAAAAGAGTAAGTTTGTGTGAAAGTTTATAGAGAAAGTTCCAGAGACAGAGAGCAAAGAGTTTTGAGTGTGTTTTACTCCATGCAACTCACATAATACTGACCACAGTCAGTCCATATGCTGCAACTGTAGTAAAACAAGAGAAGAAATGGAGGGGGGTATAACGGCAATTCTTTTGTTAAACAGCAAAAATAAAATCACTCATTATTGATTTAGTCCTGGAAAACCATAAAAGCATTTCTATTCAGTAATTAAATACTGCACAGCAGAGGGAGTTATACCAAAGAGAGAATACTGACATTATCACAAGAGAAGCAACATTTAGTTCAATCAGTGAATTTCAGCGTCAACAGAAGAAAATAAGGATTGTGATCACATACAGTCGTAAGTGTTCCTTTGGAAAAAAAAAAATCATATAATTAAAGGTGCTAGTTTCCACATCAAATTCCACTTTGGATGTGGTTAAATTCCAGCTTGGTTAAGTATTTCCTGTCTATTTAATTTCATCCTGTAGATCCAGCTGCACATAGTTATTCCACACTTCCTGTTCTAAACTATCACATAGTGCCATTGTGAGTTATTGAGCAGCTTCATTCTTTTTGATTCTTTATATGATGTACCAATTACATCATCTAGAAAGTGCTTTGAGACTCTCTGAGAAGTTACCAGAGATGTCAGGCTGTATCCCCAACAAACAACATGTAAGTGCAAAATTAAAAAAACCTCAACTTTTAAAAGGTAATATAAGTAAAAGTAAGAATTGTTAGATTATGGAAAATTACGCAGAGTGACCAAAAAATAAAAGCCAAATAAAAATTAATTCCAGACAGAGTTTTCAGAAAAGTTACCTCAATTTCATCATAAACAGGCTGCAGTTTCTATGATGGTATCAGGGGGAAAAAAATCCAGGAGATTTAGAAGCAATATACAAAACTAAAAAACCGATAAATGTATTTTTTCTGTATTTCCCCTCTTTCACTTTTTTGCATTATGTAAGAAGTAGATGATAAAACACAAGTATGCCCTGTCAGTCACTGAGTAATACCCTAGCACTCTTACCAGCTCACAAAGGACCAGAGAAGCCGAGTCCTCAGATAGCACCTGGTCTAAAAGCCTTAAAAGCATTTAAAAACTCTGATCAGTATATAAAACCGCACCACATACAATCTCCAAAGGGAATCAATTCACTTTTATGCTGTCGTAAGAAGGAGAAATAGCAGTCCTTGACTCTCAAGCTCCCACAGACTTGGTAAACCTCGGCTTACCAAATAGGTTGCTGCTATTTACATTTTTAAATTTGGGATTCAGTCAAATACTCCAGTATCAATTGTTCATTGTACCATTCTTCTGTTTCCTCCATAAGTCATGACAACTAAGGCCTCTCTGAACTGAATTCAGAAACCAGGATTCTTTGACAAGCAAAATGGCACAAGCCATCCTTTAAAATCTTATACGGTTATGTGTGCGGGAAGGAAGAAGAAGTAGTGCTCTGGCCATGAACAGGGAACAGGTGGCACTCAAGACCATGACCAGAATTACCGGTGCTTCTAAGCACCGCAGACACCTCAAACATGCAGTACTCATTCAGCCACAGGACCAAGTCTGTGCATGGAACAAGAAAAACATTTTTGGAGGACAAGAATATATTGTCAGTATGGATAAGCAAAGCAACAATACATCTGAACGAATTATGAGTAAAACATTCACTCATCCACATGGGAGCTCTCCCATAACTCCTTCATTGGTTACAGCCTGAATAACAAAGAGGATCATTTACCTGAAGATGGCCCTAATTCCCATCACTTCAAAAGCCCATTTCTGATTTTGCATCTGCAACATGCTTCAGGAGTTTGGGCCAGGCATGGTGGGAAGTGATGTCCATTTCTGCAATGAAGCTTCATTATCCAAGCCTCTCTGACAGGATGGACTTACAAGAGCTCAATTACCAATGATGCAGCTTCAGCAAACAAAATCCCCTCTTGGCTGTACCACGGTGATGAGTAAACTCTGCTACACCCACATCAATCCATTGCTTCAGTCTTTCCCTTCCTAAAGGCTGACAGAGGTTCTACAGTGAAGTCCTCAGTGTAGAAGACATCACATTAGACGGCACCTCTAACCACACAATCTGCTGATGGGCACACGATTCTTGTAGAGAAGTAAAAAGGGCATGGATATAACTTCAGCAGAATGCATCTCTGTGATGCTGATTGTTTATTAAATGGAACAAACTAGTTAAGACAGGCACCTGGACATCACTCTAAGAATTCTGCACTAACATTCTACATAGATGTTTATATAAACCTTTTTCCCTTTTAGCCAACATATAGCAGCATTGAACTTATTCTGGTTTCAGCCTACAATACTTACATAAGGTCCATCTCCACAGCACTGCCACTTTCTCAAGAAACCTAGTTGTAACACCACTTTTCTATGACATTCTAACAAACAGATTTCATCATTCAAAGGGTTTGAACCAAATTCATGTTCTTAAAAAAAGTCAGTGCTCAATGTGCCTCAAAACCTGGACAAACACACAAGAACAATATATGCTGCCTATGATACCACGTTTCTCACAAGGCATCAAAGGGTTTGGATGTGGTAACAATACTGGTGGAAAATCCATTTCCTACCAATACCAGGTACAACGTGTTAGTAAGACGAATTAGTAAGACACATTAGAAAGACAAAGAATTGCTATGATTCCTTCAGCACATTTCAGACTAATGACCCACAATACTGAAGGAGTACTGGTTTTACAATGCAGATCAATGCTTACAGTGAACAGCTTCTCTTGATTTTCATTATACAAATTACGAGTCGCTCTGGAGAAATGGTAACAGCACACTAAGTAAATGCAATTTCTCTTTTGTTTACACTTCCATAAATCACAGTACTTGAATACCAATAAAGTTTCTCCACTCAAGTGAGAAGAAACAAAAGAACTTAACACCATCAAAAGTTGCAAACACGGAAATACATGTTAGTGAATCCATGAACGTAAAAAAACTCCAGGACACACAGACACACAAACTGAGACACCAGCTGAGCTATTTTCACATTCAACCTCAAATCAATTTTACTGCAACATGCACAAAATGTTTCACATCAGTGTAACTTAAAATAAAATTTACTTTATTCTTTCTAAATGAATTTGCTGATGTAGAGAAACTAGACCAAACAATGAGTCTCCATTTAGCAGTGGAAACACAGAAATTATATTTGCTTTTTTATTAAAATAACATGTGAAAGATGTATTACAGATTGAACTTCCTTTTGGAAACTTTAGCTGCCCTGGGAGACAACACAGCCTATAATATTTCTTTACTAAGAATATCCATAATAGTTTTGGAAAGGTCTTAAAATAAAATCTAAAATATGCATGAAATATATGTTTTTCATGAGTTCTTTTTTTCTCTGTCCTTTCCTTATGAGCTCTAAACTGCCAATTTTAATGTTTTAATATTTAATTCAATTCACTTAGTCTTTTCACCCTTTGCCTTGTAGGACTTAGGAGAGAAAGGTTGAAAAGTTAAAGAAAAGGGGAATTTATCTAATTAAATGGAAATCTTTTAATGATGTTATGAAACCACTCAGAGCAATGTTTTAGATTTGCTCCTGCTGTTGTTTGAAGCTGTGGTGTTAAAAATGCCCTGGTTAGAGTTACAGACTGTTCTAAAAAACTGTGAGGAATTTATGTAGGATTTAAAACAGACACATGCTTTTAAAGTCGAGAACCTTCAAATACTACAGCTAATCCACACAATAACTCAACAACCAACCATGCTCAAATTCCTAACAGATACCATATGCAACCTGTAATAAAAACTGCATCAAGGTATTTCAAGCAATGAGATAATTTCATTTTCCACTTAAGAGCCCTATTTACTTTTAATTAACAAACTCATATAAGGTGCATGAAAATTATTCCACCATTTTGCATACAATGCTTATACTGAAATGGCTCCTGAAGATATTTTACTTTCTGAAGAGACTGGGTTTTTAAGTAGATTCATTATGATAAAATTACCTATCACTTATCTAAACATACTTGACAAACACATACCACAAGAGTGCCTTTTGTTTTCTGTAACTACAACAAAAAGAAAGGACAAAGTGACCCATCTGGTTCAGAAGTAGCAAAGGTATAAGTTAAAAAGCAATAAGGAAAGCAACCTCCAGAGTTCAATGTCATGTTATCTGTAATGGAAAGTGGTGCTTTGACAATATAGGAACACACTGTAAGGATACACTGAATTTAATGGTTTAGCCTTTACATTTTTCTATCTACTTTTTCATTCTAATATCCCTGCTCTCAACATCCTCCTCCTCCCCGAGGATTACACGTCTTCTAGAATTGGACTTTCTCACAGGAATAATTGTGGTAATAAAGCTGAACCCAAATTCCTGTAGTAGTTAAAAACATGTACTTCATACAAATAACAGGATGTAATTCCTCTTTTGACTGTCTCTTTAGTTAAGCAATATATTTAGTTGGCTAAATAATTAGGCCATTGCTTAATGTGAAGATTTTTCAAATGTGAATCTAATTAGCCTAAGTAAAGAAGGTATTTCATGGGAAATTATTTTTTGCCTTCAAGGAGATGATTCTACACTCAGTGAAATTGTGTCATCTTATTAACACTCAGCTTGTCTGATACAGGTCCTGAATGATTTACTCATGTACTCTGTTCCAAATTACAGATTCAGGAGCTCTTGAATACTAGCATTCTCTACCAAAATTCTCAGGATTTCTATTAAAATGCTATACTTCACAGAAGCAAAAATTTGACAGTGTGAATATATTTTTAAAAATCAGTACGAAACTCTATTATGTCAAATGAAAAAAATCTTTAAACTAATGAATTGATTGTTCATCATTATGATGGGAACTTGACGCTCTTAAATAAGGAGATTCAACTTCAGATCAATGAAGTCCATAACTGCTGACAGCCACAAGATATCAGGATACCAGAAGACAGACATTTCCCCTGCCATTTCCTTAAACATTTAAGGAATATCTGACCACTATCAGATATAGAGAATTTGGCTAGATGGATTTTTGCCCTGGTCTACTATGATGGAATTTGTTTTGCAGATATGAGCAACTGGAAAGATTTTAATGTATCCTTGGGCATAGCAGCCTTTTACTCTATGAACAGATTATAATTCTACATGGCACAACTATTTAATAAACACAGCATGCACTAACCAAAGTATTTAAACTCCTCCATAAACCCCCAAGAGCTCAGTGGTAATTCCTAAAGATGGCATAAATAACAATACAACTATATAACTCCAGATAGCAAAAAAATCTCACAATGTCCACCTGAGGTAATCGTAGTATTTTGCAGCAACATAGATTCCCCCTCATGAGAGCACAGGAAACAAGGAAACAAAATTAATAAATATACAACATATCAAAAAATTATTTGTCCTGATAAAACCACTTTCATTTTAATTCACTTTAATTACATGACCTAAATTTTGGGTGCTCCCTACTTCTGCTTCTTACTGGCCACACTGAACAATCCACAAAGCTTTTTTTGGACTGTAGAGTATAATTTCCCCCTTACTAACAGTTCCACAAACTTCAGCAACTTACTTAGTGTTCACTGAGTGGAAGCATGATCAGTCCATCTTCAAAAGTCTGGTTCTCATATCTTAAACAAATTATTTGGGAGATAATGCTATACTTCAGCTGTGACCCCCCTTAAAGAATTACTTTTCAGAGTCCAAAATAGAATTTAAAAACTCTTACTCTTATAAATTAAACATTTCAATTAAAGTACTTCTAAATTATTGCTTAATTCTAGGTTTGAAAGCTGTGGTTTTTCCTATAAGCTACTCAATAAAATGGTGCTTTGTCTTTCTTTTTCTGAAGTTGTTTTATGAACAGACGAAGGAAAAATGATCATAAAACAAAGTAATTTCTAAAAGCGAAATTATTGACTTCAACTGAAATGCTTTCCAAAGATTTTTAATTGCCCTAAATTTGTGAAAAACTACCCAGGAGATCAACAAATTCATATCAATGAACTGCATTATACTACTGAGAGAACCCTTGGCCTCAAGCCAGGGAGAACAAATAGAAAGGACCATTTTCACTTGGCTGCAAATTATCAAAAAGCTAAGAGAAAGCTATGCAGTTAAAGTGACATGTTTGTATGGTGGGAAAAAGATCAAATATTGATCGTCCAAGCTGAGGTAATTAGAGCAGTTGTCAGGGAGATGTGATGCATGTCGTTAGCCCTACAGAAATGCATCTTTGTTTTATATTGAGTGAATTAGCTGTTCAGCAGTTGGCAGAGATTTTTTCTTTTCTTCCTTTAAAAGGCCATACACCATTCAGTAGTAGCATATTCCTGCAATTCAAATTTTTAAAAAATAAATGTACACAAAGACACTTTAAAAGCTTCTTCTAAACATTTAAAGTTTTTCTGTATAGACTTTTATGGCTATTTTGTCAAATGGATGTGTAAAACATGCCTCTTCCCATTCTTATACCAGGGTAAAACCTCCGACTCTAAATGGAGAGAAAGACACATGGCGTGGAACTGAAGCCCCTGCTGTTTTATTAGAACTCTTCCACCTCACCCTAGGCAGTAAGTCCTTGCAGATTAATGTCAGTCCACTGAGGACTGGAAGCTCACACCACTATGGACACCACAGAGACCCATCTGCTGGAGCTGGTGCCACTCATGCATTTCATTGAGCAGTGAAATGGTGCCACTTCCCCAGCAGCGAGCCCACGGTGCCGAGATCTCGGTGTGCTCCCCTCTCCTCCAGCAGCCGGAGCCCAGGCTGGCAGCAGCACCCTCTGCTGTGGCCTGGCTTTGTCAGCGCTCGGCCCGGGACACTTGTGCCAATAAAGGTCAGAAAAGAACGTGGCACCTTCCAGAAACACGTGACTCTGCGGGGGTACCAGACTCCCGACAAAGACATGGACCAAACCAACAGCTGCAGCTCTGCAAACTGGATTTATACATTCCAGGCATCAAATCTGTATCTATCAACAAAGAGGGGACACGTAGCCTTTGTGACAACCGCATGTGTCAGGTCTAGTCTCTTCAGACAAAGAAGTGTTGTTTCTGAGAGACATTTACTAAACATCTTCACCTACTGGACTAGTGGCAAAACCCCCTCACCCTAATCCCCCCAAATCAATTCCCCCAAAAATATCCCCAAATGACAAAAGGTGAGATGTACAAGACCTCAGTTTACAACTGCAAAATGCCGCCAGGAAAAACAATCCATCTAACACCTAACTGGGAACTTAATTTCCTATCTCGGGGATTTCCCTTCAGTGTCATACAACTATTTAAATGGTTTCATACTTCCAATTATAAGCGTGTTCTCAGTTGTGTAGGGTTTTGCAAAACTTCCCGCTTGGCTCAAAATTTGTCAGTGCTGGATGTCTTCTTTAAGCTAAAATAATAATCATTCCAGGAAATGTTAAGCAGAGGACTTGAAAGGAAGGCATGCAGTAACTCTGACTTGAATTCAATTCTCCATAGCATGACAAACATGTGAGGAGCATGCTTTATCTTAATGTGCTGCTAAAATTTTTTTTTAAGTAGTAAAGACTAAGAGATATGAATTTGATCAAATACAGGAATTAATTGTTCCGAAGACAAAGTCACCTCTACAGTGCTATCTTGCAGATATTTCTCTCACAAAAACCTGGTCTGGAAACCATGTGAGTAGAGAGTACAGCAAACAGTCACCTTCCAGCAGAATACTGAAGTAAGCCTCAAAGCCTTGTTTCCTTACTATGATGATCCCAGATTTTTATTTTTAAATACTTATCACCATTTTAAAGCTTCAAGAGTAAGCACTAATGGTAGATTTTCATACTGTTTTCAAGAATTCAGAAAATTTTTTATAAAGAGAAAACAAAACACAGCTGCTCAATCCACCAATAAAAAAACCCTCAGCATATTAATATACAAAATGAAATAGCCTGTCTTTACTGCTTTGCCATGTCTTTAGTTTATTCCAAGTAATTCAATAAAAATAACTAGCTTTAACAGAAGCAGACCAGGTACTGCAGTTGATACTTTTTCACAAGCCTCTGTTCCTTTTAAGCAGAGCTGTACACAATGCACACAGCTTTTGCTTCCTTTGGTCATTTACTCTTCCCTACACAGAATCAGATTCCTGGAATACCTATTTGCTGGAAAAGGAACACATTAACATCACTTAGTTCAAATACTACCCTTCTTATAGAAGACAAACTAAATTAAAATCTTGAGCCAAGTACAATATTTCATCAGACTGGATGCCATGGGGCTCCATAACGTGGCAATGCTTTACAATGCCATGTAAAAGCAATCAGATGTGAGACTGAGAGGCTGGGAGTCACTGGTCTGCACATTGTAAAGGAAACTTTCCTGCCCGACCATCCAGGAGCCGCTCTGGCGGTCACATCTGCACCACCCACGCTGGCACCGAAGGCCCTTCACAGCGGGCAGCTCCAGTGGGACTCCCTGCTCACACTACGCATGGGCAGACAAGGTTTCCTCACCAGCTCGATTCCCAGGCTTCCCACAGCAGAGTCTCAGACGACCAAATCCTCCAAATAGTTTAATCTTGGTGCAGTAACTAAATAAGACAGTAACAATTTGAGCTGGTGCCTCCAAGAAGGGACCACCGACAAAGGAGCCCTTGGACTTTTATACCCTCACAGTCCAAGCATGGGGAAGTCTGGGGTCATTGGCTCCTGCCGTGTCCCTGAGTGACCGGTCCCCTGGCTCAGACACAGCTCCCTAAGCCCTTCATTATGCAAAGTGTTGGCAGCTCACGGCCTCTTGATCGGGCTCCCACCCAGAGCTCAACCTGCAGCTCCCACTGCAGCTGCACCCCGAGCTGCTGCACTTGATATGTTTGTTAACAATAACCTCCCTGATAAATATTTAAGTACCTATTTCACGTTTGCATTCCTGTCATAGCCAAACTCAGAAAAGAGTCTTTTTTATTTTTTGTGACACTAGAATTTGGTTGAAAACATGATGACACCAAAGTAAAGGTTATCCTTCAGATTGTGAAAAATTGCCCAGAAAAAAAAGTTCTTGTTTAAATTGTTAAAGAATTTTTTTTCTTACCGTGTATAGAAGGAAAATATATTTCCCATTTGTCATTAGAGTAACGACCTCCCTAGCTCATCCTAATGGAGCCTCAAATTTGATAGAACATGAAAACGAAAAGAAAAGCAACCCCAAAAGGCCAAACAAAGTGCTAACCAAATAACCACTGAGCACAGCTCTGACATTCCACTTTCTTATATCACGTACTTGGTCAGTACTTGTCACGCATAACAGTGCAATGATCCAGAGTAGTCTTGTCCTTCTAAGACAATATTTTCACGCACACTGTATACTGTAAGGTGATAGTTATTCTGAAAAAGACACCAACACTGTACAACAGGAGCAATATACTGGTAGAAGAATCACACCACTAAGAATATTTTATGGATACTGCCAGGTAAATGTTGAAAAATGCTGAATTTTTTATGTAACCAATTGCATATTTACTATATTGCCATCTTGATCAATAATTAAAGTATACTTGTTAGAATACATAAACAAGAAACGTGATTTCAAGTATCTTCATTTATTATGTTTGTTTACTTGCTTCATCCAAAACCTGATCATATTTACTCATCACTGAAGCTAAGAGTTTCAACAACACAGTAAATACCACACATTGTATTTAGCATAATGAGACCTTTAGATCTACACAGTATTTCTGTTTCAGTACCAGTACTGAAATTAGGATTCCTCTTACAACATAAGTAAATTTTTTGGCCAACAAAAATGTTTTTTTCAAAAACAATCAGCTCTTTTATTTACTACAGGCACAAGGCAGTTGGCCTCTGAATAGGAACAAGAGAAGGGCAGAATTTTCCTCTTCATGTCCTGCTCACAACAGTAGACCTTTAATCTTGTGTGCTGAAAACTGCATCAAGCTCACAAATCTCTCAAAAAAAGAAAGACCAGCAATGGGCTCTATGTTCATCTGCTTAACAGCAAGGACAGACAGTTCAACAGCTGCAGAAAAGAAATCATAAGGTGGCATGCACTGCCCTTTAGTGGTTGTAGAAATCCTCACCCATAAAGTACACAACTGTTAGATTATCATTAAGAGGAGCATACCTTACTGTGCTTTTCTGGAAAAATCCCAATATGTGCTCCCCAAACTTGCATTTCTCAACAGCATGAAAACTACTAGTCTCATTTCAATGTAACAAATACTTCAACAGGAAAGGATTTCAGGGGATATGTCTAAATGTGCCATGGTTTCTGACTCATCAAACTGCAGAGCAGGATAAGAAAGGAGCAGGCTTGAGAAGACAGGAAAAGGGAAGAGCTGAAATTAAAGAGAGGGACAAATTTATTTATTCATCCTTATAACACTGGACACTCTTTAGGGCTTTTAAAAAAGATACTGGCATGTAACATATTAACTACTTTTGAAACTACTCTTGACGACCATCAGTATTACCAGGCACCCAAGTAGCTTTGAGCACAGAACCCCTACATCTCTCTTTCAATTTACTGAAATTTTCACTTAGGTAACTTCACATTTGTTTTCCCACTCACGCCTTTAGACAGCCAGTGATAATTGCTATTTGACTTCAACAGAGTATGTAATGCTTCAGTATTCTTCCACTGTTATTTTTTGTACCACCCACAGTTCCAAGATTGCAGGAAACAGCAGCATGAACTCTGAAAGACCTGATCTACTCTGACTGTCTACAGGTCAATGGCTGTCACAGTTTCCTCTGGTTACTATGAAACACTGGAAGTTTTAATAGAAGTTTAAAGCTCACTTGAGAGAAACACTAGCACATCTAGGCTAGTAAAGCGGGAAATGAATTTAGTTTAATTTTAAGGTCTTCTATGGACTTCATGGCCAGTTGTGACTGTCCTGTGCTCTATGTGCAGACCATGGCACAAGTCCATAGTCCCTGTCAGGCAGCAGTCACCTGATTTCTTCTGGTGTTTCAACAGATTTAGCCATAGTCTTACTGCATAGTTATTTTACAATTTTGAGTATAGAATGACCTTCTACAGTAATTATTATGGATTTGGTAAAAAGGATATGCACTGAGAATCCAGTCCTGCCAGGAAAAGACCAAGTAATATGAAAGCCTTCAAACTAGTCTTGTATTCCATCTGTGACTGGAACACCAGAAAATGTTCTAACTTCACTATATTAAAAATTAATGTTCTAAATCTACATTGTTACAGTGCCTTTCTTAGGTGTTTAATATACATTACCTAAATGAAAGGCAGTTTTATAGCATTTATCTGAAGAAAGAAGATGCATCTCCTGTTTACAAAAGAAAAAAAAATTATACTTTTACAAAACTTGGATTTTCTCCAGCTCTCTCCAGCACAAAAAAACTCTTCTAGATTTTGCAGAGAACGGATTTTTAACAGCATAGTCTTGTTGAAAGATGGAATGGAAGTTTGGCTAATTTTTCTCTTTGAACATCTTCAAAAATAAAATTAGTAGGAGCAGCACAGTGAGAAGTAAAGCTGTCTTCTTCATGCATTAATGTACCACTGACCAGCAGATAAAGTAAGAAGATAAGACAGTGTGGCTAATTAGTCTTTAAAACATGCACCTTAAAAACCATTATTACTTAAAGTAGTTATCTGTCCTTTTAAAAATGTACCCATTCAGTTTATTTTCACTATTTTCTCAGAGGCAGCACAGTGAAGCTGGACTCATCCTGTTTAAAATCTGCAAAACCTGGCGTTCACTGTGCTGTACTGAATAAAACACTTGTGAAACAGAGGCAGCCAGTTGGGAGTACTAGACAGAAGGTCTTTGGCAGAACTTCATTAATGAATCTGGGCCATGACATCCAGCGGAGCACTTGGAGCATCTAAGGAATAGCAAGGAGTTAAATTCTATAAGCTTTAAGCTATTATGGGCTGCTTTCCAAAAAGCGTGACTTCCAATACTTGAGCATGCAAGCCAGATTTCATTTCTGGCTCCATCTCGCAATGCTGTAATAGTTTAATTCAGTTCAACTAGAGATTCTCATCTGCTATAAAAAACAAGAGCTAGAACAATGTAAGTGTTTCATAAAATGCAGCAAAATTAATTAGCAATTGATGAGAGAAAGCAAAATCAATAGTGTCCTGCAGTAATTCTGCATCTGTGTTGGATTCATGCAAATTCTGCCGGCTGCTGAAAACCCCCCAATGATAGAAGATGTATTTCTTTTTTTTGTTAATAACATATTATATATTATTATGGTTTTTGTTATCTTTATCTAAAGTATGTGTTAAGTCTTGTATATGTGTGACCAGGAAACAAAGTTTGCCTTAACTTTCTCCATGAGTACTTTGCAGGCTAAAAGTAACATATCACATTCTCTAGTGTAAACGTATCATGAGATAAAAACTAAATGTTATTTCTCACATCTGAAAAATTCTTTTAAAAATTACAATCAGATTTCTATTATAATAAAGAAATATTTGAAGTTACATTCAAAACAAATTGCAAAATACATATATAAAGTAGATACCATCCTGGTATCTTTAGGAAAAACAAAGCTGGAGACTCTGAAGGATTCCAGTTAGAACAGAAAGACAGACACATCTGTGTGTACCTGTGCACATACACGGAACAGATCCCTACTCCTGCTCATATGGCCAATAGTTCCTGATGGTGACATTTCTCATACAGTCATCACCTCTTTGAAGCACTGTCCAATGAACTGGTCTTGGTCTTGGGACAGCAAAGCAGAATTTTGATTTTTAATAATGTTACATGCAACTGTATTTTTACAGAAGATTTTCTTGGAAGGTGCCCCTAATTTCTTCAGAAATATCATTCATAGTTTCCTTTCTGAGCACATCACAATGGAAAAAGGGAGGGGTGGGTCCTATGGGTATATCGTATATAACTACTAGTGAATACAAATGGAAATTCTGGCTGAAGAAGTTATCCCTAGGGCAAATTGTCAACAACAAGGCAAATAATACTAATACTTTACACTTATAACAGAAGCTGAGAAGGTTTCACAAGTGTTATTAAATTAAACCAAACAGCAAGTTTCCAGCCAAGGTTCTGAGAAAAATTCTAATTGCACAACCAGGAAGCAGGTGTTTTTCATGGCTCCAGACTCAGTATCTTCATCTCAAAGACAAATTTTCTCTCCTTTCCCCTCTTCCTCCTAATAATTCTGGGGAGAACACTTACATTTTGCAATTAATAGAAGACTCACATTAATTACTTGCTTCCAACTTTGTCACCTTCCTCACCTTTCCCGCAATCTGCCACTGAACATTCAGTCATACTGAAAGGGTCAACAACACACCACTCCTACTTTGTGAGAACTTTGTACTTGCACTGAGAAATGCAGTGATAAAAATGAATCATAAACTTTACTATTTACTATTACAAAGGGATGGACAGCTGAAGAGGAAACATCTCTTACTTAATTTTTTTTGAGCTCTCAAATGTCCTAATGAGTTTGTGCAAAACTCACTGCTTTGTTTTCACAAGAAAAACCTAAGTGTAGCCTAATAAGCCAAGCTTTTTAGGGATGAGGTAAGAGGTAGAGCAGAAACAAGCGTGAGTGAAACACCTTCCTATTGCTCTTTCAGTCACATGCCATTTTCTGCTACCTACCACACAAAGTAAGCTCGGAGATATTAACTGAAAATGACTGAAGAACATGTATTGCAGAAAACCTGTTGAATAAGAATGAAACTGATTGCCATTCTTAGAAAACTGAATAGGCAAAAAATACAGAAATTACCTGATTTTTCTCTCTTTTTTTTTTTTTCTTTTAAAAAAGCTAATGGGCACTCAAGTCATCTGCCTCTAAAGGATGAAGAATTTAATTTATAGTTCTAAGAAACTGCAGTTTTCTCAGCCGCAATTTAGTAGCTTAAGCAACAAAACCAGTTCCTTATGCGTAGAACAATAACAGTCTGATTTTGCTGAAGTTAAACGAGACTTTGTCCAACTTTCAGTGAGACAGAAACAGACTGTAAGGCACATTTTGTATAATCACTTCTAACACAAAGATAAAATGCATGTAGCTTTTTTCTGTTCTCTTAAGGAACTGTACATAGATGGACATCATTTTTCCAAATACACAACAGGATTACTTTTTCTTATTCATTTACCAACTTCCTACATTGCATAAATAATATAGTCATATACTTAGGAGCAAACAGCATTATCTGCCTTGGCTAAAAATGGGCTACTGTTCTTGAATTTGTTCTGCATTATCTTTCTTAACCTGAAAATACACAGGAAAAATTACAGCCTGGAATTTTCTCAAGCAAATACATAACCAAGGTGAGGAATATTCCCCCTTCCCCACAAGTTTCATTCAGTCTCAGACTGAGTGAAAGAAGCAGGTGACAAGGACAGTTATTAAAATGAATTGTTATTCATTTTAATAAATTTAACAATAATTACTCTTCAATCATCACTTATTTACAAATATGTAAATGCATGCCTTAGTTATGTAATTAATCATAAAACAAATATACAGGATATAATATTTTAATTAAGTATAGATTTATTAATGACACATAACATGTGTAACTAATTACTGCACACATTTAATCATTAAGTATCCTGCTAAGTGCTTATTAGGGTGTTTCTACCCATGGACATCTGATATTTTCCTTTGTCAGCTGCCTGATATCTTCACATTTCAAAACAGCAAGGAATACAAAGGAAGGTAAGACCTCTGAACAAATTATTTTGTATGATGAATATTACTTCAGATTTCATTGTGCTACTGCTTTACAATTAGAAATGACCCAACAGCTTCTGTCTTGGAATGCTTACAATCTAATAACTTAAAATCTCAAAAGCAGGAAGTTGTGCTAGATCCAGATAACTTGGTTTTTTTGTTAGAATACACATGTTTTTTCTTTTAAAAGATATTTGCATACAAAAGTAGTTCTTTTTCAATGACAATGCCTTTTACTGATTGAGGAAATTTCCTCTACACCAGAAATGTGCACTAACTCATGAAACCTAAAGTTTGCAAGTCATCTACACTTGACATATATAGAATTTAGGGTAGTTGTGCATCCTGTGCAGATGAGCTGCTGTTTCTTATTAATAATGTTTTATTATTTATTCCTGTTGTGGTAATGTTCAAAGTCTCTGATCTAGATTGCAACTTCATTATAGTACAGGTGATCTACACATAAAGGCTGACTCAATTCCTACCCTAAAATACTAACTTCAGAAAAACTGCAAGTGAATGAGATACAAGGTACAAGCAAAGTAATTAAGAGCACAGACAAATTTCCTATTAGTTACCTACTGTTTTTATAACCTCCATAAATCCCCTACTGCCTTTCCATTTCCTCCTCTGTCACTGTAAATAACACAACAATTATGTTTCTTTTCTCAATTTCATGTTTTAGCTACAAGAAAAAAGAAAAAAAAAAAAAGAAACATACTGCACTGAATCAGAACTGCTCAATTTACTTGGTACAGCATTCCCCCCATGGATAGCTGTACAAACCTCCCAGAGACATTTAGCAGCTCTAGGTACCTCCTCCTGTTCAAGGAGGAGTGATGGCTATTGCCATGTATGCCATGCTTGGTCACTCCAAACTCTGGAGTGAAGCCAGCTGTTGTTCCTGGTGTATTCTGAACTTAGTCCTACCCCAAGAACATTCCTCTGCCTTGCCCCTGCGGGGCACACCCTGCCTAAAAGTTGCTTAGGGGTTATACTTCTTTCCCATATACTCGGGTTGTTTGGAATGTTTTCTAAGTGTCAGCTCCACCACTATGAATACTTCTGGTGTGATTTCATATTTTAAGTCAAAGACATACCCTCTTGTATTCCTCGCTTACCCATCTTTCCCCCCTCGCCTTGCTCCTCATTCCTGTCTGCAAGTCCCCACCTTCTGCCTTCGTTAGTCAGTAACATGTCAGCATTTACAAAACAGTACAAGTGTCTGGAAACAGGAAATGAAGCTTAGGGATTGGGAACACAAAGGTATCCAAACATATATTAATATTTCCATTGGCGCTGAAACCTGCACACACGACAGGGCTTGGTTGATATGTGTTTTTCTGTAATAATACTGAAAGTAACTAGTGTCCTCATGACCTCATCTCACTGGTTAGTGAAATCTTCACTAATATCTTAAAATATCAGACAGATATTATAAAATTTATAACCAATGGATCACATATCCTTTGCCAAATGCAGAAGAATGGATTCTAAAGATTAAGATTTTTTTATTTACTAAATGAATAATTCTGTAAGCTTTTCAAATATTTCAATTAAATCAGTGGTAAGTTTTTAGCAGCAAGCTGGATGAGATGCAGCTGCTTAGTATGTTTAGGTAGGTAGCATTTCTGTCTTTTTAATTACATTTCCAGTAACAGGGTACATATCCTGTATTTTTTAAAATATTTTATTGTGAGGGTAACTTTTACTACTGCAAATACTGGAATAAATCTTGGTGGCATTAATGTGTAATTTATATGACAGTAGCTACATGATAGATGTCCAGAGCATCTGAGATCAAAACACTGAATCAGTCATGAGCACATGCATGTCATTATCTTAAGAGAAACAGTATGCTCCATTTCTACTTCTGAAGAAATGATTCAAATTTCAATCCAACAATCTGAAATTTTACTTGAAAACAATTAAGCCGCTTTCTCATTATGAGAAAAAACAGACATCATGAATATCTAGCAAGCACTAATTTCTATGGTGTTTGGTTTCTTGGTGTTTTAAGTTTTTTTTTGTTTCAAAAACAAACCCCCAAAAAACCAACAACCTCATGATGAACAAAGGCTAGCAGATGACTAAAATGATCATGTTCAAATTGCCCAGAGAAGTTTATCTTGCCCAGAGAAGTTTATCTTGATCTGAGACCTTGTGGAAATAAATACATATATACTTATCTCCCCCTTAGAAAACAGGACATAAATGCATTTTGAGCAGTGCAACGCAATCACACATACAGTAATAAAGGCACTGTAAAAAAAAAAATATTAAAACTTTCTAAAAGAAGCCAGTAAATGTGTGAAGCACAAAAGGGTTTTTTTTGAGGAAGAAATGCATGCTGTGGGACTGGCACACTGATCTCCCTCCCCAGCTGCAGAGTCCCCGCCCAAACCCAATGTAAGACAGCATCAGATGAGTAACAGGCACTCATCAAGCTTCTTTGTCATGCCCTTATGATTTGAAATCCCTGAGCTGAGACAGGACAATAAATGAAATAGAGTTAGAATTACATGGCTGATGGTCAAAGACACTGATAAAAATGGCAAGTCCAGTGAGCAGTGATAGCTTCACATATACAGACAATTCTACCAGAGAAACACGCTTTAAAACATGCCTTACTATTTCAGGGATACTGTCTCACTTTAAGCTATTACAGATATCTTTCAAAACCACATGTGTAAAGACAAGCCACAGGCAGATGCTCACCCAGGAACTTTTCAAAAGGAATTCAGAGCACTCCAAATAATTTTGGAGAATGCTAGTAATAATACTAGTGGAGGTGGAGGGGCAGGCACTGATCTCTTTTCCCTGGTGACCAGTGACAGGATCTGAGGGAATGGCTTGAAGTTGTGTCAGGGGAGGTTTAGATTGGGTATCAGGAAGAGGTTCTTCACCCAGAGGGTGGCTGAGCACTGGAACAGGCTCCCCAGGGAAGTGGTCACAGCACCAAGGCTGCCAAAGTTCAGAGTTCATTGTTTGGACAATGCCCTCAGGCATGTGGTGTGACTCTTGGGGTGTCCTGTGCAGGGCCAGGAGTTGGACTTTGATAATCCCTGTGTGTCCCTTCCAATTCAGGACATTCTATGATTGTAGCTTTTCCACAACTCACTCAAAGCTGAACAATCTATTTCCATTACAGTGAAACATCTGAATTTAATTTTGGATTTTAGTTTTCTTGTGCTAAAGATTTTTCCAATCATTGGTTTGTGGCAAGAGCTGATGGGCAATATATACTACTTGAATTACTGTTATTAATTGTATTTACTCTGCAAAAATAGATATTTCACTCCAATAGAAGCTCTGCTGGATGAAGTAATGAGGCTTACATAAAGGGTAGTTTGCAGCTCTCCATTTGTTCTTATGTCAACTGTTGTATTTTCCCACATAGCTGAGCATCAGGTGTTTACATCCACATTATTCTGGCCAAACCCCATACTTGCCCATGTTAGCAAACTTACTACTTCTACCAAAACCAAAAGTAGCATGGAAATAAGGAGTAGCACAGTTGCTCCTGTAAGCTCTACACACAAGGGAAGTCACTCTGCAGAATAACAACTCTTTACAAGTTTTTTAATGTTTCAGAACATTCTGGAAAACAAGCCACAACTTTCAACAGCGAGCACAAGTATACTTCAACAAAGATCCATGCAGTCCTGTGACCTACCTTTACTAATGGCTGTGAGTGGACACACACAGGGAAAACAGAGAACAAAGCATGCTGCATTTTTCACTTTCACCATGTAATCTTTCAGCCTCTAGTTGTTTCCAGCTCAAAAAATTTCCTGAGCACACTGTAATTTCTCGTATAAGGCAATACTCTGTGGATCCATCTTTCAAGAACTCATCTTGTAAGCAAACATTTTGCATCTACAAACACCTTTGCCAAAGCTGTACAACGTCTACTACCTGTATTTTTTTAATCTGGCTTCTACTAGCTCAACTGAGTAACACTTCAGTCTCACCTTGTAAGAGAGTGAACAGCTGATTCTTATGTATCCTCTTACACTATGACTGATTTTTTCAGCTTCTGTAGTTTCCTCCTTTCAGCTGCTACTTTTCAAGAAAGCGTTCTATGTTCCTCCTCATACAGGAACCATTCTTTATCTTTGTTTATTGCCTTTCTCTGAACTTTTTTCAGTTCTATTACAGCCTTTTAGAATTGACAGAACAGAACTATCAGCATTATCCAAGGTGTGGATTTCATTGATGACTTAATGATGAAGACTTACTGTCTTCTGTACCTTTTTCTCTAGTCCTTGTTTTATGATTCTGAATTTTTGGGTTGGATATTGTTTAGTTTGCTTTTGTTTTGTAGTCCTGCTGGCCAGCTGAGAACTATTCCAAGTGCCTCTGCTCCTCCACACCAAACATAACATGGGTGTCTGGTCCTCTGCATGGTTTTGCTTTGAGAACTGCTCCTATTGTGCGGCATTCCTTCCTAATGTAGACACAGCTGTATGAGTTGGATATCCCTCACCCACAGGTTTGTTGAGCCCTTCTAGCAGCACAAATTGGATTTCCCTTCGGAGAAGCCACACCAACTTCTCCCTAGTGAACTATATTTAGCCAAGCATTCATTAATTCTGTTTTATTATAGTCTCTACTAAATTTTCCTGGTAAAATCTCCATCTTACATGCCTGTAAATCCCTAGAAACTTCAGGGATTGCCTGAACAACAGGATTATCTCTAATAATCTAAAACAAAATGTTTAACTACTTGCTGGGGAAAATACTAATGGAGAGATTCCTTCGTGTATGATTAGAACCCTCAGACAATGTGTTCTAAAAGACAAACATACTCCATTTTTTCAAGGAAAGGAAATTATAGATATGTTTTTATCTTGACTTTAGATAAGGTGGTAATAGATACAGCTGTCAATCAAACCAACAGAAAATATTTTTGTACCCTAACCGTATTTTCAGTTTCAACTTTCTGCCCCTCAAAATTACTTTTTAAAAAAAATTTATTTTTAAAGTAGGGATATGACCAAATAGAAATATTTGCTACAGATGTGAACAGTCATACATGCTTCTTCTACATTAACATACATGAAGGGAACAATTTGCTTCTACATTTCAGCTACCACACTACATAGGAAGATTGCATTTTCTGGTAGAAGGATGAAATACAATTGTATCATCTCTGACAGCCACAAAGCTGCTGCTTAAAATCATCTGTATTTATTGAAGACAAAGATACTGGGAAAGTCAGAAACAAACATATCTTACCAGGATAGCATTTATCAGCTATCAATAATTAGCGTAAAAAAGCCTTTAAAGGCTTATTTAACAACAGTTCTGAAAAACCAATTCAGTAGTTACCATAGGTCTTCTCCAAAAAATACTCTCTTCCTCACAAAAGGTTTTTTTTGCTTCTAAAATGTTGTTGCTGGCAGTTTCCTGCTGCTCATGATCACCCATGGTCAGATTAAGCCTGAAGAAGCCTGGTTTGGCTGGAGAGCTGGCTGTGTACAGGGGTGACCCAGCTGTACTAGTTCCTTGTAGCAACATAAGCGCCTACCCGCTCCACGTGTCCAACTGGATGGGACCTTCTGTGCACACCAATGGTTATCATAGGACTTTTATTTCCATTCAGCTCTCAGTGGAAGCTCTTACAATCTAATCTTACATATGTTTTGTGTTAGTCACATTTGCAATTACCCAGGTTACCCTCACCTCCTCATTACTCCTCATTACATTATTATAATTGAGACTTGACTAATTGAAACCATAGGTGCAGTTTTAGAGCAAGATGTAATTTTCCTGTAACAATGCACATCTCCCCTTTCCCTCCTTCCTTCAGTGAAACCATGGGAAATTCAGAGACAACACTTTTCAGTGAAAAGCTCTTAAATATTGATCCTATGCAGAAAGTCTACTGATAAATTGAGGAATCATCACTTTCTGACTCTTTACCTCTCTGTTTCTCAAAATATGAAAAGACAGAAATTAGATGAATAGACTAAAGACATCATGCCATCTCAGGAAGGCATCATACAGGAGACACAATGGAGAAAGGACATCTACCTTTGCATCTCACATTATTTTTTACTTTCCCAGGGGATGGGCGAGAGCATTTCAGCATATGCCACAGCAACGCTAATTGCTGCTCTAACGCATGGTGGTTGCCTTCTTTCAACAGCTGTTCTACAGCACAGAACACAGAGTTGAAAGTGCTCCATCCTTTCAGGCCCAGATGCTCCCATCCCCTCCCCCAGCAGACTTCCAGTCTGAAGTTTGGGAAAGCCGTGGGGAAAAGTGGCTCAAGGGGCTTGTTACATTGCCTTTGAAGCTGAAGATCTACTGCAGAATGAATGCACCACCACAGACCTGCCCTAACAGATAAGGCATAAACAAAGGCAATTTCAATTTTATATAGAATTAAAAAACACAAAACAAGCAAACCAAATAGTACTAATTTTTATATAATTATGCCAAATAGCAAAATTATAATAGGCACATTTCTTTGAAATCTTTCAAATTTAACTTTCTATGTACGTAACAGTTTTTATTCAGTTACTACACCACCATCTACCCACATTTAAAGATATTTTTAAGATTAAGTAGTAGATTAACGTATTGGAAGTCCAAAATAATAAATTACAAGCCTAATGGTATTAGAAATGGGGGTCAATAAATGTACTTTACACATATGTTTTTCTCATTGTTAAAAAAGTAACTGCGAAGTACACAGTTAGACCACAATTACTTGCACACTTCTACTATCAGGGGTGCTAGGGCAAGTAACTCCTAACCTCTACCTTCCCCAACTGCTCATCAATATCCCTAAACCATGGCCAGTTTTATGGGAGAACTGTTTGTGGGGTTGCTAGGTGATTGGCTAAAACCCCAACATTTATTTTCTGTTTATTTCATTCAGCTCAGTTCCCTGCTTCACTTCAGAGTGCAGCCCAATAGATGATAATAGTAGACAAGTGAGAACACGAATTAAGGACATGGAGAACATGCTTGGGATACACTCTACTCTCCATGAGCAAGTTACAGAAATTTCCTAAAATTTTTTTAGATACAGAGATGGGAAAACACTACTTTCTTGTTTTTCATTAAGACTAAGACTATATTGTCTGCCATGGAAATGTAGCACTTTTAAAAATAATGCATTTGCACACAGCCATACTATGCTATTTAGCAGGGTTTTTTTGCAAATGACCAAATGAATTGATACAGAATTCATAGCTTAAGGCCCGAAGGTGTAAGACAATTAGTGCTGCTGGGCCCAGACATTTTTCTGGAACAAACCACCTATATGGCTGGCATTTGGTAGTAGACGGAGAAGAGCAAAGACTGCACTGCTATCCCTTCTCAGCTAAGGAGGCTTTCAAGGCCTGCTGATCCTCAGGACAATCCTGCTGCCCTCCCTTTACTCTGGTCCTTCACACTAGCCACAGGCTCATGTTTTGCCATACCGGAAAATTACTCAGACTCAGAATTATGTTTCCTTCTACTTCTTCACTGTGTTTCCTTCAAGTCTGAAGTCACTCTTGGGGATTCCTGTAACCTTGAGTTTTTACAGCTTAATTGGCCCATGCATCTCTGGGTTTTTTTTATGCTTGCAGAACCCTGCTTTAGCTGCCATCCCTGCCTTGGGTGTGCTCCTCCCTGCTGGCTGCACAAATTTAGGTTCCTGCATCCCCATGCAAACCAAAGGCAACGCTTCCCAAGAGGTCAGTGAGGAAAAAATGCATCACTTCCTAGTCCTTAGACACTCCTGTATCAAAACCTGTTCATTACACATAAAGTCAAAATTACTATTATATTAACATTCACAAGACCAGTGAATACACTTCATCCACAGTTCTAAACTGACAGCACACAATTATGGACATGAATGCTAATCTGGGAAGATGACACCGAAATACAGACACTGGAACTAGAGTGGGGAAGAAGTGCACTCAGATTTCTTACAGCTCCCATAGTCTGAAACAGACTTGCACATGTAGTTTGTACAGTTACACACTCAGGATACAGTCAAGGCTTCAAGCTGGCAATAGGTTTTACAGACAAGTTTAACTTCAAACTATCTCTTTGAAACATAAATACTAAAAAAATCTTCAACACTGGAAAAGATGGTCTTTCAAATAAGGAAGACAGTGTAAGTTGTTGCACGTTTCTAGTTAAATGCTGAATGCTTTAAGCACTGCTAGAAACATAAAGGCAACATCATTTTAGCCACTGAAGGAAGTGTGAAAGTTGTTCTTATCTACAGTATCTGAGTGCTATTATTCAGTATATTTTGCAACATCCCTAAAATGAGTCAGATTGGATTAACTGCACTCACAGGCATCAATGAAACCATAAAGCAAACAGCAGCTCCAGCCAGAGCTCTAAAACTATTTTATAATTCTGAAATTATCACTATCGTGTACTTAGGACACACTTGCTCACTATATTATGATTTTACAACTAATTCCCCCAGGTACTGGTAGCTTTCCAGACAAATTAACTTATAATATGTTATGGGAACATTGTTATTTCAGGTCAACATTTTCAATATGAACTCATTGTCTCCATGAAGTAAAGAAATATTATAATCCATTAATATCTCTTTCAACAAAAAGGGTGAAATCTTCCCCTGGTTAGGCTGATAAACACTTCGGTGTCAAAACTAAGCCTCTTTATCATGATAACCCAGAGTAATGGTCTGCTGCTCCAGGCACTTTACTTTACAGATGAAAAATCAGTTCTACTTTCATGGAATTAGATTAATGCCATAACAGGAAATACTTCTGGGGCTGAACTTGCTTCATGCCTTCAAAGCTGGCTGTAAATTTAAAATACTTCCTGAACTCAAAAGATAAGACAGGAGAGAAGGAAAAAGAAAAACAGTGAAGTGACCCTCTTTTTGAAGAAAAATATTGCTTCCTGAAAAAGCTGTCGAAAGCTACTTGCTAAGGGCATTGTGCCCCAGAAGGCCCAGGGCAAGTCTGGTTTAGTTGAACATGAGGATACTGGGTATATATCAGACACTTGCCATAAATCTGTTCCTTCCGTAATCCTCTACGATAAACTTTTCTTTTTTTAGTCATCTTACTTGGCAAAAGCTGGAGTAATAACTTTCTCAGCTTCTCACAAATACAAAACAGCTTGCTATTTTATGTACAATATTTTTCGAGGATTACAGTTCTGCAAACTGAAAAATGCTGACCCCAAGCCTTAAAATTGGATTTCAATGGTGAAAATGAACAACAAGCAGCAAATTCAGTAACATCTTTATACACAAATGGCCTTACAATAAAAGATGTAAGGCATTCTTAAGAGCAATTTAACATTCATAGTAACAGAACTTAAAGTCTGATACGAAGTACTACTATAAAGGCAGACTTTGGGGAATTCTGTGTTAACTGTGTCAGGACGGGGAAGGTTTTCTTTAGTTCCCTTTCCCATCAGACAGTATATACGAAGGAGTGTGGTATACATTTGATGTGGTATACATTTAAATGCATGTAATATCACATCACTAAAAACGCAGGATCAAATATCTTAGCGAATTTCACAGTTAAGTACTGAATAACAGTAACATTTACATACTCAGAACCCTGAGTCAGAAAATCTGAGGAAGATAATATACATGATTTCCATCCACTCTAGATCAACAGTTGTGCCTACTTGGGCCAACATTTTTATGGATCATGTAATCCTTTCTGCCTTTTATGTTCATTGCACTCAGTACATTCCTGCAGCTGGAAAAAAATCCCACTTACTGTCTTGGCTCCCTGTTCAAACTTTACCTCTGTAACATTACTGGTCCAAAGATGCATGGGTTTAAATGTTTATTCCTGTGCTAAGGCACTCTTCACTTGAGCATGAAGCAAAATTATTAGTTTGAAAAGGTAAACAGAAAAGGAAGTTTATTGACCAGCTCAAATCTACAACCAGCAGAAAAGGGAGAGACAGCTCCCTTCTCGTAATGATTCATGTTCAGGCTTCCATGTCACTTGTTGAAAACTGCATGCTATTTCTGAATGCCAACTTCACCTCCAGGTTCAAACAGGTACATAAAGAGCCCACCCACAAATCACCACCAGTCTTCAAAGGTCGTATCAGATCCACAAGATGCATAGGCTGCAGCTCACTACTCTCTACTCATCTCTAAGAATCAATTTAATCAGTAGGAAAAAGTACAGAGGTTTGTTAAAGATGAGTGGGAAGTGAGAGAACGCTGTGAAAAGGGCACATAAGTAATGCAACCAACTGAATTTTATGACAGAATTGTGTAAAGCATGCATTTACACATTTTTGAGAGATCAGCTTGAAGCTGAAACACACACACAGCTGTTCAAATGTTCAGAAAGACTGTAACAAACCAGATGCTTTTCTTTGTAGATTTTAACTAGGCTTTTCACAAATTAGAATTAGATACATTATTCTGCTAGTACTTTCTGTAATACAAGACTGGATGCTGAAAAAAACCAGCACTGCAGCAGGACCTCACATCTAGACAACAATTCTATCTTCATCCTTACAGTATGCTCAAAAGTCCAGGAAACAGAAAGAAAAAAACCTCAAAAATCTATTTTGGATTTTACACTGACAACAAAAACACACAAAAAAGAAAGCAACAATAAGGAATATGAACTAACTGGTAAACTAATTTTCTTCAGTTTTTTTTTTTCATCCATGGGTTTTGGGTTTGGTTTTCTTTTAGGGATGGATTTGTTTTGTTTTATGGTAGACTTGCTGAATCTGAGACCTTGCATTTTCTACAAATAAGTATGTTGTCTTATGTCAGGATTGCTGATAAGCAGGGTTCCTACAATAGGCAGGTATCGTGCTCTGAGACACT
Source organism: Oriolus oriolus (assembly GCA_013400235.1). Classification (NCBI taxonomy): domain Eukaryota; kingdom Metazoa; phylum Chordata; class Aves; order Passeriformes; family Corvidae; genus Oriolus; species Oriolus oriolus. Next base: position 2,656,663 of record VXBT01010684.1, read on the forward strand.
GGCATGGGACGCCAGCACTCCAGAAGTGTCAAGTTTCCATAGAAATCTCTACGAAGCTATAGATAGCATTGCACCCCATCTCTACTTCCACAACACTTCCTTGCATTCACAGACATCTGTTACTTTTCTCTTTCTTTCCACAGCATTGACATTCCTCTTACTGTTACGGGCTGCAGACCACACATGAAAATACTGAGGCTATACAGGGCATAGGTTACTCGAAAGAAGAACCATGTGGATCTATTATATGGAAAAATATGAATGAAGGACATCCATTTCAGTAACCTATTCATTTGTTTTTCCAGAGTTAAAAGCATCATTATGAAAGAATTAAGTTCCTTTGTGAAATGGATATGTCATGTAGAAACTTCAGTGGGAGACTTTAGCCTAATCTATTATTCACATGTGATGGAAATTTTTATAAATTAACATTACTCCTGTCAGAATGTTGTTATATTTGCATGTATTTAACAAAATGCTGCCTTCTTACACCTACACTCACTAGAAACAGAGCAAACATTTCAGTCTTTTCATTAAAAAAAAGCCACAGAAATACTGCTGTCCTAAACCTCAAACCCTCAATTTAATAAAAGGGAGGCTTTTCAAGCCTCAGTAGAAGTTGTATCTTTTACTCCTTGAATCTTTCACTGCGAAGTTTATTGCTTCAATTATTGTAATACATCAAGTCTAGAGTAAGACAAGATCCATAAGCAGAACATGTGATCAGGACAGGCACCAGCTGTAACACTCATTCATCTACTGGTGTCTGTATTTGTTACAAAAGGGGTGGAAGACTTCACTTGAGTGAGCTCAAACAATCCTTTTCTGTCCCACATGGATACCACATCAATATCGACTTTTGTGAGAGACTAGTCTTCCAGAAAATATTTGTTTTAAAAGAAAAGAACTGGAATACTCAATTTGTTTGGTATATTTAAGAAAATACTCTCCAGATTTTCCCCTGAGAACTTTATGAGCAGGCTTGTACCACAAACAGTGATTTACAGGAAAAAACAATTCTTGAGGTGGCAACAATGTTACTGTTAACCATTAGTCCTTTTTATGGATGGAATTTTTTTTTACATTTCAGAGTTCAATTTTAAGTGTGAACATTATCTTTCGGAGTGCTGTGCTGCGGGTGGTAAGGGAAGAAGACTGTCAGCTGGATGCATTTTGCCGCAGCAGAAATGTTCATAATACAATATACAATAATATTCAACCTAGAACAACTCAGTTCCTGCTAATGCAACTGCTCTCAATGTGGATGCTGACAAGCCCCATGACAAGACTTCTAATTCTTTGCCACATATAATCAGGTGCCCGAAAAGGACTGAGCACCTTTAACATAACTGCTTAGGAGACATATGGGATAGTGTTTAGCTAGCCCTGGGATGAGCCCCAGGAACCTCTGTCCCATACCAGATACAGTAATGCCAGGGCACAGTAGCTCAAGTGCTATTCTGCACACTGTATGTCCACCCTCACTCAAGATAAGTAACCCACAGTGCCAGCTTGAGCTGAGAAAACCTGAGCTGGCAGTGTAAACGTACAGGATGCCCTTGCACAGTAACACAGGGCCCTTCTAGGGAGCACTCAATCTGAGTGCAAACAGTGGACATTAAAATTTATTTCACACCAGGCTGTGTGTAAAACTCACTACCAGGTTACACCGACAAATGCATATTTGTAATTCATGAACAGACATAAAAAAGGTGTGAATGAGTTTTTGAGGGCAAAATAGATTAGCAGATCTGTCCAGAAAAAAAATTTTAGAACAGGCTCTCATGGCAGACAGGGCAAAACACCAGCATGGTTTTACTGAGCTCCCACTAAGACCATATATCCAAAGAAAAAGAAATTAAATTAAATGAGCAGAAATACAGCCCATTTACACTTCACAGGAGTCATGCTCAGACTATTTAAGAAACGAGCAACACTGCAAAAAAAGCATGCCACAAAGCATCACTGCATGGCTACCACATCCTCCTCGGCTTCCCACTATTTTCTTTTGAAAGTACTTGTTGATTACTTTGTTATCTATAAATCTAACCTTACAAATCATAAGTGGTCTGCACAAACAGCCTGTATGAGTAAGAATATTTGGTGCTATGAAAACATGAAATGATTTTTTAGCCTCATTTTGAAAAATCCTACAGGCAATTGCCAGGGTTAGGTGTAGGAGGGTGGCACTGTGATGAAATTCTTTTCAAGTTACAACTGATTCTTTGCAAATGACTGACTGTTCTGGCATTAAGCCATGTGTAGCAGCCCACATTTTATAATTACCAAGTTTTGTTTTGTTGTTTTGGGGCAACTGTTTGGCGTTTTTCTTTGTTGTTGCTGTTTGTTTGTTTTACCTTACTGCTACCGGATATACAATAGCATTAGACTTTTAAAGCAGTAGAAGTCTACGCTCTTGGGAGATACCCACACATGCAACATTTTGTGAGTTGTCTAAACAACGTAAAACAAATCCACAAAACAACTTTGAAAAAACTCTTTGCATACCAATTCAAAACAATATAAGCAAGATTGGTATTTTTTTTTCATATAAGGGATTTTCAACTTCACGAAACCTTAACTATCTGAAACCACTTACAAACCAGCAAACTGATTTCTGATCAGTCTTTCAGTTTGCCCTCTTCTTCAGCAGCAGCACCAAATCAGACATGACTCAGGCCTCAAGACAAGGACTATTCTCACATGCTGTTAATTGATTCATTCCTTTTGTCTTTACCCTCCCAAAAGCTAGATGAATGACTTTTTTTTCTTGTATCTTTAGATCTCCAATTCTCCATCACTAGAGCATTTAGGAGAGGAAAAAAACTAACGAGATACACCCTCAAAGTTTACCTTTTCGAGAAAAACTCATTGCTCAGCAATTGCAAAAAAAAAGGAAGATTCAGGAAATAATTCTGAATAAATTATAATCATACATCCTCAGCTGAAATACAGTGTTCAGGTCTTGGGAGCCAGAAGCAGGACTCTGTGATTGCAGCCAGATCTGGTGTATGAAAACAGAGGAAGATAACCAGAACTAAGAAATTTAGAGCCAGGATGCCACAATCACGTGGCATCATATAATAAGGAGATACGATGTTTTATATGAGATTGAAAAAACGAAAGGATAAAGTTGCTAACAGAAATACAAATCTACGTACATTTGCTGTATTAGGGCTTGTCCACATCGGAAAATACATATACAGTAGACTAGACTGTAAAAGAATCATAGTCATTAAGGTTGAAAAAGACCTCCAAGATCATCAAGTCTAATCTTCAATACAGTTTGTACTCCGTGGTAACTCATAGAAAGACTACACTTGGAGCTTATCCATGTTTTTAGAATGAAAGCACATCTTGCAGCTCCCTCAATGGGGTGTACATTCAACACTACTCACGTAACAGCAGAGTAACTACCATGCTGCTGTTTCCTGGTTTCTGCAGGCAAGCCTTAGGACTTCACAGCCTTTGCACACATTAGCCTATTCCACTTCAGAAGTTAGAAGTGTTTCCTCACAACCTACCCACACTAATGAGATCCATATGGGGTCATTCTCCTTTCACATAACTGCTTACTCCATGTCAGCCACCTCATACAAAATCACCCTTTCTAGAAGCCACAGCCAGCTTCAAGCTTCAGGAAGGGCAAGGAGAACAATTGCTCAGTGTCTCTGATATCGTGGGGGCTAAAGGACATCCAATAAAACTATCATGTGGCAAGTTCAAAATTTAAAAATTATACTTCATCGATACATGACTCAAGCGTACGACTTGTTACTCCAGGAGGCCACAAAGGGAGAAGATAAAAAAACTATTATTTACATTTTCTTGTAGAAAACGGATAAACCTCAAGAACTCTTGAGCAATATGCCACTGCCTTTAGCTGAGGAAGACCTTGAGCTGAAGATTACTGAAAGCTGAGAGGGCATTTTGTGCATATTTCTCTATAGCATGGCTATGATCTGCTACTGTTCCCTTAGCACTTCCTGTACTCTATCAGCTCACTGAAGAGTTGTAACTGTTGCTCTTACTTTGTTCCACAGTTTTATTTCTATGTTATTCTGTTGAAGAGAATATTTTAAAGAAAATAAACAGTATCTAAACCCCAGTTTTATATATGTTTGATTATGTAATGAGAGTGACATAAAGTAAAGTAAACAGTATATGTAATGAATAACATTGATTTAAAGCAGCTAGAGGGGATGAGATTAATTCGTGTTTTTGAACTTAAAAGGAAAATCAAGGACAGTAACTTTGTCCAACCCATGCCTGAACATTTGTATTTAACTATGTCCCTACAAGTTTGGAGAGCACCTTAAACTATCAAGATCAATCAGAGCACAAAGTACTCCCGAACAAAGCATTGCTCAAAGTAGCACAACTCCCATTCAGCTAAATCCAACTGTCAGTGCTCCAGTTACATCCCAGCTGGAGCAGCATGGCCACCTCTGAAAGCAGCCCTATCCAACTGCTTTCAAGCCAGTCATAAACAGCTACAACTGAATGAAATACCAGCTTTGAAAGTGATAATAAATGTTGTGAATTTCATAGCAAGTTAAGTAGCTCTCTTTATTTCTGTCACGTACACCACTTCTTGGGAGAATTCACCTAAATTCACTGGAATTTCCCTAACTAAATCCATTTCAACAAAGCAGCAACTTGAAAGTGTGCTTAATTTTGCATCTGACTTGTTAGTACCTGAAAATTTATTTTCTGAAATGAAATTATTTTTTCTTTCCTCTTTAGGATTAACTTGCTGGAGTCAGATGACAAGTTATACTTTTATTAAACTCCCTAACATTTATATTAAAAATCCAAATATCCATTATGAACATATGACTGTTGAATAAAATTTCACTAAAAATTTAATTAGCAATTATGCAGTATCATCAACATAATGCATCAAATATTTGGGTGATTTTACTAGCACATAATCTCTTATAAAAGAGGTATGTGATGTATGTAACAAAAGTATGAGCAAAACTGGAGAAAACGTACACTTAGATTTACTGCTACATTGGAACCACCAACCACAGGCACTCACATTAGCACAAAGCACACCAACCACGCCGGTCTGGGGCTCCTAATGCCAGCGATCACTGAACTTCAACCACATACGTCTGGAGAAAATAATTTGTTTGCTTTATTGTGCTTAACCAATGTTACCCTCTCAGGAAAACCACACTGTAAACCAAATGAGGTATCTCACATCCTAACAAAGTATCTTCAATATGTTGAATAAAAACATGAGTAGCATTACCTATGGTACTCTAAACTCCCTTATAACATGTTCTTTGCCCCTTCTCATTTAATTTCCTTCCATACTGTGAAAAAAAGTCACACCTCCTATGTCGGACAACTGCTGCAGATTGTACCATTACAGCTCTTTAGATGATTTATGAGGTCCATGACTCAGTTTTAAAGGCCCACGTGACTATGGGCTACTGAATCCTGCAGCTCATCAGCAGGAGGGATTCCAAGAATGACAAGATGAATTTTTATATTTTACATCAGATTACAGCAAGCAACAGAAATCTTCCATGTGACACAAGCAAATTAAACTATAAAATAAATGACAAAGTATAGAGAATATTATCTTGAAGGAGATTTTAAAAAAGAATCTCTGGAGACTAAACCAACCATCCTTGCAGTATAAGTCCTCTGCTTCTGCACACTTAAAAGCCAGAATTTTGTTGCAAAATAGCAGCAATCTTTTTAATGTGGCAAGTACGAGGGAGTAAAGATGACAAAAGAATGAAATCCAATTTTTCTGGCCCATTTTTACCACAACGGCAGAGAGTATTTGGGGGTTGAGGGATCTGTGGTATTCCATTATTTGAAACATTATGCCAAACAAGGCAATACAAAATAAAACAAAGACAGATCAACCATATGTGTGCCCTTTTACAATGAATTTTAGACAAAAAACCACTTTATATCAGACAATACAAGCTAAGAGCTTTTGAAAAACAAACAAACTATAAAGTTCGGTATAAAAACCAGTGTACTGAGAAATTTTGGGAAAGCAGTTTTCTCATCAGAGGTTTTGGTAATGAAAAAATTTTATGGCAATTACAAAGCCAAATGAGTCATTAATAATAATCCTTAACATCTGGGAAGAACTGGATAGTTTATTATAATATATTCTCAAACATTTGTGGCAATAAATGTTACACAGAAGATGAACTCAGAATGTTTCACAGGATTTCTAAAAGCTTTTCGTTGTTTTTAAACAAGAGATTTTAATTTGGGAACGGCTTTTATGCCTGCTCTAAAACCTCTTACCCATTTGTCCTATCAGGCAAATATTAACTCCCCCTGATTTGCACAAGGGTTATTTTTGAACCATCATCCACTCCAGGGCAGTCAAATTTCTGAATATTGCTACGCAAACTTATGAGTGAAGGCAAACAGAACTCCAAGCAAACATTACTTATGCAGAATCTACAGCTAACATATTTTATGCATTTCATCAAAATTCCGTATTTAGCTAGAGATTTTCAACTTGAAAGGACTAAAAACACATTCTAGATTTGGCCCATAATCTGTACAGGATTGTTGCGTAAGATTTTGCCTAATTCATAATGCAGTTTTTTAGTTTATTGAGGTCCTAGTAAGCATTTAATCTTATTTAAACTAAAATAATTAATGCACATAAGCAAAACGTAAGAGTACACACGAAGTAACTGATATTTCTTTTTATTTAGCTGTGGGCTCCTGCTGCCCTTCTGGTACAGATGAGTCACTCTGCAACACTAATTTTTTGCCAGTGGCCATATCAACAAACCAAGGTTCTTATTATCTTCATCGCCCTTTTCTTGCTGTACTAAAACCAGAAATTGAGTTCCACTAGACATTTTGAATTGGTGAAACCAAAGCCATACAATAATATTACATTTTTTAAGTTTTGTTTTTCTTGTTTTAAGAGTCTTCCAGCTACCAGTGGAGGCAGCTTCCAGGAATTCCATGTAAAACTATGTATTTTCCATTAGTTTTAAACCTAGCTATTGTTAAATCGAAAACTTATCTGAATTGTAACAAGAGGACAAGACAGTGTTGTAAAACTGATACAATATTAAGTAGTGTCTATTTACAATAAAATGTCGGTGACTACTTTCAGCATTATAATATATACGGTACTAATAAGATTGAAAAGACAATATGATGACTGAGCTTAGATTTCTGGAAAAAACCCCTCTTACTATAACAATACTGCCTAATTATTGTTAGGAGGAGGAGAAAATTACTCTCCAAATTCCAATTGATGCATCAAGTTGCATATGCATAAATATATTTGTATTGTGAGTAAAAAAGAGCAAGCAAGAGCAAAGTCTAAGGTTTGCTGCATTCTAACATAATTGGGCTGAAATGAGGAGAATGGGAAGAAATGTGGAAATACTTTTCCTTCCTGGCAAATGTCACTCAGCACCAAAATATCGTGGATTCTGTCCAAAGGTCTGAACTATTTCTCTATATGAGTAAACAAGTAGGCAAGGATGACTCTGCAGCAGCTCAAATATATATTGACTAGGACTCAATTACAGCTTTTTAGGTATTATGGCCATTTATAGCCTACAGCCAAGAAAATGGAATTCATGTCCTGGGTAACATGCTGGGTGTTGCCTTCTACATGTAAAAGTCTGAATTCATCCTGGAATTTTATGCTTACTTAGATATTATTTCATTGTACCATCAGAATTAGAACATTTGCCTTCAGGGCAGACATTAATTGTTGAGTCGCTTTCTAATTGGTAACACAAGTTTAAAACAATTATAGCTTAACAAAATCTATTTTCAAATCTAAAACCAATAGCTTGAACAGTGTGCAAAACACAGTAAATGCTCTACCATGGTTCACCACTGTGTAAGCTCTATTCTACTATATTAACATTATCACAATATTTCTGAAAATAACACATTAAAGCACATATATTCTTTTTATGCAAAAGAGAAAGACACTACGTTATAATATGCCCATGAGAATTTTTGCCCAACATCTAAAGATTTATACTTTTCTTTTTAACCTCTAATGCTTTTGTCTGTTCATTATTGTTTCCATTCCAGTTCTCGCGCTAGGTCAAAATTCAAGAATGACAGGTGCAAGCCATGAACCTTTTGAACATAAAAGCTGCAATAGTAAATTATTAGTTCAAAGTCCTTCCTAGCCCAGTATCGCATCCCAACAGCAGCCACAAGTGGATATCTAGACAAGACTAAAACAAGAGAAGCACATACAATACTCTTCCAGCTGCCAGCTATTTTCAGTGTAGACGATTTCCTACACAGATCTGCAGTTGCAGAAGGACTGGAGTACTCTTCTGATACTCTTTCCTGTCAGGTCAGTGGTGACATGACTACTAGTGACATGAAAATTAGCAGACACAATCAGATTATCTATTCATTAGTAAAAAAGTCTCCACAGTGCTATCAACGTCAGGTTCCTCGGTTAATTTCTAGATATAATTCTAAAGTGGTTTTGCTGCTGTACCCCTCTCCTCCAACCTATGCTGTCACTTTATCAACAGAGCAGCCAGTAATCCCCTATTTTAAAAACAAAATTGAAATTAACTTTTCTTACAGATGAGATAAATTCAACCTAGTGCTGTAAAAAACCCCAACAAGACAACTGTTAAGCCTGTAATTCTACATTCTATAAAATAGGATATTTGGTTGGGGAGCATGACTGAAGTTTAATATAAAACTGATACAGTAGAGTGACTGAATAAAGCAGAGAATGTGCCTCCAATTACAGGGGTTTTTAATACCTTTTTCTGATACCTATCTACTAAATCATAATATTGGGTGTTTTCTGTTGTTGCTTTTACCACTGTACAACATTTGGTACCAACTCCGCAACTGGGTGGATTACTATAATGACATTTTTGCTCAAAAGAAAAGAAAGATGACACATGCTTTCAATTTTACTGACATAATTTTATCATCATACTGATAAAACTAAGAACTTATTAAATTCATATTTTGAAAGTCTGTGGACTCCATAATAGAAAGAAATACAATGTTTTGAAGATAATTAGAATTTGATGATTTTATTTAATGTATCTACCATTCTAATGTTCAAACATTTGACTCTGCTGCAATACAAATTTCACAATATTCCCTAGTCTAAAAAATTTTAACATTTTCTGCTCCCCTTCCATGAACTACATTTTCTACTTCTGCTGTTACTGTGAAATGCATTAAAGGCAGGTCACATGATTTCCCTCATGTCAACAAATGATGGCTCAATTAGGCAGATAAGAATCCACAGTCCTCAGCAGAAACTCTCTTCAACCCATTCTCAGCAGTATAAAGAAGCACTTAGGGACAGCACTGGTTCTGGGGAATGAATACTTGCTATCCTTTATATACACTGTCATTGAAAATTTCTCTCTTTCTTCAGAGAAAATTGGATCTCTCATATCATTGAAAATTTTCAATCACTTATAGTTTGTAATTTTTTTTCTACATTCAGTTGCAGTTCATGATTGAAATCAATAAAATCATGAGGAATTTAAATTTTAGCATATTGCTCTATTAATTTAAATTGGAATTTTTCCCCTTGGAAATAAGCTATCCTAATAACTAAACGAATAAAAAGTATTTAGTTTTGACTACAGTCCTCAAAGGACAGAAGAAATTCATATTTAAGGAAGAAATTCCTTCTTACCTTACTTTGCTGTGATCAATGACAGTATGCACAGCTATAAATGCCAGAATTGTCCTGGGTGTCCTCAGTGGATGACAAGGTTGTCTCTGCTTCATTCCAATTACTCACACAATCTTCCATATCCACTACCTGCCACTGTTTTGCTGAATTTCTTTATTGTAACCCTACTGTGAAGAGAAATCTATGAAAAATACTGGGGTCTCTACTTCAGGTTACGTAGAGAGCAAGACAGAGTATTCACTACCGCCCTCTTTCTCCCATTTCTTACATTTGCCTCATTCTTTTAGATTTAATGACTCTTTATAATGCTTAGCCTTTACTTTTCACAAAACACCTCAATGTTGTTCAGCACCAATTATACTCCATATGGTCTTAAAAAGACATGTTCAGAGGCATATGCTGAGGCATATTTCATGATAAATACTGTTATCTGCTGTTTCCCACCATTTTCAAATTTGCAGGAAAGTATTGTTATATTGCATCTGGCAATAGCATAGTTGGCAAAAACTATTAGGAGCAGCAGCATTCTGCAAAACAACTTCAGTAACTTTAGCAGAAAAAGTGGTAACAAAACAGATCTTCTCTTCTACACATCTTTAAGGGCAAGAATTGTTAGCCATGCACTACCCATGGGAAATCTTGTGACTTAGGAAGCGCTTTGCAATATTTATGGACCAAGAGGTCTGAGTATTTACAGTGAATACTATGGCCAAGTGTTTATTAAATTATTTTGTTCAAGTAGCTACATTATTTAGAAACATGAAAAAACCCACATTATTCTTAACCAACACAGTCCTGCCAATAGAAACACTGGTGCAAGTATGACTGGGAAGGTGAGAGCACTTCTGCTGGTGCAGCAGCTGTTACAAAGTGTCTCTGTACTAGGGTGCTTATGCCAGAAAGAAGTGTAAATCCCCAGGATGGTTTTCCACAGCAGCTTCATCAGCAAAATCCTTCTTTTACGGACAAAATCTAAGGGCCCTTATCTTTTGTTTCAGTCAAACCTTCGCAAGGATTAGTACTGGTGTTTTTATCTCGTTCATACTGCTAAAATGATGTTTTATCAGTCAAGCACTACCTGCTACCATGATGGTCTGTATATTCCTTAGAAAGAAATAATGTCTTACATCCACTTCTCCAAATTAAAAAAATTCTTCAAAAACAGCACTTATTACTTATTCAGAGAATGTAGTATTTCCTTGAGCATTCTACTCTTAATTAAAGGAAAAAGAAAAGAAAAAAGGAGGATCTTCTTTCTTTTGACCAAACCAGACAGTCTGAAGCACATTTACCAAGGTGACCCGGAGCAGTGCTGATTGAACAGTAGCCTGACGACCAGAAGGATTAAAGCCACACCACAAAAACTTCTCAGTAGCTTCTTTCAAATGAACTTCTAGAGCCTGCTTTTGGAATCAGTCAACTCCTGTTGCAAATAAACCTGATAACAAACAAAGCTGGCAGCACTCAGCCCTTCTGCCTTCTAACGGGCTAAAGAACTTATCACAAAGCTGTAAAAAGCCCAATCTGCAAGGCATACTATTTATGTGTTTAATATGTTATCACTGAAAATCTGTGCAGAGGCATTTTTGCAAAATAGTTTTTTTTACTCTAGGTACACAGTTACTAAGCACAATGTAGCACAAAAATTTTCTTGACACAGACTTTTAGGATATTGATTAGCTATGCTACAAAAACATTTTTACTTTCTAAAATGGTAATTGTTTCTTGCAGAACCAGAAAGTAGCCTGCAGGTTCCTATCCTTGCAAGCCCTATTATTTCTAAGCATCTGTAGTCTACAGTGAAGATCAATGCCCCTCAGTACAGTTGAGGTTTTAGGATAAGAAGCAGCATATATGAATCCCCTTGCATTATATGCATGCATATTTTAACATTCTATAATTTTACTGCAAGTTACTGGTTTTGACATATCTTGCCTAAATGTTATCATTTCAATGCTCATTTCAAAGCAAATCATTCATCATAATCTTTTGCAAAAAGGAAAAAAAGTATTGTATTTAAATGACTGCACTGCCCTTATTACACAAGTAAACGATGAATGAAACTGTAATTTTCACTTCAGACCAAGTACTGGGCTATCATAAATAGCCTAGCTCTAAAGTTATGTAAATGCACGGGTTTTCATGTTAAAAAAGAAACCTTCTTCATGTAAAACAGAGCACAATTGCTGCAGAATTTGTATGGTTTTTTAATGTAAAAGTTGATGACACAGATACAAAGAATACGTATTTCAGGGTTATGCAGGCTATGACATTTCCTCACATTAATGAGATCAAGTCCTTTAGAAGAAAGGAGGAACCTCACATTTCAAGCAACTGTACACAGAATGGTGACTATGAATTTGTGATAACTTTTGGTAGGCTGCAACCAAAACAAACAAGTTTAACTCAAACTAGGAAAATACACAAATTTCAAGTTTTGGTCTCTGGAACAGTCTTAAATTAACGACTCTTTTAAAATGTTATCAGAGAAGTACTGAAACAAAAATTAATACAAGATAGAACCAATATTGTTTCAGAGCTTCTAATGCCTTGATTTGATGGTGCTTTAGTTTTGAGATTTTGCTCTAAGAAAGTTGACATGGTAACAGACAAAATTCTTATGCTCTCAGAAGGAGAGCATCGAATGAAGCCTGACATGCAAGAGAAGCTACAGTAAAAATTTCCCTTCCAATTGCCTCACCTCACCACTTAGAGTATGAAGTCTTCCCTTTTTTAATTTACATTTAAATAAGTGTGTTAAGTCTACCCAGACTTTACATACGATTGGAGACTCAGTGTCCCTAAAGGCAGAGGCAAGTGGGAGCAGAGGTCTCTGCAGTGAGCTGTGGGTGGCACAGCAGGTCCCTGTCCCTGGTGAACACCAATTCTCAGCACTCCCTAGCCTGCTACAAAGCCCGATTCAGTCTTTGCAGACAAGTAGCTTGCAACCAAGAGACTGATTTAGTATTTCAACAGATTTACATATTCTATTAAGAAAATAAAAGCATGCCCTTTCCCTTCTTCTCCCCACCCCCACCGTTAAAAAGCAATATACTTTTAAAAGGGTAATGCAATCACAACCATTATGTCAATGAAAATTACATGCTGGGTTTATCTCTGTAGGTATCTGTCAAATACAAAGCGTGCACAACATCTTTGGAGTAATAATGACGTTTTATCATTTTAATTACAAACACTTTGAAAAAAATCCCTAAAGTGTACCAATTGGGGTGGTCTGAATTAACAGTAGCTTGATAGCCCAAGGGTAGCAAAAATAGATTGAGCTACCAAATTTCATAGTAGTTATAGCAGCTGTCTTCTTGCCTCAGGGAACCTGGGTATTTAACAAAGCAGACAGCTTGGCACTGGCATCTGATAAGTAATGTGGGTTTTGTTGGACAGAATACACGCGGTTCTATTGTTTCACTGTTTGGTTAGGAATTTGGAGAGCTATGGCATCATTTAATTTTTATAGTTAGCTTCTGTGTATTCACTTACAGGTATTGTAAAAGGTTATTTTCTCACTTATCACTTGCTCCAAGTATGGAATATTGTCTTGAAACGAGCAATGAAACCTGACAGGATTTAAATGTCAGGGTCAGTTGCCTTCCCATTTCTGTGCCAAAATTTTGTTGAACCAACTGTGTAAGTTTTTCTAATTGGGCAGAAAAGTGAATAAGGTGAAAGCCTGTTCTCCCCTTATCACAGAATTATTTGGAATTTAATATAATTGTAAAATATCATTTATTCCAGTTTAACTTTATAAGGGAAAATTTCTCTTCACAAAAGAAGTCTCAGAGGAAAAATCCAACTATTGGGGCTTCTGGGAGAGGGGGATTGATTTTTATTTTTCTAATCCCACAGTAGCCTGACAGTTTGGATAACCACTGGGGTAAGAGAATCTCCAGTTCAAACCTAATCTGCTTAATAGTAAAAAATCTCAGTTAACATGCTTTATCTAAAAAGGTTTGATCTCGGGACATAACCTTAGTGCATACAACAATATTACTTCGAGGTTTGTGTTTGAACTTCATACAACCAAAAAGACCCCCCACGTGGCTCCTCTCTCTTTCATTCTTTAAGTATACATCACAAATTATTGGGGCTTGTTGGCAGAGTTCAAATCACTGAACTCATTGCAAATAGTCTACTTCAGCTAGAAGTACATTCTTTTACTCTATCAAATCCATCTGAGGTAATAAGACTTGATGTTTTATTCAACAGAGCTGAGGAAAATTGTTGCACAATAGGTTAATTCAAAATGGCAGCATAGAAAATGCATCTGTCAGTGGGGATCAAATTACAGGGCAAGCTCCTCTCAATGCTTAGAAAAACAAGTCTGCAGTTCTACAGATTATGTGCATGTGTGTGTTTAAAGGGGTGGGAAAGGAGCTAAATATCTGAGCTAACCTCCAATTAAAGTCAATCATAAAAACAGCCAATTTAATGAGTACGGATTTCTTTGGGTAATTATAACACCAACCACTTTTTTTTCTCCCTCTCTTTTAAATCTGTAATTCTGCCTTCTTGTTATTGCTTGCTTTGTCATTAATCGCCTCAGGAACTTGATTTCCTAGCAACAGACTCTGCCACCAAACATTTGGCTCCTTTTCAACATTTTCTTTGTGAAAAATGGCACTGCTATTGCCGCCTGGCTGTTGCAGCTAGACTGCCTGTGTAAGTGTTCTAATAATGCATTCTTCTAAAAAAACCGCACAAAAATCACATGATAAAAGGAGCGATGACTGAACTTCACTAATTACTGTGCTGAAGAAACATATCTGCAATTTAAAGGCTACTGGGGTAGGAGGAGAAGGACTGAAAAGGAAATATGCATGTTCTTCATATTAAAAAATACAATTAATAACATAGAGGTGAACACTTAGAACTAAATATTTTTACAATGTTAGACAGATTCTCGTTAATTTTATTCTGTAGAAACAGGAGGCACAACCTTTGTTAAAAGCTGATGAGGTATTTTTCTGCATAAAGTACAAAGCATTCATCTTCGAAGAACGGCATCTTGAAGACCAAACTTCACAACAAAAAAATAAGAAAGAAGTTTCTAATTCACTTTTCCACATAAGTTACTTGAGATAACACTAACAAAATCATTTACGCATGAGAAGTTATGCCTGAAATGGTGGCATAATGCACTCCACTTCCTAAATATGTCACAGGATGACGTAACATGTGGCTGGTGCTAGTTTAGACAAAGCTTTTTTTGCATTTTAATCAAAGAAATACAACTGTGGGTTTCTGTATTTGTGAGAGAAAAGTACAGCTTTTTTCCCCATATTTGTTTTGGAAGCCAGTAAATGGCAGATTTGCTTCCTGGTTAGACACAGAGTCTATCATCACCTCTCCACAACAAATATATCCCACTTCAGCTATAACTTCCAGAAAACAAAAGGGCTCAAGATGGAGGGTTTCAGCACAGAGATGTTATCCCAGGCCACCAAAAAAGGCCACAGTTAATTGCTGCTCGCTGCACCTTCTTCTCTATGGCTAAGATACTCAGTATGGTGTTTTCCTGACCATAAAATGTATTCATCATTGTGAGAAATAGTTTTGCATGTCAAATGGCATAACATACTGGTGCCAGAGCACTATGGCAAAGTTATCAATGGGAAAAAAAACTATTGTGAAGTTATTCAAACAAATGTCCTTTCTAGGGGATATTTTGCTTCCGGCTAGTATCTTGTTTCCTGTAATGCACACACAGACCTAGCACATCTCAAAGTAAAAAGCCTATCATAACCCATTGTAAGTTATCATACTTATCATAGCAGTAAATTACAATAAAAACGCATTCACTGAATACGCCTCTGAAAGGAAGAGACAGCACAAAAGAAATTTCATTTATACTCACATTGTTATAATAATCAGCATTTTTTTCTCAAGGAGAGTAGCCAAACCCCATGTAAAATACTGTAGAATGTTATTTAAGCTTTGCTACACATTGCTGACATCAAGCTTATGTTTTGACAGACTCATGTTGAAACCAGATAATTCCTCCATCAAGCCCACTACACTACTACAGTATCTCTCTGCTTAGACAAGCACTTAGGCATTAAAAGAAAATAAATACAAAAATATCACAGTGTTTGTTGAAACAGACCAGTGTGGCTGGAGTTTTAAAAATTTCTCCAGCAGATAGGTGTGTTGCATTGGGTTCGTTATAATTTGCTGCAATAAATGACATTTCCTCCTGGAAACTCAGCCTAAATCCAGAATTCCTGGTCTTGATCAGAACTGTCATTATCATCAAAATAAACTACACTTGACACTAACTTTGAACGCACAAAAGATGGTGAAGGTGGTGAATGTAATTTAGCTGTGGGCTAACAATTATAAGCAGCATTACAAAACTTTATACTCAATGTGGTACAACTGAAGGGCATCATGACAGAGAAACTTCAAGTATTTGCTATGCAGAAGTAGGAGAAGGAAATAGTTTAAGCTTTTACAGATTATGAAATAACAACAGCCAAATAACAAAGAAGATCTGTTTGGGTTTTGGAAGCTACTTAACTGATCCATTCTAAGCTAAGACTCAAGTTACTACAGACTGAGAACACAACTGCAGTCAATACTGCCATTTCATATGCTTAGTAAAGGAAAGCGCCTGGGCAAAAAAAATAAAACAAACAAAAAAACCTCAACTGAAGCACAGAAGGAACTTTCAAGAAGAAATACATTACTTCAGCACTGAGAAAATATGAGCATCAAATGCCACTGTTTCATCCACCTCATCCACCAACTGCAAGCATTAAACAAATGCAGGTGTTGGACAGAAGGACAAACTGAGTAAAACTAAGTTACTGGCTGAAATAAGGATGGCTAACTGGAACAAGAGAAAACACGTATCTGGGAAGCACCACACTTGTAACAATCACGTTCACATACAGGGAGAAAGTTAAAATTCAGCTGTCTGTATGAGCAAGCTGTATGTATCAATTGACACAGTTAAGATTTCACAAGGTTAGGTGCAGCTTTTAATGAAGGAAAGCATTTTCTCCTTTTCTGTTTTCTTCCCATTATGAAAGAACAAATGCAAATTTTCTTACATATATACAGTAACACAGAAGTTTAATTGACAACTAAAATTCTCCTCAATTTTTTTTCTGCTCTTCTAAGTAACCCTTACCAGCAGATTTTTTTTTAAACCTAAACCACTGACAATAAAAATATCTTTGCATTTCAGGCCTTTGTAAAATATGAAAATTAGTAGCTCAATACTGTAAGTTGCATTAATAATGTCAAAATGTTTGTGTGCAATGTTAAAGAACCTGAACACCAGCAACTCCCTTGGATGCCCCTGAAAATAAGACAAGGTGCACAAATATGGAGTTTTATCACCCAAGTTTGTAAGATGCAATTCTGATACTTATTATTTCTAAAATGCAAGTCCTGAAAGCAAAAACGGACTCACAGAAAGAGAAAAAAAATCAAAGAAAAAAATTAATTTGCCTGTTCCTCCCTCAAATTTACGATTATTTTCACATTGTGTCCCATTCACAATTCCAGAGACTGACTGACAGTGTTTAGTGCTATCATTACTCCCAACTTATTTTGAAATAATGGAAATGTCTGAGGAAGAGACATTTTCTAGCCTCAGTAGGAACCAAATAAAATCCCTCACAGTGAATTCTAATCAGACGCAGCAGCACAGCTAGCTGATCCACAGCGAAATGAATATGACAGACTGGAAGATATGATGTCAATGGTATAAATTACTGCAAGTATAGGAATTATATCTGGAGAAGGGAAAGAAATTGCATAGACTTTGACAGTACATGTAACCCATCTTAAATGATACAAAATAGAGTAATTTTAAAGGATTAAAATACACCTTTAAAGTTTACAATCTTTGAGAAAGCTGGGGCAGCCTCTGTATTTTTTTTCTATCTTGATTTACTGGGTCCTATTCTCCACTAGTCTTTCTCGAATTTGTCTGCTGGATCTGATTACCAGATGGCTAAAATAAATGTATTGTGTTCATTCACGGTAACAGAAGTTGTCTTTACAGGTTCTGTCACGGCTTCACTATCTTTTCCTTTGTACCTACTCCTCCCTCTGTGAACTCATTAGATTTCAGAGTGAGGTTTCATGTGAGGGTCGCTCTACTGAAGGTTGCATTGAAAAGCATATTATCTATTCTAGGAAGCACATACAGATGACCACAGGATATCAGAGACCTGTCCTAAAGCAACAACTGCCCTCTTCTGCCAAGCAAATAGATTGTTTGATAATCTCAGGACATGGATTTCCAGAATAAGTATCTGTCACTGACATACACTCTAAAGCAATCCAAGAAATAGGTGACAGTCAGATAGAAAGAAGGACATGAAAAGCAACATATTCACAGTGAAAAGTCAAGGAAGGTAACAAGACTAAAGTGAAGACAGACAAGAGTAGACAAATTAGTGACTCAGAGAGCTACCCTCTACCTCAGGAGTGGTAATTGCTCACTATATGGTTTCATTTAGTCTGGTAAATCACTACAAACCCACAAGTAAAGAAGATAAATGAAAGAAAACGGGATGAGCATTCTGTAGCACGAGGAACCATGGACGGTTCTACACTGTCTCCTCGCCTTCAGGTGGCACGTGCAAAGTTACACACGCCATCTCTAATCTGAAGTGATAATATGTCCTAGAAATCTGAGTTGAGCCCATCCTTGAGTGCTTTTGCTATACACGTGAACAAGGTTTTTCACTCAACACATCTCCTGCAATCATGTACCCCCCCAATCTGAATTTCATATTGTAAATATCTAACACAATTTATTAACAATAACACTTCAGTGTTATTTATTTATCCATTATCACGTGCACATCTTGGGGTTTATTTTCAGTTTAGCGCAATAATTCTCTTTCTCCTTGTCAAAGTTTGGATGCTGTAGAACTGGCATCTAAGAAGAACAGCTTTTATTATATACAAAAATCAGTGTAGTGAATCACGTAGTCAAAATTTAAGGGATCAAACTGACTGAAAACAGAGGAGTGACTTCAGAACTGAAATAAGATGAAGCTTTACCTTTAAAAATACAAACCTGTCTAGCACCTCATGTAATATTCCCCAGTTTTCCTGAAGCATGTCCACTAATCCTAATTTTTCTAAATTATACACTAGAAGCTTCATTAGGTATTATATATAGGCATGGGAAAATTAAAAAAAAGCAACTCCGAGCTTAGTGTAGTAAAACTTCTGGGAATCTTTGTCCTTCTTTATTTAAACTATACTCTGAGCCTTTCAAAATTTTTCAGCCAACAGCATTAATTCCCAAGCATGGCATTCAGAAAATAAAGAGCTCGGAACACTTGAAAAAGGAGAAATAAAAAATTAGTAGACAGTAAACCTATGTATATTTTAACCACAGCACAAACATATGGTCATAACAGCAGGATGTATTTTCTCCATCCACTGAGAAGGTTATAAGTATTTCTTGACAGTTATAAAGGGGCAGTCTTGGCCATACACAAGAATCGATAACAACCATGTAAAGCCTACAGCAGTGCACACTAACAGGCTGTAGGAGACATTAACACTACCTAAAAGAAATAACTGTATTTTCAATGAACTTGTTCTTCCTGGATAATCAATTTTTTACACTTCTTGCCAGCTGTTCCCACATAGCTCAGGTAGCAGAATGGAAACAGCTGTCATACAGAATCCATATATTACATGCATGTTATGAGGTTTTAATATGTCATAAATGTTCTGTGTGTGTTAATGTTGATCAGTCATATCAGCTTGAGAGAAAGATAAAAACAAATTCACCACTGTAATCTATACAAATACAGTAATCTGGCTTGATTCATTCTGGATGGTAAAAAAAGAGTATTAATTGTGAATCTACTAATGCCCCATCCTCAAATGCCCCTTTATTCCAGAGGTAAGATTTCATCATTAAAATCAGTTTGCCCACCACCCACATTTAAGAGATTTGTCACAATCATTGTTTCTGAAATATTGAGTTATAAGGTGCCACAGTAATTACTATGGAATAAATAGCAATTAAGATTGTTCACACAAATAAGCTCAAACTGTTTGCAGTGAATAATTATGCTAATAGTGTTTTTCTACATAATTTGTGCATCCTTCACAACAATTTACTAGAAAATGTGAAATGTAAATTTGATGCATTACTACAAAAGCTATGAAAATGTTTAGCTCTTATGATTTTTCCCAACAATTTAAGAGAACACACAACTGAAAACATAGTTCTACATATGTACAACTAAATTTGAAGAAATCAAACTATGCTGAAACTGAAGCAGTCACTTTCTTTCCCTGTCTTCCTATGAAATCATTCTAAATGACATACAACAGACATACTCATTGCTTAAATTTCAGGCTACTGTAACACAAACTTTAGCAATTTGAAAGAGGCTGAACTTACTGCTATATAATAAACTTTGGCCTTTTCCACCAACTTCCAGTTCTTCTCCAAATCAAGATGCTTTTCCTTCTTATAGCAATTAGCAGCAGCGAGGTTAGCTACAAGAGACCTGCAAGTGATTAAAAAACAAGTATTAGACCCCCTGTAAACAACACTACTGCAAATTTCTCAAAATGAAGATAATATCTCAAAAATTCTAAAGAATATAAAAGCAATTGACAAAGAGCACCATAAGCCACATATACTTTATTTGACCATTTCATTAAAGTAAACAATATATTTAAATAATACATTAAGTATAATTTAAATCTTATAATAAATAATGTATTTTAAATCCAGCTACACAGTTTAGGTAACCTATCACTATTATATAGCTCAGGTGCCTTCGTTTGCTTTGAATCAACCTTCATTCTGTGCTCAACTCCCTCCATACAGTTTAACATCTGCAGATTTTCACTAAAACTCCACTAGTACCTATCACCCAAAGAAAAGTAGTTACTCCGGTTTATCTTCTGAAAACTATCTTCCCTCACTAGAAGCAAAAGGTTTATGGATATGTAAGTCTTGCCTTTATAATTTTCCAATGAATACTTATATTATTTAAAAGGGGGCTTGTTATGGGATTTTTCCCCCCATTAGGTTCATATTTTCCTTTAGCAAATAAAAAAGGGTCAGCTTGCAACTTTTAGATGATGAACTGTTAAAAAAATCTTTGGCTTAGCTGTGGATTACTGGAAAACTACCAAAAACTCATTTGTACTTCCTTCTTTCCTAGCAAGTTATAACACAAGCTGTGGGACACAACTTCCATTACCAAGACAAAAATACTCGTATCATATTGCCTCCGTTACACGCAAGATACATTCTATTTTAAATCATCTTCTTTACCCACTCGATTCAGCCTTATGAAACACACAAAACTTACAGATGTACTCCTAAAAAGAGTTCATGAAAAGACAGTTATGCTCTACCTCTCCACTCTGGCTGCCATGACCAAATTCTTCTACGCAATTGTATTCTGAGAATGTTTAATAACATGCAGTATTTAGAGAAGGGGAATTGGGGAGCAGATTATTTCCATGCTAGCATACAGAGCTTTAAATATAATTTTCAAGATTTAATAGTCAATGGATGCCCTTTTAACATCAACACATCACTGTTTTGTGATATTTAAGTGCAGATAATTAATGTGTAATTACAGATACAACTTTTGGCTATTGAAAACTTTGGCCTTCTCAAGGTGCATGCAATTGATGTTGCATGCATCACTCTCTTCTATATAAATGGTACTACAATCCAGAGACAGCGAGGGGAGCAAATTGCTCATCTGCTTGTACCAAGTTATGCTTCTGCCTCCAGGCTCATTACCATGTTCAGGCGTTAGGAGGTAACAGTCTTTACTCAATAAAAAACAAACAAAAGACCAAAAGAAGACTTTATAAACAGAGCAACCGACTCTCCCTGTAAGCTTCCTGAAGCACTCATCACTGACAATGCCTGTCGCTTCAACAGATCATGTAAATAAAAATGAAAACTAAGTTAGACTAACTTTATCTGAATATATCAAAATACAGCTCTGTGTCATTTCATCCCATGAGCAGACTTGGGGCTTATCTCTTTAATTCTAAAACCTAAAGACAATGAAAACTAATGTGAATTTGGAAAAGGAAAAAAAAAGAAAAATGAGAGAAAAATTTATTAACAAATACACCAAGACTCCGTAGCATTACAAGTAAAAGGGCAACAAATTTCATTCTTCCTGAGTATTATCATTTCAATGACAAGAAATCCACTGGAGAACCAACTAAATCCAAGGAAGACATATGCATAACTGCGGTAATTTTCTGTAAATCAAACTTTAACAGCAAATTAAATCTTTCAGTTTTGGCAAACCCTAAATATCCATCAAGGACATAGTTTGAAAAAAAAGTCTCGTCTGTCTACGTACATTGCTAAGTGAAAAGCAATTACGTTCCAGAAAACTGAGCAAAGACTTTCTATATGTTTCCTTTCACTTACCACATGCCCCTGAAACTGTAAACCTAGCTCTGTGTGGCTACATCCAACTGCAGAGATGCTCTGCACATATGGGTAATAAAAGATTGCTACACTGACGACAAAGCACTGAGCTTTTCCAAATTAAAACTGTAAGTCTGACAGCAGTAAGTTCAACATGTGGGGCACAGACAAGGTAGATATTTTTTCAGTGAAATACAGTAATTGGAGACAGCCAGAGTGCTTCAATTGAAACAGCTTAATGGAGACACTGTGCATGTGGTTATTTCTAAGCAGAACGCACAAATCAAAGTCATAGACTATGACAGAGCGTAGGTATTACTTTAGAGTTTAATCATGTGTTAGGATTTTCTTGAAAAGCTCTGAGAAAACAAAGCATGTTAGTATTGCTAAACTAGAGAATTCAGGGTGGTAATCATGCATCAGCTCAGAACCCTTTCCTGCAAAAGCTAGACAGAGTCAGCAGAAGCAAGAAACATTTGTATCAGGGCATCTGGAACATAAAATATTCACAGCCACTCCCTGGGAAAAACAGGAGTTTTAGGATCTACTAGCCAGCTCCTCCAAAACAGACAAGAGAGCTGAAGAAGGAAGTTAGCATGTACCTCAGCTGGAACAAGAGATTAATCAATAAACACAGTTGTCAACTGGGGCCAAGTTGAAGTGATACTCACCAATTTAGAAAATGCTAAAATCCAAGAAACAATCAGAGGTTAATTAAAGACTGAGAATAAACTTGCTCTCACAGGATGGACAATTGCACAATAAAGCCTTTAGCAGCAACCATCAGCTATTTTTTCTTCTCCCAAGGAGCATGAATTCCTGCTGCTCTCAAGCATGCTCTAAAGCATCGATTGAGATGAAGCCACTGTCTAGTACTTGAGCAAATATTTGATATTAAGAAAAAAGAGTGGTTTATGTTAGCAAACCAAAAATACTGCTTATGAAGTCAAAGAAGTATTTGCAGACATTCTTATGAACAAATTTACCTAAACTTTTGAATTCCATTGAGATGCACATGTTTTTCTTGAATTCATACTGTGTGCCTATTGACAGTCTTGACTTCAGTTTTCCATCATGTTATCTAGAAAATGGTGCTTGCTACAGGATGCATACACAGGCACAACGTGACTGAAGAGAGAGAGAATCACAGAGCAAAAACATCTTTATTGCTTTTCTTCTCTTTGGAAAACTGAATATGGATCTTGGAGATGAAGGGGGAAGTCTGCAGACATAATTAGTGTCAAAATTCCAGATGAAGATGAATGAACTTCCTTTCTCCATGCAGTATGTATATTCACTCCTGAGAGTAAGACATTATGTACAACTTTAAATTGGAAGGGACAGGTTGATAAGCTGGAGGACAGGGCTGTCTGTCATTCAGTGGATCTTCGCCAGTGTGAAGAATTGGGTTGGCAGAAAACTTGAAGGTACATGCAAAGTCATGTAATTACACACAACAATATAGGCTGAATGTTGACAGGATACCACACAGTTTTCCACAGAAGGACCTGGAGATACTGGTGGATGAGGCTTGTAACATGAGTCAGCAGTGCACAACACAGAGAAGGTGAATCACATTCTAGTGTCTATGAGCAAGCATGCAGCCAGGAGGACAAAGGAAGTTTTAAATCCAGAATGGAGGAAACCTCTGTTTCTAGACCTTACCTGGAGTTCTCTGTCCAGCTTTGAGCTTTCCACTACAAGATACTGACATAGAGCAGTGAGTCCAGCAGTGGGCCATCAAGATTATTAGGAGGCTGGAATACTTAACAAATGCAGAAAGGCTTTGGGTGAACCTTAAGAACAGGTACCTAAGGGGAGACCTTCCTGCTTTCTTCAAGTATCTAATAAAGTTTATAGAGAAGATGGAGCCAGACTATTCCTGAACACAAAAAAGAACAGACACAAGCTGGAAGAAGGAATACTGCAACTGGGTACCACCAAAATAATTTCTCCCTTGAAGAGTGATCAAACCTTTGAACAATTTGCCCAGAGAGCTTGTGCAAACTCCATCCTTTGTGATATTCCAAACCCAGCAGGCCATGAAAAACCTGATCTAACTTTGAAGTTGGTCCTCCCTTCTGCAGGGGTTTAGATCAGATGCCTGCTCTAATTAAAACTGTTGTAGAGTTGTACATGTTATATGGAAAACACTTCTTCCTCTGACTCTCATTTCAATTCATGTTGCTGCCTACCACCTTTTCTAATTCTACCCAAAACATTCACCAACTTCTCCAGAAGTATGGTGTGGACTTTAATTATGGGACTGCTATCTCATCTTAATAAATTCTACTAACTCCTGCTACTGCTTTGAAAGGAAAAGAGCACATCCTCAGGACCAATGGCATTGAAAGCCACAGAGGGAAACCAAAAGGTATAATGACAGATATTTTTATCTTATTCTGAGCCAAAAAGAAAATATTCTTCAGGGTAACTGATACCATTTTCATTATTGATTTAGCATGTAGTATCAGAAAATGTAAATGCTGTCAGAAATCAGGGAGGGCTGATGTGTGCTGGTAACATCTCAAGATTAAGGCTAACCTGATCGGCTGGCTTTGAAACCTTTAAAAAATGTCAGAAGGTAATCAGCAACGAAGTAGAACACAAGTTCAAGAGTTCTGGGTAGAGGGTGAAAGAAGAAAGCAAAGGGCCATGCTCAAGAAAAATGAATAGAAAGAAGTAGCAAATGAAAACATGAAAAACAAATTCAGAAGAAATTCTTAAAATGTAGATGTACAGAATTACAGGTACTAGAAGAACTTCTCAACAAGTGCAACAGCAAAAAACAAAAAAGCTTTTTCTTTCTCTTGTACAAAATGAAATTAACCCTTTCAATCTGGCTATATGCTGACAGCTATTCTCTCTAAACACAGGTATATTCCTCATTTGCCAGTCAAGTACAAGCCTTATGTACCAATCAGCTTGCACATAGGCTGCATAAACATACTTGTTAACCAGCTGCTGTCTCCCACATATTTTCTCTCTCTAGAGCAAGTGGAAGCTCTTTCAGAAAGAAGCAGTAAATTATTACCTCACACTTTCTGGCCATAATACAACTGCTATTCTCTAAAAGTATATTAGCACTGCCCAGCCCCTACCTACGGCCTAGGAAGTCCTGTGTTGTCTCAAACCAGTACTAACACACAATTTTTCAAGGCTGGATACTCCAAGTAAATTAGGCTACACTCCCTATGCCAACTGCATTTGTATCTTTAGAAAATATCAAAGGCCCCTGACCTGTTATCACTAGTGATGCAGGCAGCACAGGTTCCTGTTGGCTCTTCACTCTGCTCATAATAATGGGCATCCACATGAGCTTCCTCAGCTTTCTTCTTCAAGATCTCTCCAAATTTATCTTTGCCAATGCACCCAAAGAAAGTTGCAGCTTTGTGAGGTCTCTGAATCATCCACTGCAAATTGATAGGAGAAAAAGAAAAAAAAAAACAAAACAAACACAAAGTTAACATATCTGGTATATTATTTTTGCCATTTTTTTTTCTCCACTCACCATATTTAACTCTGTGCCTATATTTTGACTTATAGAACACTTGTATGCCTGAAGTAAAAAACATCTTGTACAGCAAGAGGGAAGGGTAGCAAAGAAAATTTACCTGTAATGATCCCACTGAGTAACACCTAATGTAAAACTTAAATACATGTAGTTCCATTATAAATAAAGTAGATTAGAATGTTTTCCTTTGCTCAAAGGAGTTGCCTCTACACTTACATTTAATCAAGCAACATACGGCTTCTTCAAAGAAAAATTGTAGAAAATACAAAAGAAAAAAAAGGAAAAAAATAGCCCACAAAACCCCACACACAAACAAGATAAATAAATAAAAAAAAAGAGTGATAGCGCATAAGAAAAACAATACATTTGAGAAACCTAAGCAACATTATGCAACATTCATAATACGAATAAAATCTAAGTGGTACTGAAAATAATAATTTGTGTCTACCATTTAATTGCATGAAAAAAAGGAAATGCTCCTTTTTACATTGTTAAACCACACATGAAAGTATCTTATCTCCCACTTTATTAAGAGCAGTTCTGTCATTTGAATTGTAAAGAAAGAGAGTAGCTGCACAGCGTTGCTAAGGCGCCTGGTTATTTCATAACGCTCCTCTTTTATTAATAAAAATGTATCATTCAGCTGTAAATGTAAATCCATTTTGTGCTAAGTTAAAAAGTAGCATTTATCAGCAATGTGAAATCAAGAGTGAATTAAAAAAATAAATGTGAAGAAACAATCATAGGCCGTACTCTGCTGGTGGTGAGTCAGCCAACTGAAGTCATTATAATTCACTATAATTATAGTCAGAAAGCTTATCCACTCAATCTATAGTATGAATTAAAGGCTACAGCAATTTTCTGCTATACTAAAACCCTACTTATAATTGTTTCCTAATCAAGATTTAAATAAATGATAATGTCTCCATTACAAAGCAGCATTAGTGGTAGCTGTGGGTTGTAGAAAGGTCAAGTAACTAAGTTGCAAATACATACTTAGTCACATCTTTATTACTACCAGCTCCAGAAGGAAGAGAAAGAGAGAGAAAAAAAAATCTTCAGTCATGTAAGTCTCCATTATCAAGACAAAGGTGGACAAAAGTTGCAAGGTCTCTTTCTTGCAACAATTTTGAATAACGTTTAAGGAGAAAAAAAAAATTATCATCAGATGGTGGCAGCGTTAAGTCTCTCATTCATGAAATGCACACTACATACACTGTGCTTATCTATTCCGTACCACTCTAATAAAAATTAAGAAAACCCCTAATAAAAGAATTAATACATTTCATACAAGGATATCAATTATATCCTTGAATTTGACACACTTTTGCACATACATAATAGACATTTGCACAGTGTTCATTTAGGATGTCTCAGGAACAATAATCCTTTATATTTGGAGGTATGATTAAGTGGAACAGATTATATAAAAAGACAAAAACTGCTGTGACCAACTGTAAGCAAATACGGAACAAATTTCCACACGGCTAAGAAGAGAAGTACCTGAAGCTTTGTGCCCCACACAAGCATGCTTTAATGTCACAAATAACAAGAATTAATCGAGATCACTATGAACAACATTTATCAAAGAATCAAACCCAAAAAACTTTTCAAAAATCTTAAGACTTCAAACCACATCCTAGGCTTACAACTATTTATCAAATGATGTTATTTTATATATAAGTCTGACAACATTTGGAGCAGTAGTAACTAATATTTCACACAGATCTCTGAAAAAAGAATTCCCATTCAAGTATCACAGTTTTGGCTATTGGCAGCAGCTCAGTTTGAATTCAGGTGTGATGCATGCCATATATAAGCTGTCACAATCCTGATTTTAAATTTAAGTCAAGTTATACTTGAGAATCAAAAGTCACAATCCAGACTTTCCTCAGATGAATCTCTGTATGTGGTGCAAGCCACTTCTTCCATCGGCGGTTCTACTCATATTCATGATTTTTTTAAATACATGGTGAGAGGATATTCCCACTATATAGGTATTGTTTTCATTTGAGTATCTGAGTTAAGCATCACTGAGGAAGAAGGGAAAGTAGTTCAGCAGTGTTTCTGCAAAGATCCTCTCATCATAGATCTCCAGTTACCAACACTCCTTGGAATGATCTGCTCTTATTCCCACAACAGTGGTGGTGAGGTATTGTCAGTTAGAGAACTCCTCCAAGCTGATTCTCCTTTCCTCAGCTAAAAGGCTACAGATTAGTAAGGGTAAAAGCAGAAATCACATTACATTACAAACTTGATGAAACTGAACGACAGATGTATTTCTGTGGTACACCAGTGAAGTTACACCTCATGGAATGAGCCACAGAGGGCATTTTTTGCATACATGTGAAAAAACAAGAGAGGCTCTTCAAGGCAGAAGTTGAAGATTTCTTTTTTAATTTGACCCAGAACTGGATTTTAAGTTTTAATAACCTGATATGAAAAAAGGCTTCTATGGGCTACTTCACACACTGTTGTTACTAGTGACTCTTTGGCTAAAACACTCCAAATGGGAGTCAGTCATCACAAGACGTTTATCACTGTGAAGCAGCCACGCAGCATTACAGCCAATATCACATAAAGACCAATAACAAACTGCACACATTAATGCCAGCTATATGGTTATATAAACTGAAAATTAGTTTTGTAGATTTATGTGAAATACAAGATTTAATTGAATGAAAAAGACTCTAGACAGAAACAGAAAATGACCCAGCTCAGCGGGAATCAGCATAATGAGTTAATTATCCAGGGTTTGGCTAGGCAGAGAGGCAGCTACTAACAAACTGTATTGACAGCCTGGTCAGGAGAGGTTGGCACCTGGCCACACCATGAATCCTCACCAGCACCCAAGGGAATTTGAGGCTGCTAATGGACCAAAGACAGAAGTGTCAAAACTAGGAACTTATCATGAAACAACAAGACAGCCTCATGAGTGGGACACCACAAAG
Source organism: Oriolus oriolus (assembly GCA_013400235.1). NCBI lineage: Eukaryota > Metazoa > Chordata > Aves > Passeriformes > Corvidae > Oriolus > Oriolus oriolus. Next base: position 2,685,222 of record VXBT01010684.1, read on the forward strand.
GAAACTCAAGGAGTGGCTTATGAAATCTAATGTGTTTCTCTGCTCTAAAGTTTTCTTCTGTCAACACAGCTTGGACATCAGGTACACACAAGGACAGGTCCTGACCTTTTCAGTTAGCATAAACATCTGTGACAGAGAAAGGAGCATGGAAAAGAGAACACCTTTCAGATGTTCTCTTGAGTTAAAGAGATTGCATTTTCCTCACATTTTTGTTGTATGCACTCCGGTAAACAAAAAGCAAACCTTAATTTTAATTATTTTTTTATATTTATGCCTTGCTGTTAGCATAACTGTGTTAAAATTCAGCTGATTTCCAAAAAAGCATAATCTAATATCAGGTTACCATATCCCTACAGACACATTATTTCTTATGATCAAATACTGATGCCAGCACTTGCAAAAGAAGCCAGCACCCTGGCTGCTCCAAGACACACTAGAGGGTGACAAAATACTTCTCTCCTTATTTTTGTGAGGCTAACTTGGGCTCACAGTAGCAAGACTATCTGTTCATGGGGTTTTTGATGATCCGAGTTGAACAGGATGAACTCTCTGGCAAGCTTTAGCTATCCAAGAAGTGTAAGAACCTTTGTGTTCCAGGAAGTGGGTGGTAATTGCAGAGAACAGCACCATCTTTTCTTGCAAGATGTTGAGACGCCAAGAAAACCTGGTAACAGGAAAAGCTTCTGAAGACTCAATTGTGACTTTGTGAGACTGCTCGGAGTGAACTATGTCCCACTCTTTCACATCCTCAGAGTTGAAGATGTGGTACACCTATTTCCCACTTCTGTCTGATTAGAAAATGGCTTTTGGAAACAACCTTTCTCCTTTCTTCTGAGTTACAGAAGAGCACTCCTAGAAGCATTTCTAACACTAGAAGTGACTTGACTTTGATTGGATACTCAGTGCTGTCTTTCGAGAACCAATATCCCTGCCCAAAAACAAAAAAAGAAATAAAAAGCCCCTCCATATTATGACAAAGAAAATCAGTGGCCTTATATAATTAGAGAAAGGGCAAGTTCTTCAATTTGAATTTCCCAGGCTTATCCTATTTAGCTCGAGATTGCCACGCTTCTGCCACAGGAGCAGAGTTCAGTATGCCCTATCACCACACTTGATCTGCATTCAAAGCTTTGCTTTGCTGTTCCTGCAAAGTTCACTGTAGAGGAGGACCCTGCTAATTTCCCTCACTGTCTTCAGTTGCAAAGACACTTTTCCTGCAAAAGGAGTTTGCTACTGCTGGGTCTCAGTACACATTACCATAAGACTTAAAAAAGAAACATCCTACAGATGAATCTTACAACAGCTTTATAGCCTTCTGTCTATAACAAAGATCCTTCAGAAATTACTTCATTTTACTCTAACTCTCTGCTTTGCTGTAAGTGTCACCATTAACTGGACAACACTGATAACTGGAACAAGGAGGCTGATGAAGACACTCAGAACCACATTGTTCTCTGTCTGAGCTTCTGAATTAATTTTTTAAGTGGCAGCCAGTAGTGCATTTCCACATCTGTCAGTCATTCTTAAACTAACAACACCAAAGCATCTGAAGCTTTGCTTAGACTGACATACCTTCTGCACATAGGAGTTTTCAGCTGTGGACTTGAATCCTAAATGCCGAGGAACTGACAACACAACAGGAAGCATTATGCCCCTTCACAGTGAAGGATCTTCAAAACTCATTAACACTGAATACAGACATCTGAAGCGCATCTGAAGTGCGTTATTTGAAGCTGGACTCTCTCTGCATGACCTGTCAAATCTGATCTTATTTTAAATTGCAGTTCACAGAGGAGAGGACTCCAAGGACCTAAAATTAGCTAAGATTTAACATGCCTGCTGAAATCTAAACTAAACAATGTGAGCAGCTACTCATGAAGTGTTCTTTTTAGTAAATCAAAACAGGAATGGAGTATCTCCTATTTTTATGTTCTAAATTTTAGAATGAGTCCATATACTTTTCAAAAGATTTTACCAGTCTGTTGTGTCACTCACCAATTGTGTCCCTGTTATGTCCAATCACCAATATATACACAGTCCATTAAAATCCGTTTGGAATATTTTTAGGAATATTTTAGATGTTAAAGGAAATTAAATCACAACTCATCTTAGGTGGCCATATAAAATGAGAAAACATGGGATCAAAAATCAAGTCATGTATCTTAAAAACACAAAAAACTGACAATACGCAAACCAGTTCTTTCAATGTGCAAAAAAAGACAGTGTCACTGTTCCAAGGGAGCTCACTTATTTCTTGTGTATGATATGATACACCTCAGGCTCAAATGGAATGCAATATTCTGTTACCATTACCCATACCATGCCATTTAAAATCCCTACCATGGTGGGGTAACCCCAGCCAGAGTTAAGCCTTCACCCAGTCAGTCTCTCAATCCTCCCTCCTTGAGGGATAAAGGAGAGAATGAGATGCGTAACAGTGAGAAAAAACCGCAAGGCTCAAGAAGAAATGATGCAAAGACTTTCATTCACCACCTTCTATCAGCAGATTGATGCCAAGCCACTCTCTGAGCCAGGGCTACTTGGCAAAACTCCCCCTCCCTTCCAGTTTTCCTGCCATATTCTATGTGCCCTGGGTTATCTCCTTGGTCAGCTGTCCTGAGTGTGTCCCTTCCCAACCTCCTTCCCTCTGTGCAGTCCACTTGCTGGGGGGCAGCAGAGTGAAAAAACAGAGAAGGCCTTGATGCTGTGTAAGCACTGTTCAGGAACAGCTAAAACATTGCTGTGTTAAATAATACTGTTTTGGTGACAAATCTAAAACACAGAACCATATGGGCTGCTATGAAAAATTACCTCCATCCCAAGCTGACCCAGTACACCTAACTCCAGAATCACTGTTATGAGACTACAGCAGCAAGTAGTAGGAAAACAGATGAGTTACTACAGCTTGTTCCAATACCTTTGAATTTTTTTCCTTTTTCTTATTTTCATTGATTGATTTTTAAACATTGCGACAGCCATCATCACATAATGGCCATATACGAAAAAAATGGGAAAAGGAAAAAATAACCTTATCTTTATAAAAGCAGGCTTGTGAAAAAGAGCCCCATGTCCTGTACAGTAATTCTACCATTAGCTGGAGCTGCCAAATGTTGCATGAGGAAGCGATATTGTTAAAATGCATGACAACACCCTCAAGCAACTTCCAGTCAAATGAGATAAAAGTGATAATATTTTTTAAAGGAAAAGACTAGTTAAAGTCTTGCACTGAGACCAATATCAAAATCTTTTCAGCATTTGGCTCAATATGTACTATCCAAATCCCTGCACAAGCACATCTATTAGTTTTAACACGGTGCCGTAAGTAACCTTTGCTGCAGCTTTTCAAATTAGATGTCTATCAAAACATTAATCATCCAGGAGCAGTACTTCATTCATTTCTACATTCAAAAACAAATTTTAAAAACTGCCTCTTAGAAAAAAATTCTGTAATCCAAATAACTATTTTCAGTGCTGCTATCCTTCTGCATTCCATTTCCTATTTCTTATCATTGCTCTTCATCTGCTCGTTCACTGTTTTATTTTTAGTCTAGTTTGTAAGCTTCTTGCTGTACAAGGAGATACAAGCATATTTTCTGTAATTAAACATGTAGTAGCCATATTCCAAAGTTTCAGTGTGACCAAAAGCAAGTGCTCTTTTTTACTGCACCCTTTAAATAACACTTAATTCCAATATTCCTTACTCCATCACACTCTTACGCTGTATTTATAATGCTACAGTTCTGCCTCAAACACCTAAAGTGTTTCAGCCTCTCTTCTGAAGGTCAGTTTATGTTATCTGAGGCCAAAGGCACAATGTCTCCTGCAAGGCCTTACAAGGCACACAACTGAGACACAGCTGGCCTTGTGTCCTTTTCCCGTTTGAAGGGCAGAACCTGAGACATCAACTACTTCCCCATTGTCTGATCTGATGTGTCACTCCCTTTCCTCAAAAATTGTGCATTCCCTTCCCAAAGCCAGGTAAAAGATGAAAAACCTACAGAACAGAGTTGGTCACACCAGTTCTTCTCATTGTCACAGATGACAGTTACTTGAAGGGAATCACAACAGAAAGAATTCCAGGTTTACTTGGGACTCTTCTGCAGCTGCTTCAGTGTATACAACAGTTTATTAAAAAATTCGCCAATATTGCAAAGCTGTGTATGAAGTAAGGATTACAAGTATCTTTATCAGTAAAAGAACTCAAAAGATACTAACATCCCTCTTGAACACTGGGTGTGAAATAATGAAAGGTGGCAAGTAAAGTACAACATAAAGTCTTGCTTCTCTCTGGTCGGAAGCAGTTGTGTTCAGACGTGAATAGAAGGATATAAACAACATGAAAATGGAACATCATACTCAGGTATAGTAAGAGACTCATTGGACAACTGTAAAAGTACTGTTAACAATGCCTCAGCCTATTCTACCTCAGCCTACTCGTAAAGAATTAGCACTCCAAATAGATACAAAAAAGACTGATAAGCAATTTAAAAATATCTTCAAGTTCTCCAGTGTAAAACAGTATGTATGCAGGTACTATCCTATAAGTGAAGCTGACGCTGTTACAAAGTGACATTTTTAGGATATTGCACGTATGATTTTGCATATCTGTAACATTAAAACAAAACTTCCTTTTCAAAACCCATGCATATGTCACCCACACTCCCCTGCTAAATGATGTGCAGTCTCAATGAACACTCCCACACTCAGAAGGACAGCAAAAAATCCACAAGTGGAGAGACTTCTTTCATTGTCTGGCAGCACAGAATTCATATAGCACAAACTGTAAACAGCTGCCTATCAGCTTCTATCAGCAACAGTATCAAAAACAGATGGCAAAGGTCAAGTCAAAGTTTATTGACAATGATGAACTTGGACAACCTCTATTAAATTACTTCTTCCTTTAAGGTGTATGTGATCAAAGCAGCAGAGAGATTTTCACTCAGTCACATAACAAGCTATTTGTTGAGATTGAAACATCTGGTCAATATCTTCTAACACTGCAATTTCATGCACAGTTAGCAATAGGGTACATTTCTTTTCTTCTTCTTACAGGGTCCATAAGGGTGGCACATATGGCCGATCATTTCATTCAAAAAGGTTTCAATTCCAGGCATTACGTACAATTGTCTCTATGCTTTATAGTATTTTAAGTCTACCTACCATCGTTTTCCATCATCACTGCTGTCTGCTCTACTCTTCGCTATAAAAGCCCACAAATATGACAGAGCACTTAAAGCTTAACAGCTTTTGACTACTGGAGTTAGAAAGCAGTTAAGGCAAGGGAGTTTTTAAAGTGGCAGGTCTTCATCTATCTGTTGGCAAGAATTCCCAATGCTTTAAACTATTTACCGAGGCTCTCGTAACACAGATTATAATTTTTGTTGTAATAGCAAACCTTTCATTTTTAAGGCATCCCAGAGCAATTTAAAATCACCCTTTTTGCTAATGTATAAATTATTATACATTTTACAAACATAACATACATTATATTTCAAGTGATTGTATGCTAATTATAAAAATCTGATGAAACATAAATCCTGTTTCTCAATCTGAAATAAGAAAAAGACACAAAATGCTATCTACCCCAAAGGCTAAAAAATGCTTGCCTTTAAAATTATGCATCTATGTTGCCACAGCAACAAGTACTGGATAATGTAAAATGTACTTCACCCTTCCATTTCTAAATCCCAATCTTTTCGGTCAAAAAATGAAGGAGGGCTAGTTGCAAGCCTACCTACACAAAGTACATCTCAAAGAATTTTCAGCTACTACTAAACCTTCATTTTTATTCACTTAATGTTTGATTTCCACATCTTGTTCCCACAGTGACTGACTCCAAGTAGTATCTGAACCTTAGAAGTTCACCTAGCAGTTGTAGGAAGACACTAATTCTAAAACTGTTTACTATAATGATGCATTGTGCCCAGAGGTTGCAACGAAGGCACAGAGGGGGTGGGCTGGGAAGGAAGAAGGGTGTTAATCTCCATGAGGGAAAAACGTACAAAATGCTTGAACAGAGACATCCCTCAGAGATGTCACTGACGATGCCTCAGGAGTGTGTTGACTTTTGGCACAATGGCATCTCTTCAGGATGTCTTCACCTCTGCCGGATGCTTCTGCTAATCACTTAGGGAAGAGGTGATATGTGGATCTTCCACTGCAGTTAATGTTCCCACTCACATAAATAGATGGGGCTTTATTCTCTTCACCAATAACTAAATGGTAAATTACTTATTTATACTATTTCTTAAGCACAGAAATACTGTAGTTTATCTGCTCCAATCACAAGAATCTCTTTTTGCAAGTTTTGTCCATAATGTCTCTAGATTTGCTGTGGTGGTACAAGCCATACCTTTACCAAATTAATTTAAGAGGGTTTCTATTTGCCATAAACTGAAAGACATCCCATTCTGATTCCCAAGATATATATAAAAAAACCCCAAAATATAATTACTTATTATAGCTTTTGATTTCATTTAAACTGATGTATTCCTTCCCTCATGGTAAATTTTATATTTAATTGCAGCAAATCTAATATTTTTTTAAAAAATTATTTTAACTAAATATATTACAGAAGTCACATATAATTATTTGCAGTGGAAAGCAGCGCTTGAAACTACCTGGATTTCTTGGCACATAGCTCAAACACTCCACTAAGTTCAAAGAATTTTCACAGAACAGATAATTTAGTTGCCAACTCCTGTGTACTTCTGAAAAAGAACTGCAAATTGCTCTTAAATTTGTTTTTTTCCTGAATTCAATCACTGCTAAGGCACTTGACACTTGACTCCCACAATCAACTCCACATCTCAGCACTAAACTCCAAGACATAATTTGGCAGGAGTGGAAGGCAAAGGAAAGCTTACATTTACTAGAATGCTGGGTTTGATTCAAAAAGAGGTCAACTTTTATGCTGTTGGCTTAAAAAAAAAAAACTGCACAGGATCATACCTGATGAACTTCATCTTGTCTTTTGTACAACACGAAGTATTTTATTCACATCTAAAATCAAAATCAACAAGGAAGAAGAAATACATACACCAAACACTGAGAGGAAGCTTTACTAGCAACTGGACAGTCCTGATCCAGTTAATATTCTTTGAGTCAGGTGCATTTTGAAGTTAACAACTTCCTTTTCCAATTTCCTCAGAGAATCTGGAAAGCCGTGGTCCGAACGGGATCTCAGTTAGTCCAGTTTTACACTGCTGTCTTATGATTCTACTGGTAACTGATCCTTTTTATAGGCAAAAGCAGCTTCTGTGAAAATGTGTTTGTTTCTATCCCCCAAATTCACAAATTTGGAATTCTGGGGCGGGGGTGATGGGGGTGGGGGGGGTGGAGATTCTGTATTTTGGAATGCGTGCTATTGGTGAAGATTATACTATAAGGGTGAAATGTGGATTCACAACTTGATTTCAAAAGGCAAGAGTTGGAAGGGCTGTCACACAAGAAATAAAGAGAAAAACCACCAAATCAGAAACAGCCCCTCCCCCCCAAAATAGAATCAGAAATACATGCAGAAGGTACTGTTTCCAAAACATCCTCTAGGACTAGAGTAGATCCTACTAGTATCACAGACAATAACTGTTTAAAAAAAAAANTATTATAGCTTTTGATTTCATTTAAACTGATGTATTCCTTCCCTCATGGTAAATTTTATATTTAATTGCAGCAAATCTAATATTTTTTTAAAAAATTATTTTAACTAAATATATTACAGAAGTCACATATAATTATTTGCAGTGGAAAGCAGCGCTTGAAACTACCTGGATTTCTTGGCACATAGCTCAAACACTCCACTAAGTTCAAAGAATTTTCACAGAACAGATAATTTAGTTGCCAACTCCTGTGTACTTCTGAAAAAGAACTGCAAATTGCTCTTAAATTTGTTTTTTTCCTGAATTCAATCACTGCTAAGGCACTTGACACTTGACTCCCACAATCAACTCCACATCTCAGCACTAAACTCCAAGACATAATTTGGCAGGAGTGGAAGGCAAAGGAAAGCTTACATTTACTAGAATGCTGGGTTTGATTCAAAAAGAGGTCAACTTTTATGCTGTTGGCTTAAAAAAAAAAAAACTGCACAGGATCATACCTGATGAACTTCATCTTGTCTTTTGTACAACACGAAGTATTTTATTCACATCTAAAATCAAAATCAACAAGGAAGAAGAAATACATACACCAAACACTGAGAGGAAGCTTTACTAGCAACTGGACAGTCCTGATCCAGTTAATATTCTTTGAGTCAGGTGCATTTTGAAGTTAACAACTTCCTTTTCCAATTTCCTCAGAGAATCTGGAAAGCCGTGGTCCGAACGGGATCTCAGTTAGTCCAGTTTTACACTGCTGTCTTATGATTCTACTGGTAACTGATCCTTTTTATAGGCAAAAGCAGCTTCTGTGAAAATGTGTTTGTTTCTATCCCCCAAATTCACAAATTTGGAATTCTNAATTTGGGCTTGTACATGTCATAGAGGATGGACAGTCAATGCCATTACATGAGACAGAAATCCTCAGCTGATGCATTGGGAATACAAGAAATTTGTTAAATCTGGTTTTGTAATAAATCTGTCATAAAATATCTCCATGTGAGCATATATAATAGTCCATTTACTTTTTAAATAAATATTTTTATGTATGCTTTATAGAAGAAGATAAAGAATAGTGTAAGCAATAATGTCATTCAAGAAACCACTGTTTTCTGTTCAGGGGCATTTGCTGCTTTCAGCAGCACCAGGCAAGCCAAAAGCCCCATATCCCTGTCTTGCTTGCACCGGCTGCAGGACACGCTAATTGTGAACCCTCAACATTCAACATAGTAGGCAGCACGTACTTCATGTGAAACCCTAACTGCATATGTGTTAATTAATTCGGATCTATAATTAACTTTTATTTATCTGGTATTTTGTATCATTTTCTGTACAGCACAAAATCTATTATATCGAAAGTGCATAAGTATAATTGCATTTAACTTCACATCTATTGAACACTAAAATCAATGGATTTTGGACTATAAGTATCTTCCTAAAAAATATTCCCTTCTCAGAAAGATAGAAACTGCAACATCATTTTAAGGATTCTTTCTGGAGTTTTTGGATCTTATCATTGTTGTTAGCTGCTATATTAATAGTAATTACATCATCAAATGATTTCCCATGGATAACAACTTGTAATTCTATCTATTTATTCTCTTCTGAGGAACACAGTAGATTAGAAGGCTGTCAAAATGATAAACTGACATAAAATGCAAATTTGCTTTTTTTTAATACAGCGTGCAAGATTTGGAAATGCTTCTCACTTAAAACAGAAGCACCAAACCAGCTACAGGCACGGAATACATGCTTCAGGCAGCCGATGTGCAAAAAAATGCAAATGCATTAGAAGATACTACTCAATAGCAACAACAAAAAAAAATCTATCTAAACTTCATTAAGAGGAGAATCTGTCAATAAATCAACTGAAAGATAAGGACAAGTATCAATATTAAAATATACCAGCTGTAATGAGCATAAAACCGTTTCTTTTATGCAAAAGTGAACAAGTTATTATATGAAAGGTTAACTCATTACTTCTTATTTTCAATTTTCCAGAACAAATCCCTAAGCACTTCAGATACTTTTAACCTAAAAGCCTATTTTCTGCTCATACTTATTTTGATGGAATGTGATTGGTATCAGTGGGATTATACCACTATGGATTATAAGAGAATTTGGTCCTATTATCTTAATTCTGTTGGTAAATTGTTAGTTGTTCTACATAGTGTACTACTATTCAAAATTAAGTCTTCAGGATGGAAGTACACTGCTCTATTAGCTGGCTGTGAGGACATTAATTAGTAACCATAAAGCAATTTGAAATTGAATAGACCAGGTCATTGCCAGATGCTGGTATGAAAGTTCTGCCTATACATATGATTTTAAAGGCAGGATCACCAATTTTTATTTCTAAGAAAATACAACCACATTTCTTTTTACCAGTTGAGGTACAAAAACTACTTTTATTAAATCAAAGCAATTTAATATTAAAAAGAACAAGCTGAAATTAAGTTAGACCATCCAGATATTAAAAAAAATGATTTCTGCAGATCCATTATTTTAACAACATTGCAAGCATTCATCCCTTTAGTTACATGACATAACGCACACTCTGAAAAATGTCATGTTAATAAAAACAATTGGGGATAATACAACAATGTCATTACTCCTATTTTGAGGCAGTCTAGAAGGACTGGATGAATTGCTACTGAAAGCTAAAAGCCACCTATGACTGGCCAGTAGCAGCAGTGGCCAGTGACAGCAGATATCCAGATTTATAAAGATCATTCCTACACTCGCAGTTTATTTGAACACGTATCAACATACAGCAGTGCCCTATGGACTCACAATATGAGATGACCAGGATGGGTTCTCTCTCTAGGGTCTCACTCTCCAGGCAGAGGGTATGGATTGTGTGCTGTCACCTCATCACATCATCTGACCGGGGACTAATTACTATCATCGCCATGGCTTCTATTTTTACAATGATTATTTACCCTTTCTTTCTCCATTTTTAATTTGACTATTATTTTCCAGAGAAACAAATGCAGCTGTCACGAAAGGAGATGTTGATTTTTATGAGATTTACATCTGTTATGTACTGGTTTTCACATAAAATGAAATTTCAGAGGAGCATGACCACCATCATCAACTTCTCAGAGGGCCTGACCATTATTTACATTTAAATTTAGCCTACTGAGGCAAATATTTCTAGTGATGAAATGCAATATGGTAATGAAAAGTCTTCATTTTCAGACCTTTCCAGTTGTCTCCTGGAAGTACACATCCACTAGATTTTTGCTATACAAATAAATTCTATATAGCAGACAAGAATTTCCTCCTATGGGCCACTTAACAAGCCAGTGATTCCTTTTAGATTTTTTGAATGCCACTGGACAAACACAAGGCAAATATTAAACAATATCCTCCTTCAAAGGGTAAGTTAGAAATGAATCCAAATTCAGCTATTTCAAGTTGGTATCTTCAATAGCTGCTCCTATTCCACCACCACCCTCAAACCAATAGAAAGTTACAAAGGAAACCAGTATTACCAGGTTATAGCTGATCTTTGTTGAAAGACCAGTGTGTCGTGCCTGGCGTGTCTAAATCCAGATTTATTAACTCTTAGGTTGCTCCTTCAAACAGCAGAAATAATAGTCACAGCGAGATTTCCTTCTTGATTTAGTGATACTAAAAGCTTATCCTTTAAAGCAGTATTTTTGATGAGTTGTCTCTCAACAACCCAGCCCCAGCCCCAGCCCCAGCATGCCGTCTTCTAGAACTTTTTATGTGAGCCATAACAAACACTTGATTTTTCCAACTTTCATCTGTTAAAATCCCAGTCTAACCCAGCATTTTAACATTTCGGAAAGGTTATGATGACAAATGTAGGAAAACAATGCTGTTGCAGTCATTCCTGTAATTAAATGACTTATAGCATTAATCATGTCAACTTTTTCTTTCCTCTTCTAAAAGCCAAAAGTAGAATTCTTAAGTCAAGAAAATGTATCCAATTTCCTTGCTAATCCACTATCCATTTTAACAATTGCTCAAGTCAGAACAAAAGACAGCAATATTAAAAAATGAGAGATGTGACAAATCTTGGACTGTTTTGGAATGAGTTTTTAAAAAGACAACAACTCTCTAGTACTGTAGGGTGCACGTTCAGAAGACACCAGCATAGGGAGCTGTAAAAATCCTTTTCACCCTGACCTTTCCAGAGATCACACAGATCTAGACAATTCCCGGTGTTACAATAAGCTAACCTTCCCCTTCCCCTCCTCAGAATAACAAAATCAAACCACACCACCAACAAAAAACCAAACCAACCGAACAAAAACCAAAACAAACCTCAACACTGATACCGAAGTCTAAGCCTATTGCATAAATGCTTTGGACTCCTTAAAAACCAAAACAAACACAAAAATCCTCTTAAATTGTTACTAATCTGTCTGTCCACATCAAGCAAGTTTGCACATACCACGTTTAGAGTTAGCAGATTGCACTCCTGTACACTGAGGAAGAACTACAACTGAGAAAAGATGTTTCAGGCAGAATTCTACAGCACATCAATGAATTGTGACAACTGGCAGTGTGCAGTGATAGATCCCACTTAGAGAGCATCAGTAACTTCTATCAAGTACGCAGAAATCAGCTGATTTATGGAATTCAGACTTTAATGCTGCACGTGAAATTTCTACTAAGAAACTAAGAGTTTTGCTAAAATGGAAACTACCTTAAAAGAAAGAAGCAGTTATACCTACAGCACATATGGCTGAGCATTATACTGTCATTCAATATTTTGTCACTTTAACAGCATAAATACATCTCAAGATGTACCTTCTCTATTGTAATACACAGATATGGTACAATCACCTCGTTATAGCAGGGGTTTACTGCTTACTCACTCACAAGCATGTCACCAGAAGACCAAACTGACTCAGCTGATGTCCCCTGTAAAAATTCTACTTTTCTGTCTAGGAGAGTACACCACCTCACATCTTCCTACCATAGCTACTTGTAAAACAACTGCAAGTTGTTCTGCCTTGAACAACCTATTATTCCAAGACACGGTCTCCTTGAACTGTAGTAATGGAACAAATGTACTTGGAAGAGAACCAAGCTATTGGTACTATTACATGGATAAAATTTGTTCAGTCAATCACAATAAATTGTTCCCAGGTATGCATATAGAACTGCTCTGTTTTCATCAAGATACATAAAATCTTCAGCATTCCCCTAGAAATTTAAATGCAAGATGAGCACTGGGAAGCCATTATGAAGCAATTTTCCACTTCTATGGAAACTCCATGGAAAGTCTAAAATTCGGTTCAGAAAAGATGGTACATAATAAAGCACTTAAACATTTACTTCACTATACTGTCTCATACCAAAAAGAAAAGAGATTCTGCGTATTCAAAATTGACTAAAATATTCACCTAAACCAAGTAATAAATAATCTATGTGCAACTAGTATTATATATACTAATTGCTGTGTTCTGAAGACAATGTCTACCATAAGGCTCAGTAAAGATGGAATTGCACCTAGTATTTGGAAAATCAAATCACTTCAAGCTGAACACCCAGAAGATTTTTTTCACTGAAAGGGTTATTAAGTATTGGAATGGGCTGCCCAGGGAGGCAGTGGAGTAACCATCCCTGGAGGTGCTCAAGAAACAACGTGGCAATTAGAGCTATGGTTTAGTTGTTGTGGTGGTGTTTGGTCAAAGGTTGGACTCAGTCTGAAGGTCTTTTCCAACCTTAATGATTCTATGATTCTAAATATGCAATCTGAGATCTGGATCACTCAGTGAAACCTTCTATACCAACACTAACAGAAGCTACTGTTTGTCATCTGCACAAATTGCAGGGTGTTATTACCTATAGTGAAAAGAAAAAACTTTAAAGCCAGTCTATCTACAAATCCATTTTTTGTTTCAGACCATGACAGCTGCACTCAAGAAGGCATTCATATTTATTTTCAGACATTACTTGAAGTAACAGATGCATGGCAGAGAGAACAGGTTACAAAATTTCCAGAACAGCCAAAATAACTGGATTAGTTTGTGTTTGATACTGAGGCTTAATACAGAGACAAACAAGAAAACAAGAACTCCAACTACCCATAACTATCTGACTCAACATACAGAGAATAGGAAAAAACGAAGCACAACACTATTAACACCAAATGGAGCAGCAGAAGGGGTTTGAATACATACCTCAGTGGTTCTCTTAATTAAAGTTCTTAAACTATTTCTGTGAGTAATTCTTCATGAGGTGACTGTAAGCATGTTAGATGTCAAAATGGCTGGCAGAAACAAGTCAGATTTTTCTTTATAAGCAGCCTTCAAAAAAAGTCTCATTTCAGCTTATTTAATTGCACAAATAAAATATGCTCCTTTTACATCTCACAGAACCAGTAACCAATACTTTCATCATGCTATACATTCACCATAATTGTACAGCAAATATCCAAATTTAACTGATCTTTCAGTAGTTTGCCTTAGCAAATCAAGATGTTTCAGCACGGTACAAAGTAAACTAGTCTATCACCCTAATAGTTTTTTTTTTCCTTTGAGCCTAATGATCACATTTCAGTAACCATCGAACCAAACACAGCTTAATTAATTCCTTTATTGCATTGAGAAGTTATTCTTGTCTTGACAGTCCGGCATAACTCCCATTAATGTTAATGGAAGTTATGCATGTTCATCACAGTGACAATGAACTCTTTCCAATACACAGTCTGCAGGCAAGTGGGAAGATGCTTTGATAATATACTGCACCTCCCAACTCTAATACAGAAAAGCTGCATGCTGCAGACCCCGAGCTATTGATTCCCAGCAGAGGAGAGCTCTAAGCGGGCACAGTCATCGTAACTGCTGGGAACTTCTTCTGTTTGCTTATTCTGAACAGCTCAACTCTTTAATTCGACAGTCATACAGAGAAATGCTGAAGAGCAAGAATTTTGTATTAACTTTAAGCTATTTAGATATAATAGCTTAAGGTATTAGAGAGTGTCCAAAGCAGGCTGCAAAGACAGTGAAGGGCCTTGAGGTGAAGCCCTGTGAGGAGCAGCTGAGGTCACTTGGTCTGTTCAGCCTGGAGGAGACTGAAGGGAAACCTCACTGCAGTTACAACTTCCTTGTGAGGGGAAGAGGAGGGGCAGGCACTGATCTCTGCTCTGTGCTGACAGTGACAGGGCTGAGGGAATGGCCTGGACTTGTGTCAGGGGAGGTTTAGGCCAGATATAAGAAAAACCTTCTTCACCCAGAGGGTGGTCAGGCACTGGAACAGGCTCCACAGGGCAGTGATCACAGCACCAGCCTGAGATAGTTCGAGAAGTGTTTGGGCAATGCTCTCGGGCACATGGTGTGACTCTTGGGGTGTCCTGTGCTGGGCCAGCAGTTGGACTTGGATGATACTTGTGGGTTCCTTTGAATTCAGGATATTCTGTGATTCTTTGAACTTTGAACATGTTAAGAAAACACAACTTGTAACTCTGAAGAGAAAAAAATCATGTGATGGGACAAAAAGGACAATATATTCATGAGGGTGGATTTGCAGCTCTGAGGAACAAACCAAAAGTGCAACATATAAACAGAATAAGGTCTTGAGGAAGAAGTACAAATGGTACTGGCGAGGGGAAGAAGTGGCAGTGGTTTACCATATGACGAGAACGCTGAATAGATTTAGATGTCATAATTTTCTAGACACAAAATTAATTAAACTTAAGAGTTTGACACTGAATTTAATTTAGCTAATGGAAGCTTACCTGCAACTATATACTTTTTTTTTTAAACTGTAATTTGTGCTGTCATTTTTGCAATTTATTACTTATTTAATCTGAAATACTGGGGAGAGTAAAAAAAGTTATATATCAGGTGAAAAACTGTGTGTTTAGATTTCTTAAATTTACGTTTTCAGAATAAATTGTACCTAATAGATTTCTAAATACCTCATACAAACTGTGATACCAATGTTCAATTCTACAGCTACAGTTTGTATAATCTAAACTCAAGTTATTTTTAACACATTGAATAGAAGACTGGATTGTTTCAGCCACAAAAGAAAAGTTTCTTTGAAAGACTGCCAGAAATACTTTCATAGCTGATATGTAGCTGACACATTAACCTGCTAAATGTTTGTGGAAGTACTAATGACTAAGCAAGGAATATCAAAGACAGTGAATAAAAGAACAAACAGCTGCCAGCACTTGGCATTCCACTCTGCTATCATAGCTCATATGATTGGCAAAGGAAGTTACACCTACTTTATAATAATAATACTACATTTGGCAAAGACTTCTAGATGGAAGTGTTCCAGCACTCACTTTTTCAAAAGGTGTTGTATGATTCATTAGAAAGATCAAAATAAAATACACTACTACTGTAACTGCAGTACTGCAGAGAATTACAAAATTAATGCATCCAGATCAGCAGTCTGCTAAGATATACCATCAGGATTGTTTTGACACTGATGTACGTTTTACTATCACCTGATTTTGATCTAGTTGAAAGCATTCAGTTTAAATATATATTAATGGCCAACTAACTTGGTGTTGAACATTTTACTGAAGAATGGCTTTTTTTGGATACTATGATACCATGAGAGTCCAATTTCAAATAATCCATTCTATGTTAGTAATGATAAGAAAAATTAAAATTTCAGTGCACTATCTATTGAGAAAACATCAAAATTAACATATAAGGGCTACTTACAGCTTTCAAAATCCCCCAAAGATCCCAAGTTGCATAAAAAGCAAGTTGGATTTTATACCTTA
The DNA here is from genome assembly GCA_013400235.1 of Oriolus oriolus. Lineage (NCBI taxonomy): Eukaryota > Metazoa > Chordata > Aves > Passeriformes > Corvidae > Oriolus > Oriolus oriolus. The sequence goes on from VXBT01010684.1 coordinate 2,701,545, forward strand.
CTTTTACTATTTGTCTAGTAATTATTCAGTGTAAAATGAACCCTATGATGATCAATATTCAAAACTTATGTTAATTTTATCCAATATGCTAATCTTGATCATATCTTTTCCTATGTCTTCAATATTTAATAGATTTCAAGTACTGATTGTAAACAATAAAGTGATATTTTAAAAAAATACCGATTTCAGAATATATTGTTGGAAACCTGTAGATTACAGAATCATTATGATGATGATGACAGGAAGTGTCATCATAAATAAGAAAAAATGAGACAAATATTGACCTTAAATCCTTTGCGGTTACCAAAAATTCTAATTAATCAGTTATAAATAGTTTAATAGATTAGGACAATATAAGTACAATTTATAAAAAATGTACACTGTCAAGTAATACAAGGAGTTTGTTTTCAGCAGGTGAACGTAAACACTAAACATTGTTCACATAACAGTAATTTTAAAAATTAGAGTTTTGAATTTTAAAATTATTAGTTTTAAAATCTGAAAACATTAGTTAAACATGCTGTCACAAAGTTCACAAAATAATGCTTCCTTAAATCTTTCTTTGTGGAATTTATAATGTGAATGCGCATTCAGAAATACTGTCTTCAGTGCCTTTGTCTGACTTAAGATATAAATAGAATCACAGTATCATAAATATTTAAGCAAATGAATAAACAAAAAATTCCCAGGGGAAAAAAAATATTTGCTTCATGTACTTATATTTCAATACCCTCCTGTTAGGAAGCAAAAGTCTAGGGATCTCTTACCCACAAAAGCACTATCATCCCCATGTGCTTCATTAGCTCTTGATTGGGACTAGATGGGAGAGTAAAAATGAGCTACATGTATTTATTCTACTTAAGCGATTGTACCATGCATGATTACTAACGTAAAAATTGACAAAATGCTAATTCACATTCAAACACAAGGCACCAAAGGAAATGGGAGACAGCTTTACCCCTTGTTGAACACACCTAAGGAAATGAGACAATCCCTCTTTTCATTAAGAAGAATGGGCAGACTGCCCCTTGAATAAGGCAAAAGCATCATGAGGTTACAAAGGACTGAGTCTCATGTCTCTGGAAGACTTTGCAAGGCACACTAACACTCACACTCATATTCATGGCAAAAGCAGGCTAAGTAGAATCAGATGGTGAGGCCCGTGCGCTGCAGGGAGGGATCGGCAGCAGCTCCCCACCACTCACCCTTTCTTACAGCCACCTTTGCTGCATGCTCCCATGTGCCTTTCTCGTGCCAGCTCCAGCAAGGGCTTCCAGGGCTTCTCCCATAAAAGCAGCAACCACTCGATAGGAATGTATTTATATACCATTTGTTCAATTCTACCGTGCCCAACAGCTGCCTACGTTTTGCTTTCCTGCTAGTTTTCACCTACACTTCACATGCCTTGATTTCTGTCCGTGTTCCAACACTGCAGCTCAACATTGTGAGCATTTTGGGCAGGGAGGCACAAAATTTCCAGTGGCAGCTCTCTAATGAGCATTCTAAAATAAAAGCCACATTCACGTGCCCCCACCAACTTTTTGACCACCGTCCCAAGCCCTGAAAAATCAAGAGTATTTCCTGAGACAATTTATTTAACTTCTAACAATAATTTAAAAAACAGAAAACTGTCTTAAGTAAACCAGTGAAGTTTTTACACCACACACTATCAAGTTTTTATCTGCGCACTTAGGAAAGCTTTGGAAATGTTTAGTTCCAGAACAGATAAATAACATCCATTGCAGGATAAAAATTATGTTCCAGATAAAAAACTTGAAAAATAGCAGAGTTCTACAAAGGAAAACTATCAATCTGCCATTTAATTAAAACCACTACAAATTTACGTGGCTGATGAAGCAAGAATATGAAAAATACGCACAAAGAATTTTCAATACAGCTACTGAAAACATGATCAAGTACCTCAAGTATCATTTCTTAACAGAAAATGTCTGCTTCAGAGACATAGCTTTTTGCCCACAGGTATTAATTGGCATCTAAAAAAAAATTACAGGATACAATACACTGACTACTGAAATATCACGTACTGCAAATACAGGACGCAAGAAACATCTCATACACTTAAGAAAAGGGAAAACATGACATGGATAACTGAAGAAGCGCAGTGTGACTTCATCATGCAAGATTACAGGGACTCTTCTTGAACAGCTGAGGGAAACATATAGATGCAAAAGTGAGAAAAATGTCACACGGACTTCCTAAGGGTAGCTTATGCCAGACAAATATGACATTTGTCTTTTATATTTAATATATCTGGACTTGACTGAAGTATTTGATTTAATGCTGCAGAGGGAAGTATTAATGAAGCTGCAGAAATGGAAACTGTTAGTACACAAATCTCAGGAAGTAATGGGCAGTGGTGCCTGGCAATGGGTTATGCTGAAATAAGGATCATGAGGCTTCAAGCAAGTTAGTGCTGGAGCTCCTCCACGATCAGCCCTACAACAGATCTTACAAAACACCAACGAAAGACACCCCAGAACACTGTGAGTAAGATTTTATTCATAGAATGAGATTCTATGATGAAGAAGCTCAATAAAGAGGAAAATCAGAAAACCTTACAGAAGAACTAAATGACTTGGAGACCTACTAAACTGTGAAAATAGAAATGGCATGAAATGTTTTCACACGAAATGCAAGGTCACACATTAAATGCCCAGTAAGTAGAGGAAGATCTGGACATAATAATTGACCACAACCTTAGACAATGTGAGATGCCTTAAAAGACACTATTTTTGAAATTAAAATTAAAACAAGTAAAGAAACAAAGAAACTGGGGCATTTGCAATATAGAGAGTGAAGCATTAACTCCGTTGTAAGCATCCTCGTCATGATCACAACCAGAACCAGCCTGGTTGCTGTTTTCAGAACAGAAAAATAAAAATTGAATGCAAGAGTAAGATGATAAGAATGAAGAAGGTATAAATGGATCCAAAAATACTCTAGCTTTGTGTAGCTTAATAAAAAAAAAGGATGACAAGGATTTTATGCTTTAGATTATACATCTTTCTACAGTGAGATTACGAGGTCAGTAAATGAAGGGAACACCACGGGTGTTGCTTATCTTGACTGCAGCAAGGTTTTTGACAGCTTCTCTCATAACATTCTCAAATGATGAAGTATGACCTATGTAAACGGACTGTGAAGTGGACTGAAAACCATCTGAGCTTCTGGGCTGAAGGTACGCTGGAAGTATCACAGGTTTTACATTTTTACCTTAGAAACTTTTCAATTAACACACCTTGAGAAGGAGTGAAAATGATAATGAAAGAAACCAACACCAACCAATTCCAACTCGCAAACTCCCCCCCACAAATTATCAACTTTCCCCAAACACCAAAGCCCAAAACTTGTATTAGGACTTTTTAAGTGCCTGCATTTAGAATGATTTCTGCAATAAAGATAAAACCCTGAATGAACAAGCACCAGCTAAGAGAAGCTAATTTTCAAATGTAAACCTGCAGAAATGGAAACATTTAGAACAGGTTATGTCACCTCTCCTTGACTTCTTCGTCTCAAGAAGAAGTCTATGTTTTGTTTAATCTATTTCACTCCAAAGCATCTTCAGTGCCCTATCAACTATGGCATATCATAACTTCTGAGCAACTGATTTCATGGCAACAAGCAATTAAACATACTTCCGAATATGCATTCAAAACCTACAGCAGTTGAGGTCTTATTTTTTTTATTTTGAACAGATTAGCATGTTATCTGTTTAGTATATGGCTGTAATAAGGAAGTATCAAACAATTTATGGCATGGAATAACAACTACTAGTCATTATCAAATGTTTTGCGTACACAAGGAAACAAATGTCTACAGACCTCAATTTAAAACTGTTTTCTACTGAAGTGCATTCAAATACAGCAGTTTGTGGAGTTATCCTGCCTTCTCATTTGGCAGTTTTTAACTGTTATCACTAAATTTCCTCTCTTGCAAACAGCAGCTGTCCACACAATACACAAAATTGCATTGTAATTATTTTGAAATAGCAGGATTTTCTTACACATTTGACCTATGTTAGCATTCAACATATGCTCTTTATTGGCTTTTATAAGTCACCCAGCTTCAAACCATGTAAATAGACTACTACAAAGTTAAGTAAAAATCTGAAGGTACTAACTTTATCACAATACCCTTCTAGGAAGCTTTTACTAGCCTCTGATCTTACAAAATGAAAACACAACACAAAAAAATTCCCCTTCCCTCCTCATCACACTTCTATAAACTACAAGTAACCAAGCAATTTCTGAGCTTACTGTGGTGGCAACTCCATACATATTGTTTGTGAATTTAAAACTTTGAAAAAACACTTCAAAAATTGCTGAGGTATCTACCATAACATATTTTTCCAAGGATACTCTAGTTACAGATGATGTGTTACTTATTTTTGCTAAATCAGAGGAGTAATTCTGCCAAATACTTCACTTGGTAACATCCTGCATGGAAATATGTCAGAAAAGCAAAAATATATAATAGCTTTAAGCAAAAACACCCTGCAAGTCAAGAAAAAAAAAAAACTACCTTGGAGGAAAAGAGTTATATTTAACTGTTAAGAAGCCATGGGACAACTATATTTCACTTGAACTGATAACACCAGAAATGTCTTTTTTTGACAACAAACATTTGGAAACTGTCAGTTCCTCTGTCCAGCAATCTTACAGCTCTGTAACAATTCCTTGTAGCCACATCTTCAATCCTAAGGCAGAAGCAACTTAACTTTTAAAAATGTTTTGTTTTACTAGAGGTAGCTTCTGTCAGGATTACTTCAGTCTGAATCAATACTCATAAAAATTTTCAAATCTACATGCCTAAATAGCGGAAGTTCAGTACTGAATATAGTGGCTGCCACATTCAACAGTATTAGATAACTCCAACATCTATTGACATCGATCACAGATAAAATACTGAATGTCAACACCGAAAGCAAGGTGCTCACTCAGCGGCTCCAAGCGTTTCTGTGTGACCATTTAACCAGAAGAGAACATGAAATCTGTCATGAGAAGCTCCTGTTCTCATGTACGGCATAACCAGTGATACTGTCTAACACAACTGAGATTGGCTGTATCAGTCTCCCATTAGCCAGCAGGATAGAGGATTTAAAGAACTGGGATCACAAAATTCAATTCTCATTTAAATAGTTATGGTTCTTCCAGCTTTACTGTTAGGGAGTGGGGGGATAGGGGCATGCAAGAATCATTTCATACTCAAAATACATCTACAAATCCAAGTAAAACTTCAGTACTATGGACACCTAAATGGTTCAGAAGACAGTAGTCAAAACTGAAGATGGAAAGAAGAGTTAAACAGCAGAAATGCCCTTGTAGACTCGTGTGGAGGCTAAAAGACCTGCCAAACAAATAAAAAGCCCCAGATATGTAAGAATGGTACTTCAGGCAGAATCTGCAAAGACTAAGAGAAAAAGCAAAAGGAAGCTGGGAAGTGGCAGCCATCAGGCCCTGCCTGCTGGGTGGAAAGGTGCATCTCCATGACTCCTCAGGCCTTTTCCATACACACGCCTTAAGTGCAACCTAGCAAACATGTCCAGTATGAAGATTCCTGGGCTTTGCCACTAGTTTTGTTCTTTTAAATTATAAAAATAATAAAAAAATTATTATTAAAAACTCCAGAACAAGTGGTCAGTATTCTTTGTAAAAGTCAAAACCACTGAATAAAGGGGCCAAGTCAATCTGGCTTCCATCTATGGTGAATCTAAACTCCTTTTTTACTTAGCTCAAGAACTGAAATCAGCAAGTCTAATAAAATTGTATTTGAATAATATTCTGTGACATCAGGTAACCATAAGCAGAATTAATACTGTAAAAAACATTTCTATTTTAATTATCTTCAGAGCTAGTTCCTGTTCTGGGCAAAAGCACAGTGGTAAAACCACAGTTTCTCTTTCAGTAGCCCCGTGGGCTTCCTATTCTTCATGTTATAACATTCAGTGCAAAGGTAAGAGAGACACATGATCTTATGCTCACTTCAGTTCCTTCTCTACTGTAAGCATATGAATAAGACACTTTGCATCAGTCATTCTCTGCATTTCTAACGTTTGAGACAAAAGTACTCTCAAAACAAAATGAAGACATTAAATATAATGTACTTAATCACTTTGATCTGGAATATGGCCCTCTTAGAAGAAAGTAAGACAGCTTTCCTGCATGCATAAACAGATACCCCTACTGGGTTTTTTTCCTAATTGGCACTTGAAAAACGTGGGTTTTGGAAAAATAGCAGAAATAAGATTTACCCTAACCTGTATGCAATGTTCTTAAATAATATGTAATTTTACTACTTTTGAAAATGTTAGTTAAGAAACAAAACTGATAAAAAGAAAGTAAAAACTGCATGCTGCTGTTGTAGTTTTTCACTGGACTACCAGTAACACACACTGAGAAAGATTGGTGTTAAAAAATTACTGCCTGCTAAAATGGATTTAGTACAAACCAGTATGCATAGTATAAAAGAAAATTGATCACTACATACAGAGTGCTATAAATGAACACAGTGCTTTACAGATAAACATTAACAGGGTTCCTTCCCCTTAAGAGCATATAATTGAACTCAAATGGGATACTCTGAATGACAATTAAGGATTGTAAAAATGAGCAGAGACATTGTTATTGCAAAGACGGATATAGAAAGAAACAACAGAGACTTGCGTACTCCCTGCTTGATTTCTTGCAAAAGCCATAATTTGCACACTGCTATTGTTCTGATGGCTGTATGGATTTGTCCAAAGGAAAGATTACATACTTGTAATTTAAAGGGTAGCAATTGACTATTAGATTGATCAGATTTGATATTTCTTTTATTAATACAGAACACTAACAGAAAAGATAAAAATTCTATAATCGATGCAGTTCACTGCCTAAAGTATGGCATTATTTTTCATCCCAGAACAAATGAACATAGCTTGCATTGTGTTCACCTTCTGAGCTGTTTGACACAGCCAAGGAGATCAATATAGATGAGAAGACAAATGACCACCAGCTGTGTAGAGCACATCACAAATGCAATACACAAAACCCAGAAGAGAACAATCGGAAATAAATGACGTGAAGTAGGAAATGGTCTCTGTCAAAAGACAATTTTAGTACAGTTCTCTCGAGGGTCCTGAGGCAGTTCACAGATTAATTCACAGAATGAAACTATATATGAACCTTTAGAAGTAAATAGGTCAGCTGGGGATATTCCTCTGTCACTGACAACAATGTAAAATTAAAAAAAAATCTAGAGCCAGGTGAGGTCATAGGCACTCTAAAAGACCAGCTAAGAACATTTTGATGCAAATACTGCAGTTGAGAAAAATCAAGCAGATACTTTTTATAGCTTTAGTAACTTAAAGCTACTCCCTGTTCCAGAATCCATTCTGAATGTACCAGCACACAAAGAACTGAGAAGATTATCAGAGACTTTTTAATAAATTACATAAAAAGGAATAAATTCAAAGTTTTCTTCAAGAGTTAGATACTAGACTGGGAGGAAAACTTTGAGGGAGCAGATGGCCTGCTCGTTAATATACATGATCACCACTAAAGGAAAAACCCCAAATACTGTAAGACAGGAGAGGAGAAAGGTAAAGCATAGGTAAATGTAGAACCATCAAACCAACAAAGCAGGCCTGAGCACTGAAGTAGTCGTTTGAGAAATAGTCGAACAAAAGCTGCTTTGGGGGTTGTTTGGGGTTCATTGGTTTGTTTAGGTTTTTTTGACAAACAGGAAGAAAACTTGAACTAAGTTGGCAAGAAGAGAAATACTGATACAGCAACAGAAAATACTCCTTTTCCAGTAAAATCAATTTAATTTAAAAGCTAATGTTTAGTTACCTACAGAGACAAAAGGAGATGTATGAGTACCTGAAAATTTTTCAGACAAATAATAAAGTATTCCTAACCATACATTAAGATGTTGAGTTTCAAACATCGTTCTTTGACACAAGGGGAAAACCACCTATTTTTAAATGTCCTCATTTCTTATCCATGAGATCTGAGAAAAGGTGTCCACCCACATGTAACAATATCAGAGTGCAGAAGAACAATCCAAAACCACCAAAAAGGAAAAAGAACACTGCTGTAGGATCATCCAAAAATCTGCAGACTTGTCACTTATGACGCAGAAGGCAAAATTTAAGGTGGAAGTTATGTGTACCATTATAAAACTTTGTTAATATATCTTTGTTTAATTGTGTATAGATTTTCACAAATTAACTTTTCTCCCTAATATCCAAAAGAAAAGTATTGCATTTTTTTTCATCTGGAAATGGAAAATATATATGTATGAAGAAAACAAAAATTCATCAATAGTTATCTTACAGATAGATTAAGCTACAAATAGCATTCCATATTTAATCTGTCCTGACAAAGGCACATCTGCAAGGGGTGGCAAGGGACAAACACAAACACATGTGATTAGGCAGCTAATGCTTTTGCAGTGCACCTTCATAAGCATTTATTCTGTTAGTGACATCTCATCTTGTTTCTGTTAGAGCTTCTGGTTTAGTAATTAGGAATTAAACACCATGAGAGTCATATTTAACTATACAGATGGGCAAAAGAAAGCTGTAAAGCGGAAGCAAATATGCATTATTGAAACATGACACTACAAGCAGCAAAAGTAATGCTCCCAACTTCTCTAACACCCTAACAGTCAGTGCAGCATCTGAACATCAGATCTCACTAGTGCTGTTGCTTTCCGTCTTTTCATCTAACATAGGTCCTCATATAAAACTTGAGGAAAAGATGGAGTGCTATTTTAACAGGATTTTCAGTAACCCAGATTATATGTAATAGAAAGTAGATGTTGTAATAAGAAGGGTCTTAGAGGTGCCACTATACCAATATTATTATTCATGTATTTGAGAAGGAAAACTGCATTTGGTCTATGATTCCAGATTGTCTGATCTCACCATAGAATTTCAACTATAACCTTAAATATCTCCTTCAATGCAGAACTGCAGTGTACCAATTAAAAAAAAAATTGAAGCAGGTACGACCAATTTCTTCCTTTGATAAAATGCAGTGACAAGCTGGTAGAAATTTGCAGATTAAAAACCAGTTAATACACAAGAGTGATGAAAGCAACGCTGGAATTTGCAATGTTTTTGTTGATATTTGCTTCTTTTTGAAAAGAAAATTTGAAATGTGAGCAAGCTTTCAATGAGTTTTACACAGAAAAATTGAAGAGAACAGAATACTTCTCCTAGAAGCAAATCATGGAGACAAAGAAATGCATTTAAATTAACCACTGAGACCAATACACATATTTAGAGGGATAGGTATTGAAATGTCAATTCCTTATGCTATTTAAACATGTAATAAAAGCAGGCTAAACATTTTAGCGTCATTCATAGAATCTGTTTTACAGCATGCTACATAAAGTGAATCTAAATCTATCTCTTAATTGCAGCAGATGCAAAGTTAGTGAAAGCTTATCCTTTAGTTATTACAGGACTGCACTCACGTCCATAAATACTGGCTTCAAGTGACAGCTCTATTATGCAAAATTCTCAGTTATAAGATTCCCGATAGAAGCCTCACTGTTTTTATTGGGTAATAAAATGCAAGTCACTCCAGTGGAACTGTTAGAAGAAATTTTTTAATATGTCATTAACACTACCTCATAAACTAAATTGTTGATTTGAAAGGGGAACAAGGTAAACAGCCCACATTTCCTGCTGGACCATTTACACCTAAGAACGCTGTAGTATAGTATTTTTACTTTTTGCAGGATGACTTTGCTCCTGTTCTGATACCATACCCACTGGATTGGAGGGACTTCTCAGGAAATTTAATTTCTAGAAGTAATGCAACACCCAGCATTAGGCAAGTGCTGAATTTCCCTGTAGTAGCTGTATTACTGGTGATAATACTCTATAGGGCTACATATTTTCCACTTCTACAGCGTGTTTTCCATCTGAAGCTTAACACGATGCCGTTGTAATAAGATTTTCTGTCAGCATACTTGCCAGTACACATTGTATCATTACCTTATACATGTTTATTATACCTTTAGATCTGAAAATAGACTTGTTTCCCCCCTGAGTATAATTATTTCCCTCTTTTTTACTCTTTCCCAACAGTTTTTCAAGTTATCTATAAAAGTCTTAGAATTAAGTGGGAAATACAACCAGAGTAAATTCTTAATAGCTTGCATGACCTACGTAAAAAACACTTTAAAATAAGGTCTTTGCAACATTTCTATACAAACACCCAGACACAAACACAGGAAAACCTGCCTGCTCCATGCATGCATGTACACACAAAGAAGGCCAGAAACTCCCTTTGGACTTCTAACTTCTGAACTTTGAAGCTTCTCCAATACTTTTAAAATGATTTACTGAATGTAAGAGTCCACTCAATGTAGTGAGCTAGAGAAATCATTTATAACATTTATGTACTTGTTTAGTGCTGGTTCTGAATCTGTATTCCCGCTAATGTGCTCTTCATTTGCACTGTGGCTATTTTAGTGCACAGTGTCACAGCTACAAGAGGCTTAATCACTTTAAATCATCTTCCCAGCTGGATACCACAGACTTTGCACCTTCCTCATTAAAAAAAGTGTATTGCACACCCATTTCATGCACACTGGTAATTGTGTATTAAATCTGCAAGTTGTCTTCTATTTGTCAATATAAATATTGAGTTTAATATATGGGAAAAATCCTATGAATAACTACAACTCCTGAAAACAAGCATAAAACCAGCATAGCTTTATAGTGATGGAGACAGTGTTCCATTCAACATATATCTTTACATTTTTATGTTTCAGATCCCACTATTTTGCAGTTCTTACCACTAATACAGCTGATTATGGTAACTTAAAATATTTTTCCATCTTGCAATTAAGAAACTATTAAATACTGGGGCATGTTAATAACTCTCTCTCATTACCACATTAGAAATCATTATTGTCACCACACAGTATAATGTAATACTGGATTAATATAGTGGAAAATTGCTAATCATATAATAACATTTCAATGTTTTCATTACATTAGCAAACTGATTAAGAATAAAGTGCAAATAATAAATAAGACAATTTTACAAGCAAGGAGAAAATTACAAGCAAAATGACAGCCCTGAGAACGCTGCCATACCCAATAATATAAATATCAATTATGTTATGCTTCTGGCTAGAATTTAAAATACCTCAGAGTTGCTGATACACAGCCTTTTGGAAATCAAATCTATTCTTCTATGTCTTAAATAAAACTAAAAACTGTTATGGCCTTTTCTAATTGCAATGGAATTTGCAACCAAATGGGAATTATTTTAAAGGTTGGAAACCATCTACAATTTTACCTCCTTTTAAATTGTACATATTTTTAAGCACTGCTTTACAGCAAGAAAGTTAGCAGATAATTTCAAGTTTTGGCTAGGAAATAACTGCGTAATTTTAATAATTCCCTGTAGCATATTTAGACACTACACTTTTGACTTAGCACGCATGAAATGGAAAATGCCACCAGGATCCCATTTCTGTTAACATCCAAGAAGTTTTTTCTGAGAACTTTCAAGCAACCCCAAACACTACTTTTAAATTAAAACATCCTTTTTGTAGCATGCAAGTTCAAAAAAGCATGATGAAATAAGAGATTACAACACAAAAGCCTTTCCCTTTTATCAGGCTTATTCTTGAATACTCTTTCAAAATATGAAAGATTTATTATAAATGGATTCATTAGTTATTTAAATATTCTGAACAGTGCATATTGCTTCAAAGGCAGTTAACAGCATATATTCAGATGCTTCTGTAATTTCTTTTGAAATAAAGAATGCAAAACAATTGTAACACAACTTTTACTAATTCTAGCAAGTCTACTGTAATCAGCTCACAGACTTGCAAAGCGAGTTTGAATTTATCTGAATAAAGTATAATTAATCTGACTTAATCTAAACGTAACTTTAATATTTAAAGATAACAACAGACTTTAGACCTTTATTCATTTCAGTAAAGATGTTTTTAAAGTACTAAAAGAAGAAAACATTGCAAAATGTTTCATTTTCTACCTCTCGGACAATAATACTAACCTAGGGAAAGTGAAAATTTTATATCTCCTTGCTTACAGCCTCTCTGCTAGATTCGTATTAAATTACAGTACCAACTAATGTTGTTTCCACTGACAGTACACTTCACCATGTACCTCAGTCTCTGAGTCCAGATGGTTTTTGGCACTCAGTTACTGTTAGAAGTTAACTCAAGCACCACAGAATGCCAAGAGCCACTGTGTATTGTTCCTTGTTGTTAAACGCCCTCTCTTCTCACTTGGTTTTAAATTAGAGAAGAAAGTGGATGATGAATCCAGTAGACCGGGAATTTCATTTAACTGTGCAGAAAGGTTATCTTTGTTTGACAAGACTTTTGTCAGGCTGTTCATGATGAAAATGCATCTCCTCATCAGAGAGACAGACCTGAGCACATCCAAGAGTTTTGCTGCAGATCATCTAATTAGGGTGTTGAGAAATGGTAAAAGACTTCCTGAACAAGGGTTTCCCGTATCCCAGTGACTGCAGGGAGTACTTTGGTATTCCATGGACTGATTACTGTTTGTCATAGAATGGTCTGGGTTGGAAGGGACCTTTAAAGGTCATCTAGTCCAAATCCCTTCCAGTGACCAGATACATCTTGAACTAGATCAGGCTGCTCACAGCCCCATCCAACTTGACCTTAAATGTTTCCAGGGACGGAGCACCCACCACCCAGAGTTTCACCTCAGTCATTCTTTCCTACCCTATCAGACTTTTAAAAAGTTGGCTCTTGAAAATCTTTTGGCATTTCATAGGAAGGAAAGAGTATTTGCTGACAAAGGCACAGCTGAGAGTGTGAAGTGTCACAGAACACCAGTGAAACTTAATTTTCTGACAGAGGAAAAGAAAAAGCTTCTCTCTATTTTGTTTCTTAAACTCATAGAGATACCAGTCTTCCTCTAGTAAATATCAACACCAGGTATTTCCAAGGGTGAACACATTCATGACTCTTACATCCAGAAATACTATGTTTTATACCAATAAGAAACCCTGAGAAAGGCAGAGGGGGGAGTAACGGAATTACAATTCTCTCTAGAATTAAACCCTGTATTTTTCAGTTTTTAAGTTCCCAACTTTGAAGATCCATTCTTGCAATGCCCAAATTAAAAAGACTGAAATACATAAAAACCTACCTAAAATGTCAAAAAAGGACTTTGGAAGTAAAACTAACTTCAAAATTAATTACTAGTAATTGCTAGATGATATTTAAAATTTTATCTTCAAGTTCATTTTCAGAATGAGATATTTAAATACTCATCTCTCCTTCATTTCAGTTACATCACCATGCTGGTTCAACTCTTCTTTAAGAAAAAAACCCCAAAGCTCCAAAATGGAAAAAACCTGCCCTGACATTAATTACATTAAGTTATATTACACTAGTGGAAGTGTAGTATCTGCTGACTAGGACCCCTTCCTTCCCTCATGAAAGAATGGAGTAATGCAATTAAATCAGTATCTTATCAATGTGGCTCATATTTTGGCATGGGGTTTTCACAGTTTATGAATTTTTATCTGAAGTACAATCTCCCAACAATGTTCTTCTGAAGAATGAGGTGATACTTCCTGAAATTCACAGGAACAAGTGAAGACTTGATAGCAGGTACATAGCAACTCTTTTATTCTTACAAAACAGATTTGCAAACCAATTATTTTCTATTTATTCAGATAAAAACAAGTACTTAAATTATTGATAGAATACATTTTTTTGTGTCCTGAAAAGTAATGTTCCTTTTTATTTGTCTCAGTGGAAATTTAAGAATGTCTACAGATGCTGTCTTGCTGTAATTCAAAAGCATTGCTTCAATTCCAGTTTACCCACATAATCACCAATATATCACCGTTTTAAAATTAGAGGTTTAATAGATCCCTAAATTATTTTGTCATACAGAAGATGGGGTTTTCAACTTACACAAAGAAAATATTATACCATAAAACCCCAACACCCAAACAACTTGGAACAGGCATTAAAAGCCTGAGTTTACCAACAGAAGCTAAAGTATCCTAGTAGGATTCCTCACCTTCACTGCATGGTGTCTAGGTAATGCACCACATGCCACGAAGATCAGTCAGAGATATGAAATTGTTACAACACCTGGACACACACACTACGCTGAGGACAGCAGGTCGGTACACACTGAAAAGCTATTGCTTGTGCTTGCAGGATGTTTTATTTCCTATTAAAGGAACATCAACAGTCTTGAAAGTGAAGAAAGCAACAGATTTGAACAAAAACATCGGTTTGTTTTGTTTCCTTACCTAAAAAACCTAAACATACAAGTATACGCAAGTTAAGATGCTACTGTGATTAAACAATTACATTCTAATACCGTGGATAATGTCAGTAAGGAGAATGCTGAGGCCAGGCACATTTTTTAAGAAATTTTGCAGTATTGTGGATTGATCCCAATTGTAAATATTTTTATTTCTCTCTAAGTTGTTATTGGAAGCGCTCAAAAGAAAGGTTATTTCTACAGAAAAACTGACTTTTCTTGTCTAGTACTTTCCCCCCGCCGCAATCACCTTCATGAGGAATTGATGGGTGCACATGCAAATTGATGTAATGAGAGACAGGTATAGAATGAGACTCTAAAAGGTCAAAGAGAAAGTAGGTGAAATAAAACTGCCTGACAGCATTCTACCAGTGATGCTCTACTTCCCCAGGGACAAGTATTTTTGCCTTCTAGCACAACCATAGAGCTAAATATTTCTAAAGGTACACCATAACAACCAATAGACAAAAAACCCCAAACAAACCAAACCCAAAAGTCTTTATTTCCCCTTTAGCTGCCTTTCAGTCTTGTCTGGACACTTTACTATGTTTATCTTGCTTTTTTCTTGCATCTGTAGAAAGCATGAAATAAAAATGGCTGTTATCATAAATAGCTAGTGAAGAGTTACCTGGATTTCAGTTACATTGAAAGCTTACAGGTGGTTTAGAAGATCTGAGGTCACAGATTTCCCTTCCATGAGAATTTCTGGGGGGTGACCATCAGAAAAAAGTCTAGGCCATATTCCAAAATGACATCAAATTCTCATAAAATGTATTGCTTTACACTGACTTGCCTTATTTGGCCTCTGTTAGAATGTGTACGTTAGAGTTCATATCTATAAATTACTTCCTTCTGTCTCTAAATTTGATTATTTATTTCCAGATTTATTTCCAGTTGTTATTTTTAACAGTTCCCCTGTTTCTGTGGAGGACAGCCATCATGGGAGAGGCTGAGCAGTGAGCTTTGATATTTAGTACCATGCTCTGTAGCCAGCATGTAATAAAGTGCAAAGCTGCAGTCTAGAACTGAAACTTTCAGCTGAACCTTAAGCTGTCATATTCTGGACCAGAAAGCATTATTTTAAGCCTTAGGTCTTTTCCAGGTATATGATTGTTAGTTAGAGTAACAAGCATGCAAGTCTCAAATGTAAGATCTCTATCTGTCACAGTAACAGCACAGACTTGCAGTCAATAAAAAGCAGATTTTAAAAGCTCTGTCCTAGACTGAAGATCTTAAGCTGCACACAATTTTTAACAAAGTGTGACATTTGAAGCACTAACTTCTAGCAAAGGTTTCATCTTTCCATTGGTATCAGTTCTACACCAAGTTCAGTCCAAATATATTGATTTTCATTTATGCTCAGATCCTTCAGAAGACTTTGATGGTCCCTGCACTGACTTAAAAGAAATATACAATTATTTCATGTCTGCATACTGGCAATATTCGATAACCTCCTGGGGTTTCATGTGAATTCAAACTACCATGGAGAAGAAAACAGAAGTCTGAAAGGCTCTGTACAAGACAGCTCATGCAACAAAGATGTCAATTCCCATAATATGGAGTTGCCAAAGTTACTGCTACTGACAGCAGCAACAGCATTTGGATCCCTGAGCTGTGAGATGAACAAATACTGAACGTGACTGTGGAGAAGTTGCCTCCATCTCTTCTTCTATTACTCCTCTGATTACAACCCTAATATTAGCTCAGTTAAAATGAGTGCTTACCCACATCCAAAGCCAAGCTAATAGAAAGGACCAAGTGAAGTAGCTCCACAAGAATGGCAGATGGGCATTTTTTGGAATTGTCCTTCAATCTGTATCTAAAGCAAATTCCTCATAAGTGAAAATCTATCATTCAATGAGAAAGACACAGAAGCATCAAGTGCTTTTCTTTTTAATTTTCCCTTACATCTGAGTTATATTTTATACTTGTATGCTACTTAGATTACCATTTAAAAAAAAAAAAAAAGAAAAAAAAAGAAAGCACTCTTCTTGAAAGAGATGCAAAAGTCTACACTTTGAACATAACTAGGCTGCACCCTATGTCTGGCCACAAGACTCCCAAGCATACTCCAAAACCAAAGAAAAAAAGGAACAGTTTGGAATTGTTTATAAGGTGCTCTTTCCATAAGGACAGGGGAGACTGCTGCTTGTTGACACAATAAGCAGCACCTGACAAATTCTGTACTAATGAAATACCAAGTACTATTTAAAGAGCCATCAGCTCTTCCCTCAGCAGATCATCAAAATTAAAAGAAAACTTTCTAGTAATGACATCTTGCCACTGCATTCTGGGTCCCACTATTGTAAGAGGAGGAGTATTTCTACTTTCCTGACAATAACCTGGAGTGGCTCCCTTGGAAAAAGGGATGCTCCCTTCTTCAGATCAGAACAAGGGGAGATTACAGACTCCTAAGAGGTACAGTGAGCTTGTATTAGAGAACAAATCCAAAGCAAACACTTGCAGAGATCTCAGGGTGAAGAGGAAATTGCACAGAATTTGTCAAGTGTCAGAAGCCATTTCAAGCCCCTAGACTACAAAGAAAAACCATCCAAAAAGCCCTATAAAGAACAGAACAGGGTGGAATTTATTTTAAAACTTTTTTATTTTAGCTGCCTCACCCATATAATTTTAAATTATAGCTTTAGAACTGGGAAAATTTGTTGTTGCTTGCATGCTCACAAGAAAAAAAGGCAAGGAAGGAGATCACGGAAAGTGGAAGAGGCCACTTCTTATTAAGCCAGACACATTATAAAAGAGAACTTCAATGTCAGTGGTCAGAGAGTAGTTCAGAGCATGAGTTAGAAAAATTTTTATGTCTTTTTTGTGTCTTTGATGGAACAGATTTGTATTTTAACAGACAAAAGCCTGCTTTCAGCTGTCTAAAAGCATCTTAAAAACTAGACACTTCCCATAATGCTAATTAAATAAGAAAAATCTGACAAGAATCCAGGTCAGATGACGGTCAAATTTTTCCCTCCTTCTAAACCTTCTAGAAAAGAAGAAAGAATAATTAAAACTCATCTTGATATGACTAACAAAATAGTTCATCAGTATGTCTCAAAGAATGGATAGGAAAAATTACAAGATTAAAAAAAAACAAGAGTAAAAGAAAAACAGAGAACCCAAAATGCCAATTCACTCCATCATGTTGCAATTGAAAAATAATCATCTCACCCATGTTATTGCTTGCTTGACTTCGAACATACTCAACTACTATACCTAAACATGGGTAATAAAGCATGCCATGCCATTGTCCATTTTGTAAGGGAAGCTGCTTTAGAATTTAATTATTACTCTTTAAATTGATTCTAAAATTTAACTTAGCCACAATATTTAACAAAAGCAAACGTGGATGTCAAGCTTGTGCTGCCTCACTAATTGCTCCATAGAGCTTCTTTTATCTGCAAGAAAAATACTAGGCTATTGACATGGGGGTCTCTTGGAAATGTAGCTTCTTATGATGAGGTCACAGTTACCTATTCTTATAAATAACTTAATTCCCAGCACCTTCAAACCTTTGAACTGTATATAAGAGTTAAATAAAATACCATTAAAAAAATCTGTCATAGACAGACGCCTGCTTTTTTTTTATTTGCATATATATTCTGAATTTGTGTGTACAGCTCACATTTTAAAACAGAAACCTGCTTTATTTTTAGCAGGGCAGCTTTGAGTCATCTAGTCTAAAATTCTAACACAGTTAGATTGTCACAGAAAATCACACTTGGTCTACTTCACAGCAGCATTCCCAGCATAAAGCTCAAATTTACATTATGTATGTAAATTTAAAAACTGTCATTGCTACAGTTTTTTAAATCATGTTAGTTCTTCTGAAAAAAATCTGTGTGTCATACCTAAAGCCATTATCCAACCATAGCAGAAATAGGGTAGCAGAAAGAGAAAATTTTCCTTTGATCCCTGTCAACTTGCTCTTATTTGTGACCCATCAGTCTCAGCTCATTCTAGATCTCTGGATCCTAAAACATGCTTAGTGGAAAACAAGGCATGCAGTTCCTTACAGGGTTACTGCAAAGAATTTAAAAAGTAGATACATCTTCATCAATAGTGATGGCAAAATTTGGTAAGTTGCCAGTTTAGAGGGCCATAGACCAGACTGCAATAAAAAACTCAAAAAGGTTATGAACCTAACTAAACAGGCAGACAAATGCTTATTTGAGAATAATTTATTTGGTAGAAAAACAAGACTTTTAGTGTATTGTAAAGCATATAATTGTTTAAAAAGTGCAATTAATGACACAGAAACTTAGTGTTAAATCATAATTGTAACATACGTATATTCCTGCAGTGTTAATTTCTTTGCATTTTGTGTATTTCCATTCAATAACGTTTTGAAAGTAATAGTTGAAAAAACTTCACAGTGACTTAAATAGGCAATCCCTGAAGTCTTAAACGTGTGTTACCATTTCGTGTCATTTGTAAAATGGGAGTAGGGAAGATTGTTACAAGCAGCAACTTTTCACAGCAATTTTAAAAGGTAAAGCATGTCACCATGTTATCAAGGTATCTGCACTTCACACATGATAACCATTACCAAAATTAATTCGGGGATCAGTTACTGTAATTAGACAAATGCTGAATCTTGGACTACCTCGCAGTTATCTTTAGGTATAGTCATAAACTGAGGATGAAATAATCTGAGATCAAACACCCTCTCGAAACAGTGCAGGGGCCCAAACAGACATAGCTGGACACCAGTGAATGATCCAGATGAATTTCTGCAATGCACATCCTCTAGGGAGGAACAGCTGATTTTCTGGGTTCTTGGTGAGGTGACTGGCTCTGACTTGAGAAGGAACAGATTTCCATAGGAGCATTTAGCAGTGTTTAACCAGCAGCCTACCAATCTCTTTCCCGGGAACCCTTGCCCTCACTGCAGGAACAATTCACTGGCTCATGACGTATCTGCCGAGCTACCACAGGTGACAGCCTGGTAAATGAAAATAAACCAGCACCTATGTTCTCACAGTATTTCAGCCTGCAGGTTGCAGCGATTCAGCAGCTGTTACAGAATAAGCTGACCCATTTTGAGATCACAGATGAGAACTGCTGAGGCCACACAAAAGTTAGCTTTTTTCATCCATCACACCCACTGTAGTCTCTATGTGTACACAATGTATTTAAAAATCTTGAACAATGTATAGTAACAATGTATAGTAACATTTAAGTCAACAAGTTACCTTTTTCATTTAATAATCATCAACTGTAAATTACGGAATTAATCTACAGTCATGCAGAATTTATTCCACATAAGATGCATGAAAAAGGCAGAAAATCCTAGCTAATCTTAAGAGTTCCAGTGAGCTCTCAAAAGTAGTCTTTAAAAAACAAAATTCATTTATCTTATTTACAAACTAAGAATATGAGATCACTGATTTCAGGCCATATTTTTAAAAGACAAGCTAACCAACTTACTTGATCCTACAGCTCTACAATGACAATAAAATAAAGATGTATTCTTAGGTTTACAAATATACATCAACACATTAATGCTACCATTGATAGAACAAGAGTAAATATTTTTCTTGAATTAGTTTATTTGTGAGAATGTAATGTCATGAAGAAACTCAGTATAATTGGGTGTAGTCGTTTCTCTTTAGTAAGAAAGATATCTAAACTTCACTCTGCTTATACAGATGGGTATGTCATATAAAGTATGTCTTTTATAAGTAAAATACCATTCAATTCCCCAAAGTCTGCATCTAACTCCTAAAGGTGCCTCAGTAAATCAGAGTAGTCTTCTCGTTAGAAAAATGGAAAAAATAGAACTCTGTAGAAGCAAACAAGTGAAATGCATTGTTCACTTAGTCCTGACAGTGTAACATATGAGGATGGAGGAAGAGTGAAAGATAGATCCTTAGGAACAGGATCCCACAGAGCAAGAAAAGGATGCAGAAAGCAGCTATTACACATGAAGGACTCCTCCTCACCCACAAGTGAAAAAAACCTCAGTTAAAAGCAGAACACAAGCATGGAACTTGAAGTGAGTAACGGCCAGCTTTCAGTACTTTATGGTTACAATATAGCAGGAAACTAAGTGGAGCTGCTGCATATGTTTTTGTGCTTTAACAAATTCAGAGTATACAGGAGCCATATTTTTCCCCTTCAGGTCTTGTGATCATTTTGAATGGAACCCCAGTAACATGAGGTAAATATTCTGGTACATTTTCTACTATAGTTGGGATGATAACAGGCTTAATCCATCCAACTACTAGTTTGCAGCAAGAAAAATAAAACTGTGAAACTCAATGCATGTCAATGAGATCAAATTTTACAGAAATTCTTTTTTTTTTCCTAAAGACTAGACATATATACCAATAACAAGATAACCTACAGGCCAACTCTTACGGGTCAGGGTGTAAGTGAACTGCTAATGGAGTCGTCCTAGCATAAGACTTCCCTGTTGGGAATTCATTGCATTATCCCATATCCTTTCTTTGAACAAAGTAGCACATAATGCTAGTCACTGCAAAAGCCACTGAAACACAGTCTGCTGATGTGATTGACAATCCTATATGCTCCTTTGAAATCATGCTCAGGGTCCTAAAAAAAGCACTACTGTACCTCCTGACGAATCAGTCCTTACCTCTGTGCACTGTTAAAAAGTTAAAGCAAATTCCTATATTAAATTTCTATTCTGATAAACCACTATTACCTCCATTATATCCATAAGAAGGAGACAGGTATACTAATGTATTACAGGCCTACAATGCAAGTTAGCAGTAATCAAAAGTAGAAAATCAGACATACATCCTCTTGGACAGAGCACAAATCATTGAAGGAGAGAAAAGAATGGTTTTAGCCAACGAAGCTGTGGATACATCTAATAAACATGTAAGGAACTTATACCAATATATTTAAACTTTCTGAGGGAAGCATGAGATCTCCAGGAATAGCATATTATAAAACCCGCATAGAGTTCTTAGCTAACAGCAAGATTGTCAGTGTTTGTGTTAAGGGGAAGAAAAATGTATACTTCTAACAGGAAGTATTCCAGAGATGTGCAAGAAACCTCTGTAACGCGGCATTTCAGATTTCCAGGGCAATTAACTCCCCACTGTATCACATCACTTAACATTAATTAATTGCTAAAGATGTAGTTATGTAACTTATTGAGCTGCTAAGGATAAAACAGCTCCCGAGCTCCCAAGGCTTGAGCGGCATGCCAAATTAATATCAGTGAAGCACAGGGATTTACCCTCTCTTCTGAGATTGCCAAATCAAGCAATCATTCCCCTTCCAGTGTCAACTAATGGGAACAAGTCAAATAAATGTCAGTCAAGCCACCAGCCCACCACCGCATGGGAAGTTTTATGTGGCAAAAGGTTCTGAGAAAGTCCCATTGTCATTCTGCACACAAAAATGTTGGAGGGTTCACATCAAGGCCAACCTTGGAACCAGGCCTCCTTACTGTAGCTTCCTGATACTTCCAGATGTTTGCTTCTTCAGGAGAAATCCCAGCCTGCACTAATTACTGTACTACCTGGGAACATCTTACTTTTCAGGATAAGCATTAATTAGGGGATGTGCTAATTAATATCACTCTCATATATAGCATGTCTTACAAGTTAAAGGTGGCGTCGGCTCAGGGAAAAACAAAATCAAGAAACAACAGAGTTTGAGTCCACTCATTCAGGTGGACATTAGCTTAGAGACAGAGTCTAAATTCCTTCCCTGCTTTTGAAAAATCTGAAAAAATTTTTACAGCTCCAAAACACGGTGTTAACATAGCTAAAGAGGCATGTAAGCTCAGTGAAGCAGCAGGCAGCTGAATTGCACACCCTGAAAGAACCAACTGCTACCATTTATACAGTGCCTTCTGATTCCATGTGGGTGACTGATGTTTGATTACTCCAGAATATGGAAACAGTTTCTAACCATTTAAATAAATTACAATTTTGGATGGATGAACAGAGGCTGCATATGTACTCTGAAGCTCACTCAAACACACTGAAGAAGACAGAGTTTCAAGGTTCTATCTGAATGGATTTAGGAATGTGATGGTACAACTCTTTTTGCTGTTTTTCTAAAATATGTCATATCCAAACTCACTTTAAAAACAGTCTTCGTACAACGCTATTGATGTTGCTGGCCAGGAACAAGACCTGAAAAAACAAGTGGATATGGTTCTGGTGCATCAAACAGACAAGTCCATGGGACCAGCAGTGAACCACTCAATTCCATGCCAAAGTGCACATAAGGATGTTTGTCTTGCAATGCTTAACAGTTACCATCTGTCTCATAACAAAGTCTGTTGTCAAACTGACAATGGTGTAACTGGAACTACCTCATTTTCGAGAGGACAGATTTAGAGACGTGGCACTGCAAAATCTGAAAAACTGCCACAGGCTCTGTGGACCTTGATTTTTCTGACCATCCTGATATTTGTTAAAATTATATTCTCAGATCTATAAATATATGGAGTTGTACACAGCTACTCCCAATGTAGAGAAAAAAGCCTCACTATCAGTAACCTTGAAAAGTCAGGTCCTCCAGTGCACTGCTGCATCTTTCATCATCTGACCCATAACCACATAAACAATGGATGGGCTTCCTTCACAAGCACGAAGAAAGCTTGGCAAGTTCCCAGCTTTGTAATCTGGGAGGGAAATTTGCTTACATTTTAGTAGAGTTTGTCATTAGGATAAAAAGGGTTTGTTGCTTTTTTTGAACTGTCCAAGTAGCTCTGAATAAGGCTTTGAAAAACATCTTAGCTGCAGCTGAGTAAAAGGTCTGACAATTTTGTCTAAGACTTTCCAAAAAATCTAGGCAGCTCTCAAGTGTTACAAAATTTCTCTGACATCTGTACCGATCAGTTTAGGCATCACACCAGTTTCCCAAGCTGCATGTTTTAATTCTGATGAGGAAAGGCTGTCCACCCTGTAAGAAGCAGGGACACATCACTGTGGTGTTTGACACAGGCAGATTTGGATACACACATGAATGACAGAATGCGCTTGAGAGAATATGTAACTCAGGAAACTGATGTCACTGGCATGTGGTACTGTCCGCTGTGACACTATCAACAGGACATCATCTCTGCCATAGTGGGAATAGCCACTGCTGTATTTCCACAGAGACAAACTTAAATGACTGTTCTTGTTAGCTCTGAGCCACGTTTTGCTACTCCTTCAGCAAGTACATTGATTAGGGCTGGTCACACAGAGCATTGAGGACAGGTGTTTAAGAGGTCCACCTAACTGGCTAGTAGCATTTAAATTTCAGTAAGGTATAAATAAGAAAAACAGCTATAAGTCCCAGATCTTTGTCTGGTTTATCTTCCTTTACGTGGAACAGGTTTGAGAAGCAGGTATGTGCACCTGCAGGACAGCACATGGTGCTGACAGAAGACCACTTCGTGGAATGCTACCCCTGCATGGCAGAAACATGTGAGACCTGGCACAGAAGGAAGCACACACCTCAGGATTTTTTTCTGGAGAGAGGGTAAAGCTATTACTCCTAAGTTTATTAAACCATACAAAACAGAAAATCGTTCAGAGATCTTTTTTGTACATTTTCTTGAAAGCTGGATTAAACTACTGAAAATATTGGAAACACATGTTTGCTGGGGCCACCAAGCCCATCTGAGCAGAGCTGCTTAAGGAATGAAAATGAAGCTGCTTAAGGAATATCAAGCATAAGGCCAAAACTAACTCTGAGGAATTTAACATTCTGGTCCAAATGGTTCAGAAAGCACAAAACCTACCTCTCTTAGCAAAAAAAATGACCTATTTCCTTTTGGTCAACAGAAAGATACAGAGCTAAATGTTCTCTGCTTCACTAAGTAGGAGGAAAAAGTTGTTTAGGGGATTCGCTTGCACTTTCTTGGAGTGTTAGTCCAGAAACAGTTTTTGGAGAAAGCTGTTTGTTGCATAAGTGATTTTAAGCACACAACAAGCAGAACAGAGAACATTTCTAGACAATGGCATGATTGATTCCAGAGAAAAATGACAGTTCCCTCAACATGAAAAAATAGCGAGCATGCTTGGGGTGACCTCTCTGATAGCCCTTCCATTATCTGCGTGCCAGTTATGCATGTTCAATACACTCTGAGGCCTGCTCCTGAGCCAAGTCTCGCTTCCTGCTATGCCTCAATCTAATCTACTGCTGAGAAGTAACCCAGAAATTCTCACAAGCGAGGAAAAGACTAAATTCATTAGTTATATGCTCCTTTATACAGAATGATAGGAAAGTGGGAGGAAATCACTGAAGGACTGATGGATCCCTGTGTTATGGATTTTGTAGATTACACACAGTAAGCACTGATTAGCCAAGGGTACTTCTTGGCAAATACATCTAAACTTAATTTTAAAAGCATGGAATCAGTTGCAACGAAGCTACTTATATGTTTACAAGATTACAGCTCATATTGTTTATAAAATGCAGTTCTGCACCTGCAAGTATTCTTCATAGATAAATTTTTAATTTTACATATTATTTTTGGATTAAGCACGACATGACCCAGTAGACACATATGTTTAATATAAATCCAAGGTTTGGATAATTACTCACATAACAAGCAGTAAAAATTTAAAATACTTCTAAGCCTTCAGAGCATACCGTTTTTTATAAACAAGCACAAATCCGTTCACTTTTCAAAGCCAAATTCTCAAATTCATGAGTTCATTAGAATGCTAAAAAGCACAACCACTTTAGATTAACAGAACAAGTTAATCATAATGGAAGAATAAAAATTGGGATTAATTTACAAGCCCTTGAAATAGAGGCCGATATTGAAAAAAGTGCCATACTTCCCTGACGTGAATTCAAAAGTTCAACATAATTTAGCATGTTATTCTCCCTTAATGTTATCCCTCGTTTAAAAGTCATTCCAATCAACACTTTATTAAGAGTAAATAAACACATACTCCAGTTTAAAGCCAAACTTCTTTAAAGTATCTAATGACAGGATGTAGGCTTTTCCCAGAAATGTTGTACAGCCCCAAAATTGAAAGCTTACAATTAGATGGCAAGAAGTAATGCAGAAAGAAAAAGGGAGTTATGACGATTTTCTCAGATGCTATTATAAAAACATTATTGTGAATTCCCAAGAGTATCTATATGAAAGCTTCCCAAAAATTCTAACTTACATTTGCCCTTGATCTGCCAGTCCTACCTATTCAACTTGAAATGTGTCAAGCTACATTGTTCCAAGCTCACATGGCATCAGCAGTAATAAAACTTGTGTAATGAGAATTTCGCAATTCTTCCAAGGATTAATAAACAATAGAATACAGGACTCTTTAGCTGCTAAGCTAAATATCCACAGCAATACCTAGATTGCTAGGAAAAAAATAAGCTATTAAGAAATAGGACAAAAATCAAGAGCACCCATCCTGGGGATGAAGATGATGGCATTTCTTGTAAGTACTTCCAGAAAAACAAGAATGTAAATGTGCTGTTTGTTGCCAAGGTTGTGTAGTTTAAAATCCAAGTTATAAACTTCTATCAAGTTGAACTTGAAATCCAGTACTTGTGTTAGAAAGATAAAACTTCAAAGACAACTTCTTGCAGTTCTAACCTCAGCACTCTAAAAGCAGAAGAAATGCTGATAAAAATCATGCAAATACAGCCTGGTCAGCAATACTTGCCCTCTCTGCACATGTAAGCTATTTGCTTTAGATACTTTAAAGTCATGAGCCCTATTAAAAGACTCAGAATTTTTTTTTCCTTCTACATCAATGTCTGTTGTTAGACGGGCACAGGCTTAACTAAAATTACAGAAGGAAGCTGAGTAGTAGTAAAATACTGTCTCCACAGATCTGAATTTAGTTTGTTGGCAGAACCCTAAAACAATACATTATTTACGAACTGCATGCAGTTACATGTATGCATATTTTATAGATTTAATATAATGGATCCAATCATTTGGAGAGATTGAAGAGCTCAGATTAAAGCAAGATGTCACATATCATATTAGATATAAAGCCAAAATTTAATGAGACAAGTAAAGGTCAGAGAAGCACACTGCAGTTTCAGTTTGATACTCCTACACTTCTTGATCTTAAGCATCACAGCTTCAAACATACAGCAAAACTAAAAGTTAGTATAAAAGGATAATTCTAATGCCAAGCCAACAGGAAAGTTAAACTTTGGTTTCTATTCCAGAAACTGCAGGTTTGCAATTCAGTCATCCTCTCTAGTCCTCATTTTCCAAAGTATTATCAAACAATTGTTAGTGACTGATGCCTGATTAATTGAAACTTGATCCAGCAAAGTTATCAACATGTCCTATTGGTGGGTTAAGAAAAAAAAGTCATCCCAACAACTGTGTCTTACAGTAATATAGCACCTTTAGGAGTGCATTACCTGCAGTTTTACTGATTATCTGGATTCCATCTGTTTTCTGCATTGCACTGCAGCCAGGAAAGCCCTTTGTTACTCCTTTTACCCTCTTCCCATTCTTTACATTTTGTCTCTATTCTTCCACTGAGTACTGAAGTCTCAAACAAAAAGATACTTCAATAAGACTTTTCCTTAAGGCCTTATAAGTACTCAATCTGTTGTAGTTAGCCACCTTTTTTTTTGGCAGGTGAACAAATTTACACCCAAGGAAGATCAGAGTGGACAAGGAAAGCAGATTGTTAAGCAAGAAACAAGGATGGGACAGAGAGGAAATGCAGAATCAGAGCAACACTGGGATTTTTATACTGTTTTTCTCTTTCCATATTACTTATTAACTTTTCTCTTAGTTTTGTCATTTCTCTCACATTCTGTCTCCACTTTCTTCACTTCTTCCTGTCACCATTACTCTCCTAATATGAATTAGTATTTCTGAAGCATAATTTTCTGTTAATTTAATCTCATTAAAGAATGACTAAACTGTTGCCTCATTTATTTTATCTTTTCCATTTTTATGCCTGCTACTGTCATTTCGGGAATACATCAATCACTTCCCCCCCCCCACCCCTTTTCATATCATGAGTCAAGCCATGATAAAAATGATTCCCTAACTCTTTCCAGGATCAGTTCAAACACCTTTAATATCCCAGAAAACCTGACCATAAAGAGCTTTAGTAGTGTCCTTCAATACTTTTACATTGGTCTTGGTACTCCCTTTCACCATTTGCAAGTATTTTTTAGGAAATACTATTGTACTTATGAAAATGCTTATATAACCCACTTTGGAAGAGTATGGTATTTCTGAGTTTCTGCCCCTTTATCATTTATCTTCCATCCTCTCAATGTTTACTACAACAGTCTACTGTATTCCTTCTGTAACAGAATAATTTTTCCTTTGCTCTTTCCTTTCCTTTTACAGAGCTTTCTCTCTAATGTATGATTTGACTCTGCTTCCACATTTCATTTTGTGGAAATATGTCTTCTCCATTGTACATTAGAAGCATTTCTACAACAAAAAATCTTTTCTGTTGTCCCTCATATGTCCAGACCTTTCTCTTTTTCTGACCCTGCTGAGATACTCTGTACACATAATGTCTGCTTTGGGCACTCAACAGGGCCAATGTTCAGCTTGCTGATTCTCACGATGCTCTCCAACTATCGTTCCGTCCTGCAGAGTGCCACACACTCTCCTTCTGCTCTGCTGCAAGACAACATTACAACAAAAAATACCAAGATTCCCTTTCGTACCTTACCAGCCAAATTCCTCCTTCACGGCTGCACTTCACGTCTTTCCTTTCTGTTAACATGCTAGGGAAAAAAAAAAAATTCTAACTCTGCTCTTCACAGCTTAACTGCAGTTCTGGTTAATTCTTTGTAAACTAAAATCTTCACTTCCTTTATAGCTGATTCTGCTTTAAATTTTAGTTCCAAACCCCATGATTTAAGCTTCATTTTCTTCCCAGTTTTCTTCATAATTCAGAACTTCTTCCTAGTGTCTCTTTCTGTGATTACCATCTCAAATTTTTCACACATGACAAATACAGTATTTCTAAGACTTCTTTTCTTTAAGAAATTAGCTTTATCCTGTTCAGATACAGAGAGCATTTCTTGAGTAGATGACGCTACCTTTGTAGGTACAAAGGCAGTATCTAAAATATATGAGCACGTGTAGCAGATGATGATGTGCTCATACACCATGAGCAGATGATCACCATACACCATGTAAGCAAGCATACAACAGGTTCATTTTTCCTTTTTAAACACATTATATACTCTAAAGTTTCTCCACCCATTTTGCCTTTGGGTATTTTTGTTTCAACATAGTGTTGCTTTTCTGACCCTTAAAGAAGACAACTATCTGAAACAAACAATTCCATAACCTTTTGAACTGCTTCCTAAGTTCTTCCTTTTTTTAATCCAACCTTTCTTTTTTTAGTTGCACTTTCCCGATTACACTCCTTAGTAATATACTCTTCCCACTCAGAACTCAACTTTTAAAAATGCAATTTGCCAAACTTCAGAGGCCATTTGTTCATTTCCAACCATTCTACTCAGACAGTTCTATTTCCCTGTAGTCAGGCTTCCAAGGATGCCTTTCTTTAACAAGTCATTATTTCTCATCAACTTTTCAACAGTTGGAGCAAACTCTTTTAGGTTTTATCTCTCATTTTATGGCATACTTTTTCAAGCTTTTCCCATAATGTTGAGAAATTAATAAGAGCTGCATTCTTAGGATTTCTCCCCACATCTTCTCGCAGGGAATCCACATTCACTCCGAGTGTGGCTACCTTGGCACTCTGAACTTATTTATTGGTCCTTTACTTCTCAGTCGCCAGACACGCTTCCTGAGTTAGTGTTTACTTTCTCCCATTACTTTAAACAAATTAAAATACATATTTAAGTTGCTCTCTCTAACGTTACTTACATACTTATTCTCTCCGATGAGTTGATGAATATTGTTACAAAAACTCTTCCAAAATTTTTAATTTAATTTTTGGTTTACATTTCAACTACTTTTTTTCTATATTTGCATTTTTTTTCTTCTGCTAAAGCTTACAGAATAACAGCTTCTTTCAAGACTTCCAGAATTCACTTTTTTTCCTCTCTCTCACCCTCCCATCTCTCTTTTTAAAGTCTTTTAGTGATGTTATGTTATTCATGCACAACTGTTTAAGTTTCAATCGTATTTGAAACAGAAACTAGGAGATGACAAACCTTCTGGAGACAAATACAATTCCAGATGGCAACTGGAGCTGAATGAGGCTCCCAGCTCTGAGCCAAGATAAAGGAAAAGTTCACTGACAAAAACTAATCAGTGTAAGAGAGGAGCACTGACACAGAAATACCTACATTGCACTGATTTAAATTTCATATATTTCCTTGACTCTATATGGGTTCTGTGTACTTCATAGTATAATTACTGAACAATAGCTGGACTGATAGGTTAATGACAGCTAAAGAATGAAACATAGTTTATTAATAAATTAGCTGATGCCACAGAGGTCACTTCAAGAAGACATGGAAATAAATCCTGGGCTCTTTGAACACTTCAAAGTTTAGAAACACTGAGTCTACCCGGCACATTTGCTTCTAAACCTCTCCAATCTAAATGCAGCAACAGAAGAAGAATTTTATGTCTCTGAACAAATAAAGAGCTGCAGAACTCCATCCAAAAGGTTCACCTCTAATCAGATGTCATGAAAGAGGCATCACTGTTACACTGTCCTCATAGGTCAAGCAACAGTGATAACTGATAGAAAATTATTCCAATAACTTGAGCTCCATTGATGAAGAGATTTTTCAAAAGTGTTAGAAGCAAGAAAATTGACTTGTCCACATGGTTAAAAAAACCCCAGAAAGCTGACTATATTTTAAAAACATAACCATTTCAGAATGACAACACTATATACATTAAAATATATGCAACTCCCCTTTTTTAAATCTAAAATATTTTCAAGACATTTGGGGGTTCAGAAAATGAAAACTCTAGGAAAGAAGCAACAACTGTTTTGTAGAAAGGAGCAGTAATTACTACAATGATTTTTTTCCCTTTTATTGGTGGGGGCAACCTTTATTAGATTATAAATTTATTTCTTCCAAATGTGCATTTAATGCTATCTGGCAGTCAGTTTTAATTATATAGGGAGCCTCAAAGTTAATAAGCCAGGATCATTAAGAAGAAGGTTCTAAGTACCCTTTGTGTATTTTTAATAGAATTTTTACATCTCTCATGATACAAAAACATGCACATAGGTATATGCTTTAAAGTATTGTGACAAAAGGCATACTTTTGTTATAGAAAACCTAATATATCTGAAACCAAATTCATCATTACTGTTGTTCATCATACCCACAGCCAGAAACATTCTCGTATAAAAGAAGTTTTACATTTCAGTCTTTTATGGACAAACTTTGAAGTTCTTACGATGAACGTGGTTAGAACCACAGAACAATGGAAGCTAGACAGGACCTCTGCAGGTCCAACCCACCAGTCAAAGCAGGGACAGTCTCAAATTTAGATCTGCCTGACCAAAGGACTCATCCTGGTAAGTTATGAAAATCTCCAAGCACAGAGATTCAACAACTTCACTGTTTAACCACTGTCATTGTGACTTTTCTCAGTGTAGGATTCCTAACTGCAGCTAGGTACCTTGTCCTTGCCTCTTCCCCTTCCAGCACACATCTTTGACAAAGTTTTCCACTTCTAGTACACTGTAGCTGTTGCTATAACCTTAACAGAACACGTGTGAAAAGACTGAAGAGCACAACTTCAAAACAAGTCACATACAACACTGTCAGCACAGTCTGAGCAACAGAATCACACGTAGCCTCTCTGCAGTGCTCAAGATGAAACAGACAACACAGAGCAGATTCAAACACAACACTTGAAATTACCAATAATTCTTTGCTAAGGAAGAACAAACCTGGGCCACTTTAACAGAATTTTGAGTGGAACCACCAGCATGATATTCTACTTTGAACTTTTTCACAAGTTCTTCGAATCTGTAAAGAAAAAATAGAGAAGAAAGTTGAACTTTGCATTTTTTTTTCCAAAACAAGTCATGAAGATTAGAAGTAGATGACATCACATTATTTGAAAACAAGAAATTCACATACATTGACTGTTAGACATGATGCAAGCTGGAAACATCCATTTAGAGTTTGTCCAAATCACAATACAAAGTATGACATCAAATTGAACTCTTCACCTTTAAGTTGCAAGTGGAGTAACAACCAGGGGGAAAAAAATTATCTGGAGCATAAGCTTGACTGCAATGAACTGCTAGATTGGTAAAATATATGCTTGAAGAAAAATCACATAAATGAAGATATTCAGATACTTATTCCACCTCATTAAATTTTGCATTTTGTTTCTACCTTAAGAGAGAAGATTGAGGAGATCTGGTGCCTGGTTCAAAATTAACTTAACCCAAACAATTGTGCTATACGTTAAGATTTCATATTAAATAGTCTATTTTGACAGGCGAAGAACTTTGATGAACAAATCTAGCAGTATGTGAGAAAATTTGGTAACAGAAAAGGTAAGTGTCTCTAGGTGAACCTTCAAATCCTTCAAGCCATACTACTATGAAAAAACAGAATTCTCTGTTAACATTCAGAAGTATAATAGGTTTGAATATTAAAACAAATATTTAAACTTTCAACAGAAGTATCTACCCTCATCCTATTTCATATCAAACTCTCTGGTGAAGACCCAGTGTCAGTAAGGTGCTGCTCATTGTTTAGGATGTATGTTACATCTCTGATCAGAGGATACAACCACTTCAGCAGCAGTCTCCTCTCGACTCACAGGCTACAGAAAATGGAACTGGAATGAGGGAGTCATGGAGACTGCAGGGAGGCTACACACAAATATTGCATCATGCCTTTACATTCCAAGCACACTTCAAAATGAGTGGATTAAACAGCAGGATTGGCAACCTCGGAAGACGTCAGACTCAGAAGAAAGTACTCCTGCAGGCAAGTCGAAATGTTTACTGTAACATTTGTTTGCAAATCTGAGGTTCAAAATTACCTCAATGACCCCAATTAATAGCATATATTTGCCTTTAATGCCTATTAACTTTACCTTCAACAAATGAACCTTGCCCAGTTAGAAGTATTCCAATATAATTTATTGTGTTTACCTTTAGCATCTTTTTAAGGAGTGACACATCTTTATTTCAATCACAGCGCAAGATGAGTGCTATCTACCAACCCTACACTTTCTCTCCTCCTCACAACCCCAATCTTCTTATGCTACTTGAACAACAGCTTTGGGGAGAGATTTGTCAAATAATGACTTGTTTGCTTAAAAGGTTTTTATTTTCAGTACCATCTTATTAATAAGAGCATTTTTCTTTCTACAGTGCTTTCCATTTAAAGTGTTTGAATAATGAGCTACTTACCCTAGTGAACTACCAATGGGCAGACAATTAGAAAGAATCAAGAACTAAATTACTACATATGCTTTTCACAGTTATCCACACTACTAATTATCCACCAATTCTATGTCAAGCAATTGAAACCTTAAATGATAGCAAGTAGCTGAAAGTGGGGAAAAAAAATTACAAAACCCAACAGGTCTCTTAACAATTGATTTTCAAGCAAAGACAAACCATCATGAACCAATTACGTATTTTGGCAATATTTTTTCTTTAATTTAATTGACATTTTGCCCTTTCACTCAATTTGAGTATGTAGTGTGCAAGTCACATGGTTATTTTTGTATTCTTGTGTATCTATAAGCATGCAAGTGGGTATTTCAATTCTTTTACCTAAAGGAACTTCAAAAAGTTTCCATGTCCACATTATGTAATGGCATGTTAAACCTTATAAACAGTACACTTCAGTTGAGTACCTATGTAAGCAGCTCTTTCTCTAGGTAAGTATGTGTTTAAATAATTATCTTGCAGTTCAAATGAAGGATTAAATAGGCAATATCTGAATTTGGAGGGGGAAAAAAATTGGAAATTGCCATAAAATACCACCTGTGTTATAAAAATTTAAAGGTGACAGCTACGCAATCTAAGAAATAATCTGAACTAATTCGTTTACAGTTACTTAATACAATAAGACAAAAGATGGTTACACTATTTCAGATTGAACATAAAAACACATAACTCCTTTTCTTCAAATTAAGATGGTGAATTCAACATCTATAAATATCTGTTATATAAAACATACTGAGTTCATACAGCTGCAAGAAAAGTAAATATTGCTGGTCATTTTCCATGACACATCAGAAGGACAATACAAATTCTGTTGGTTTAATCCACAAGAGTCTGAATTGTATCAAGAGTGACCTCAAAATTCAAAATGCTGATAGCTTTTTATCTTAAGATGAACAGTCAGATGGACATTTTTGCCAGTGTCAGCAGATGGCACAGGCAGCGTGGGAACACAGACTTTGTCACTGCGCACTGCCTGCCTGACCTGCAAAGAGCAGACTTGCTCCAGCACACCCCAGAAACACGGGGCTTGCTTTTAGAAAACCCTCCACTTGAAGGAAGGAAGCTCAACTGTAGAAACTGCTCCAAGGCTCGGGAATGCTGAACAGAGCTGCTGTGTGTGCTTCAGAACTAAGCTGTTATCACACTTAGGATAATTCAAGAAAATTAGAACCTTATGAGCATGACTGAATATTATTTTTGCTTCTGCAGTTGTTTTTTCTGAGTATTTCTAAGGCTGTTCTGTATCTGAGAACCATGACCCTTTTCCTGACCTAGCAACATACCATCACCTTAAATAACAGAATAATAAATCCCACAATCGGCACCATATAAAGGGGCCCCTATTTTTAGTACCATGAATTTGTCCACCACATTAAAGTGTATTTTAACAAAAATAAGTTTGCATTTGCAGCAGCATATGTTTTCAGCTGTGATACTGATCACCTCTAGCACTGACCAAAGAGGGTATGTTAATGTTTTGCTCAGTTACAGTAAAGGCAATACCACTTCTGTCAGTTGCTTTTTTTCCCTTTTTCAAAAGAGAATATACTCCTAATCGAACTTGATACTGAAAGGTGAGGCTGTTGCCTCACTTTTGACAGAATTAATGGCTATTAAAAAAACACTACAAGGTGGTAGTAGAAGAAGATCTTATAAAAAGAACACAAACAAGAATGAGAATATAACCTTTCCGTCTTTTTTTTTTTAAACAAAATACACCTCTGTATTACAGGAGGTGGAGGCTTCTTTTTAGAAGGCATAGACTCTTCTAACATATGCCATACCATTACCTCAAACTGGAGACAGTTGTTAGAATTTCCCCCCAGTAAATATCACTGCTGACAATTTCACCACCCTGTTTGACTCTCAGGCCATTCATAACTCGAGCATCACTAGCCACTTTCTCTGTGTGCTCTTACTAAACTATGTGTAAAGCTTACACTATTCCTTCTCATAGCACCTCTTAAAAAGCATGATTTACTGCACTGTAGAGAAAAATGCACTCACTGTAATATCTAATCCCCTCAGACACCTGCAAACATCATCTGTGTCAGCTACACCCCTGACAAGCTCTTGCCTCTCGCCCCAGCTCTCTCATGGCCCCTTCTCAATCACTGCAAGCAGAGTCAGATCTCTACATTTGCAGGGCCCTGCAGAGCGTTATGCACTGAACCATCCTTCCTTCGGTACATTCAGATTTACAACAGCCTCCGGGCACAAAGCTGCCTACAAAAATAGCTTTTTTCTCACTAACCCATGATATCATCCAATGTCCAGTTACTAGAATTTTCTGTGACTATTAGCAAAACTACTTTAAATCTTCCTTCAAACTATCTTTCACCATAATGTCAAAAAAAAAGTCATCAGCAAGGCTGCGTGATTTCCCGAGGCTATTCTCCAGCCTAATAACTGGCAATCCTCTCGTGGATCAATACCCGTCTCTCGTAACTTGCTTTATACACAAAATCTGAGGGTTTTGGAGCTGGGACTATCTTCTTGTTACACAGCAACAGATACTCTCATGTATGGCTCACCATGGTTTCAAAATCAAACTGACAAGAAAAATAAGCACATAAAACATTCCCTACAACCAGAAGCAGACAACAGAAGGCAGTGGAGCTACACTAAGGAAGATTAAAGCAATTCAAGTAATGCTGTTAAGTTTTATGACATAATTTATATTAAACTACAAAAAACCACCCCTTTTTTGAAGAGTAAAATGGCCACAGAATACCAGTATTTCTGTCTTACATACAGAGTGCACCAGGAAGAACATTCCTGATGCATGTCAGAAGCTACTTATCTGCAAGAAATAGAGAAAAGTAATCTCTTGTTTTTCAGCAGGGTGTGTTGCCCTGGATATCCTTTGATATATCTGCTTATTACCTAAGATGTACTCAATAGCACACATCAGCAGGAGCTACACATAAAAAAAATCACCTGCCAAAAGCAGCTAGAAAGGAGAGAAAAATAATTTTTGCCCTTTTGAATGCCAGATAACCAGATAACGACAGCCTGAATGTAAGACAAAAATCAGGTTATTTCATATAACAGTAACAAAGTATTTTCAGTGGATTGTATATTTTGTTTGGTGTTATAAAAATCTTCAAAACCACTAAGATGGAAACCTCTTAAATAATCAATAAAAGGTTGCAAGCTGCACATAAGTCTATAACTCCTTTTCTTTGAAGGTGTGTTGGGGCTGGGGATTGTTGATACGTCTAGAGAAGAAGGTAGACAAGGATTTGGTATGTTTTTAAGGTATTGGATGAATTTAAATTAGATTTTAATTAAAAATCATAATTAATGGTGATTCTGACACCTTTGCCAGATATTTATTTTTACTGGCAAGAAGCGGTCATATTAAGACATGGCAATAGCTTTAAATGTTCAGCTGTGAGGAGAACCAGACTAATACGCTGACAGTTAGACGTTTGATCCTTTTAATTGCATTTTTAAAAAATCTACTTGTATCTTCAAATTAAGTAACCTGTGTCCAATTGCCTATGAAATCACTCCATAAATTAGAGAAAAAAGTATATCAGAGAGCGAGCTTCATATTTTACAACCTGTTTTAATAACACTAAAAGCTCAGTAAAACTACAAAAACCACACCAAATATTATTTCAATTTTTAAGGAAATCTTCAAGGAATAAACCAACACGAACAACTAAATAATGCCAAACCTGCATCCTGATTGTTTTGCAGGGCATGGCAGAAGTAGTTATGCATACATCTGGACGAGCCTGTCATCTGTCACATTCTCAGTTTCATCACAGCCTGGGCCAATGCCAGAACAATGCAGGCAGCCACACCGCCAGGCAGATGGGGCACATGTTGTTGAAAGACAGCCTTCCCTGGTCAATGTTAGCAGACAAGCTGAAGCCCTCATAATTTCATCCTAAGTAAAATCTAATTTACATTTAAGGAAAAGGTTTAGACTTGAGATTCAAACATGACAATTAAATCACAGAGTATTATTTTTAAGCAGAAGTAGAAGGGAGAATATTTTAGAACAAATTCTGTGGGTAAAAAGAAAAGCGATTCATACTTTTTAACTCTGAAGAGTGCACCTAATTTCTCTACCTAAATTGTACGACTCAGTGTTCAAAATTCAAACCCTAGGAAGGATAGTTATGTATACGAACAATTTCATCCCTGCTCTTTGAGATGTAACGAATTAAGATTGAGATACAGATATAATTGGTTGCTCTTACTTAAAATTGAACCTGAAAGAGCAAAAATCCCCTTTTGAAATGAGGTACAATCACAGAGGTACATGAAAAAACTTTATAACAGCTGCTTGGCAATGACTGACTTTATGCAGAGCTAGTTCTTATTAGCTTGGCACAGAATTAAAGAGCTTGGGAATGGGTAGGGGAGTAAAGGGGAAGAACGAAGCATGCTAAGAAGGAAGTATTGCAGACAGGTTAGCACCACGGACATATAACACAACAGAAAGCTAAATTTGTTAGGAATATGACGGCCACAATTGAATTGAGCAGATCATCGTATTTTTCTCCTTTATTTACTAAAGTTCACAGAACGGTGACTCTTCATGGAAGCATTTACTGCTGCAAACTAGAATTTCTCATGAAGTATTTTCCTAATCACCTCATCCAAACAAACACCAAATGAAAAAAGCCAGTAATTCCAACCAGGTTAGGATTATGAGTACCAAATGTTAATATATGAAAGAAGAAAAAAATGCATAGGCAAATTGCAAGATTCATAGCTTTGAAATATTTTACCACAAATGTTAGCGAGGTTGAAAAAAATGCACTTAAATGTCAGTTTGATAAAAGCCAAAAGAACATTTTCCACATGTGTTTGCATTTAGGCATATTGAAACAAGATGGAAGAAGTAACAGTCATTCAAATGTAAGGTTAAAACATCAGCTCTTAAGATCATGATTTAAAGAAATTTCTTCCAAGTTTTTTTCAGCAGAGGCAAATTTATGCAAGTGTTCTTGAAAAGCCCCCCCTTATTCCAGATTATCTGGATATATTCCTCCACATTATCTCAAAAATATACATGATTACACTCAGAAGTATCAGCCACAAGGCAAGTTTTTCTGTTGATATTCTACAGTGGTGTAGGAAAATGAAAACAGATAAACAAACCAAAAACCTCCACAAACCCCCCACCCTATACCACTAGATTATTAAAAGATCACATTTCTGATTCTGTCTCTAAAGACTACAAATACATACACTACAGATACACAAAGCACCTTCCCAAACCTTAAAATTTGTGTATAATACATAATTACTATAACATCCCTCCATCTATTAAATTTCTATTCAAAATACTTTAAGTAGTCGTATATAAGGACAGTAATCAAGAACACTATTACAAAGAATTTCTGTCAGTTCAGTAATTCACTACAACTGCATCCTTTCCTCCCACTGTATTTTCGAAAGAAGATCTTCCAAAACAACAGCCAAGACTCAAACATTCTGTAGATACATCTAGGGATTTTCACCACAGTATTTGTTGCAAAACACTGCAGGCAGAAACAACTCTCTGCCCTTATGCGTAGCCAATGAGGATCAGAAGACATTGCAGGCAGGGAGAAGAATGTAGCATTTACCTTCTTCATCCTTGGACACACCAAAGTCTGTTCTGGAGCACAAAGGAGCAAGGTCATTTCCTCTGTTATTTCTCAGCAGCATTACAACATTTACACTTGCTCCTGATGTTCCCAGTATACATCTGGCAGCTTGTGTACAGGAATACTACTTCTAAAATAACTCCCATTTTCTGTTTGCTACTCAGAAGTAGCACGGGAAGAATATGTGCTTTATGAGACCTACCAGTAAATTTTTCATGCCCAAATGTACTTGCTAACTAAACAGTGAAAGGGCAAGTTATT
This sequence comes from Oriolus oriolus, assembly GCA_013400235.1. Lineage (NCBI taxonomy): Eukaryota > Metazoa > Chordata > Aves > Passeriformes > Corvidae > Oriolus > Oriolus oriolus. The sequence continues at coordinate 2,740,058 of VXBT01010684.1, forward strand.
TATCATATTACAAAGTAGTGAACTTAATCCTTTTAACATCAGTATCTTTGATCTACAATAAACATGCAGGAACAAAAGTAACACCAACTGATTTTGAAAGTAAGACTAGATTTACAAAATAAAAAGCAAATTAGAGATTATAATCCTAATTATGCAACAAATATAAGAGACTGCAAGAGATGCTTCCCACTTGGCACAGTAGAGACCAGGTGTTAACTGTCAATAAACCTTTAGTGAATGCTAATTGAAACTGCTGTTTCACAAGCATCAACTTGCTCCAGCTCACATCAAAGTGAAAATTTGTTTAAATTAATAAAGTATTTGCCAAGAACATTTTAATATTAAGAGTATTTAGTCATCAAGAGATCTTAGACTGTATCTTTGCTACAATTTGGATTATCTAAAGCTATAGCACAAATCATATCAAACTGTAAAGAACTTAAAAAAAAAATCCCCACAAAAAATCCATAGGCACACTCACACACAGTAGATAGAAATGTTTTACTATAGAAACGTTATAGTTTGTACTTTTATCTGTAAATACACAAAAATTGTAAAAAATATGTTAGGTGCAAAGTTTGGGTTCCAATTCAGAGAAAGTTTTTCAGAGCTGTTTCAAAACCAAATTATAAACTAATTGTTTCCCTGCATCACTCACATCAAGAGACACTTAACCTAAGTAATATTCTCTATTAACACCAAGTCCAAATTAATGGTGACAGTTGTTAACCACAATCTAAACCAATTTTTTGGCATTACACTAACGTGAACGGTTCATGTCAATGCAACTACATCACTGAAACATCTATTTTTCTTCAACCCTTGTGCTGTTTTAAATTCTTTAAATTAGTAGCCAGTTGGCACATTTAAACCAGGAAAACATTAAAAATAGATCAGGAGATATCAGTAGACCAAGAAGACAGTATGCATCCACTCTAAGCTCCTATTAACATGCAGTGAACTGTAATAATTCTCCTCATGAACAAGTAAGGAGTGCAGAAAACTCTGCTTTGAGCACAACCATTGGTAAATACCAAGAGATATTTCCTGTTTAGTTCTCTTCATCTTCCCTGTTTCTCAGTACAGGTCTGTCTTCAATATACATTAAGACAGTCACCTACTGATAGCTGGAAAAAACTTCCACACTACTGCAGTTAAACTGACTCTGACACTTACACAAGCTTTTTTATAGGTTTCTCAGCTGTTTTGACTGCAACACTACTGCTCACAACGTAGGTATTTGCCAAATTTCTAAAATGTAAAATAATTTATCTTGACTAACCCAGTCCAAGCCTTGTGGGTTAATTAGGAGCAGCACACACTGGTAATATCAGGATCATTACACTGGATTGGTTTAAAGCATTTTGTAGAGTGACCACAGCAATATGAAAAGATGAGTTAAAACAATATACACTGAAGAGTAAACACCTGCTAATAATGCAAAAATGTTTATCTCAATAAGGTAAGAGAAAGTATTCCCTTTTCTCTCAGTACTCCATTTGCAAATCAAGAGGAAACCCAAACAGCTAAATAATCAATGGAGAGTAAAAATTATTAGTTCTAAAGGAAACATCCTTTTGCCACCCAAAAAAGAAAGGAGTCTTCAGACGTGTAATATGCTTTACAAGAGGAAGATGTGTAAGCAAAACAAAATAACCCTACATATGGTAAGTGGCATTAGAAGTACCAAAGGTGACAAAAAGACTTGATACTCAAGCTATTCTTAAAATCATTTCCCTTATAGAATAGGGCTTGGGAGTCTTTTTTATCCTGTCTTTCAACAGTTCACCCTAAATATTTGTGCTTTTTTAAACAAATGAATCATCTACACTACAGAAGTCTGGAATTTCAATAATACAAAAACAAAGGAAACAGATCAACAGATTTGATTAATTACTCTTACATTAGGTTTTTTACTTGAGTGGTGATATTTTCATCTCCAAAACAAAGCCTCCCACACTATATCAACACAAAACCTTCAAACCTTGAGGGAAGAGGTTGAAGGAGAAACTACACATTGCACACAGAAAATTTTAAAAAATTAAACATAGCCTTCAGAAGGGAGCAAAGCAAAGATGCTGGTTAATCCTTAAAAATAATACATAAAATTAACGAATTTGGGGTTCCATCAAAGGCATAAGCTTTATATAGTGCTCCTCTACTTAGGAATCTTTTCAGGAGATTCCTCTAGAACTAGGTAACACATTCAAATTTTAGAAACTGTATGATGTTCTGAATTAGGAAGCAACTCTATTTTCCTCTCTATCTCTAAAAGGTGACTGTTTTCAATTAACCTTCTTCCTCAAAAATGTTTGACTATTATACCATTACCAGGCTCTTCGTACATTTTCCAGTTTTTGAGATTTTCATATACATGATAATACAATAATAATAATAGTGAGTGCATGCTTATTCTTACAGGGAGATTAGTCTCCATTTCAACACATTTTCTAGCTGAAGTTTTAGTTACTTGACAGAGTATCTCCTGCAGAGATTAGCCTATTATTATTTGCTACAGACCTTCTCTGAAAGCAAGCCCATTTTCTCCAGATGACTCATTAACAAGCACGACAGAATGAAGTGTTCCAGCCTGAAATGCCAGCAGCTAAAAATAACTCATCCCACAGCCTGTGACAATTCAGTCCATCTCTTCACTCCATAGGCACAATCTCAGAGGGTCACCTTTTTGGCGGGGGGGGGGGGCGGAATTAGCAAACGCAATGAACTGGGGAGGGCAGGGCAAGGCAGAGGGGCACCAACCTAACAGAACAACGAAAAAAAATCAAAAGTTACAGAAAAGCTACAAAGCGATAGTACTGCATAAATCATTTCAAAAATCAATGTTCCAAACAGCACTAAAAAGGCTAATTTCACAGCAGAACAACAATTCATGGACTGAAAGGAAAAATACAAATATTTGACACAAATAAGACAACACTGAGTCTTCCTCTGAAAAAAGTAATTTTGACTTCCCCTTGTGTGCATGCACCCTGCCACTACAACACTAACAGGCTGTGTTTGGTGACACCCTGTGTTACTCCTCATGCTCTTATCAAGAAGCTTACAGTCAGCTGTTAAGTTGCACAGAATCCCACCAGCTCTTTTGCTGAACAGTATTTCTAAATAGACAGCATTTTGTCACAGGAGATGTGCATTAAAGAATTTTCCTCCATTCCCAAGAAGGCTGCAATGAAGGAGAAAGAAACTTACCCTTCTTACCCTTAGGCCCACAAAAAAATTAATCTCTCTTTATGAAGTACAGAAATACATTATGGACCATGAAATCATAGACTAGCTTGGGTTAGAAAAAACCTTTAAAGGTCAACTAGTCCAAGCCCCCTGCAATAAGCAGGGACATCTTTAACTAGATCAGGTTGCTCAGAGCCCCGTCCAACCTCACTCTGAATGTACCTAAGGATGTGGCCCTTCTCTTGACCCCTTCCAACAGGTCCATTTCTTTCCCGGGCTGAGGGCCCCAGAACTGGACGCAGCAGTTCAGGTGAGCTCTCACAAGGGCAGAGAATCAGAGCACAATCCCCTCCCTTGACCTGCTGGCCACGCTGCTTTTGATGCAGCCCAGGATGCTGTTGGCTTCCTGGGCTGTGTGCCCACCACGGCTGGCTCACGTTCAGCGCTCGTGACCCCAAGCCTTCCTTGGCAGGGCTGCTCCCAGCCTCTTCATGCCCCAGCCTGTATTGATACCAGGGGTTGCCCCGATCCAGGTGTAGGGCCTTGCTTGCATCGGGCCTTGCTGAACCTCGTGAGGCTCACATGGGCCCACTTCTTGGCACAGAAAATCCCACGTGGGAACTCAGGAGCTACACACCAGCGAAAGCTAATTTCTTTGTCTGGAAAGCTGCTGGAACAAAATAACCTGTGCATAACTACCTGGTAATTACTGTCTCACAGCTACCACTAATTTGATAATAACATTTTCTCCACAAACCAATTCTTATGAAAAGATTGAAAAAGTTTTAGTTTAATCAATAAAAGAAATGTCTAGAAACAATACAGACAGCTGAATAATGGCTCTTCAACACAAATACTCAGTAATACTTGCTATACTTCACAGTCCTTCCCTTGAGTCTCAAAGACTAGTAATTAAGCCCTTGAACAGACTGGATGTGACCATCCAGTGGATGTGACTACGTTATTACATAAAATCAAGCAGAGGAACATGAGCCATTTCAGCTGTTTTAAGCAGCCTTGGTCACCATTGCACCCTGCTTTATTACTGAGAATACTTTGGTGTATTATACTAATGGCAGTGTGGTTGAACTGCTTGCAAAAACACATTTGCCCTTATGCCCAAGGCTGGCCAGTGTTTGCCAGGCTACAGCAGTAGTACTCAATTCAAACACATTTCAAATGCAGTTTTTGGTGGCCTTGTGAGATAATCCACAGAGAGCATTATTGAGTAGAGAGCTTAAAGACAGTGTCACTGCCTACAGATGGTGGGTGACTCCCCTGTAACCTTGAATATGCCACTGTTCACAGGCAAAGTCTTTTTCTAGCAGAAACTCCTGACTTAGTTGTGGCAATGTCTCAAATTAATTCTGTAAAAATAGTAGAAGTATAAAAGCCTCCCTACAAATGCTTTCTGACATTAGACAATACAAAAAAAGGATGTTGAAAAAACAAACATTTATCCTCTCTCTAGCCAAGAATGACTGAAGGTTTTCTGCAACAGAATCATTATTTGTATCAAGACTATAGACAAGTCAGTAGCAACGGAAACATCAAAATTTACAACGATGTAATTTACAACATTATGCCATGTAATCCTTGAAGTACGAAATTTCAACCAAGGTGAATTAAAACCAACAATTAAACCAATTTTAAATTTTATTTAAATCCTTAAAAATCTAGGCTTTAAAAAATATATTCTTAACAGGTTATAATGAAAGTCACAGTCAAATAATAAATTCAAAATCAGAGTCTTCCATTTTAATAAAGTAGTTTGATACCATGGTGAACTCTGTTTGCTTGAACAGGGTCTTTTCCTAGTGAGTAGGAACAAAGCAGCTTTGAATCACAAACAATGCCCTGCAGTCAGTAAAACTCATGAGGTATTAATTTACAGTTTCATCTGTGATCAGTTAAACTGAATGTGAAATCTTAAACATCTTTTAGAAAAACACCACAAATAGCTCAATAAGATATTTTTTCAACAGTGCTTTAACAAAAACCATACATTATTAACTACCATTGTCAAAACAGAGCCAAATGCAAGTTGTGTTTAAAGCCTGCATTCTAGTAACGAAACAACAGTGAAAGATGCTATTCCTAAGAAGTTGATACAGAGGTAACCAATTCAGTCTTCAAAAATCACTTTACTGACTTTTAACTCACATGAGAATAATAATAAAAGCAAAAGTAATACTAAAAATTAAAAACCCCCAATTGTCAGAAAGAAGTATGTGTATGTGCATATATATAAAACCCACTGTATGTATGTGTGCATATATTTAGATCACAAGTCACACACTTGGAAAAGAAAAAAGAATCGTGTGAAAATTAGAAAAGTTACACAGAAGACCAAAAATCAGTCTTCCAAGCGATTCAGCAATTCTGCCATACAGGAGCCTGTGCACTTGTCATTCTCTCTCTTTTCATTCATATTCACATAACCCATCTTCCACAGTGTATGATGCTCTACGCACAAGGACACCTTGTCATTTCAGAATCCCCTTCCATTTCATATTGTGCTCCGAACAGTTCTACATAAAAAATAGTGTATGATCATACTGTCAAAGACCACTGGCACGGAGATACCCACTTGTTATCAAGACTAAAGGATTTAAGACAATCATACTGCTGACAACTACTGTCACCTCAGTGGAGAAGGCAAAAACTGCTTGTATAAATGTGGATGGTCAGTTTTAATGTAAAACAAGACAAATTAGTTTAAATCACTTTCAGAGATAATGAGTAGGCACATCTACACTAAAAATACTCCCAAAAGTGTTTCATATACAATCATCACACTGCTGATATTAACTATGCATTTGTTAACTTAACTTGTAGAAAGAACAAGTGCATCTGCAAAATGAAAATATATCACCAGACAAAGACATATCCTGAACACATGAAGTATTTAATATTCACAGAAGTTTCAAAGAACTTTTCTTACCTCCTTTTTCAGTTTTAGGTTGTACAACAGAGAAATCAAACTTGGCTGGCTAAGATTATTGAGCTAAATCAAGTCTCTGCAAATTGAAGAGCTCTAAAAGGCCGACCCAAAAATCTCCTGGAAAAAATGAACTCAAGCTGCTGTTCATCTGAACACGATTACTTTAATATGCTTTAAACTTCTAGGACACGAATGCAACAGCAATGGCAATGACAATCAAGGCATCACATACAAACCTCAAATTAAGATTTTAGAAGATAAATAACTATATTTTCCCAAGCCCTTATTGCAAACCATGCAGATTTAAGAATTTAATATATGCATGTTATCAGCAGAAATCTTGAACATGGACAAACCAAGAGCTTATATAGCAAAAGAAAATAAGTCCTGGTCATGATTATTTTTGTTCCTGAACAGGCAGAATCACAAAAAAGTATTTTTTTACATCTCTTGCTTTGCAAACATGCATGTTATCCATAACAGCAGGCCTGAGGATAGCAACCATTATCCATGTATTCTCTTATTCCTACTTCCAAGTAGTGGTTTCCAAAATATTTTTCCCAACCTAATTGTCTTCCTGCTTTTTTCTCCAGCAAAGATACCTGAGAACTTATCATACTGTCCTCTGAGTGAGAAAATTTAACTTCATTTATTACTCAATTTAATTTCTACCTAGTATTTTATTTTATGAAATACCTGTTCAACTCCCTTATTCCCCTTCAACTACTTCTGAGAGGCACAGCGGTTTTTAAGTGACCTCATCTGCAGACCTTGTTTTGCTAGCTGGGCTGTCTCTTCTATTTGGAAAAATTTTCTATTTGTCTGGTTAATGTCTTTATAAGTGAGCCCTTTTGGAAACCATATTAGCTCTGTGTGAACTCTTTACCTTTCAAGGTAACTGCACCCTGCAACTCAAACTTTTAGAGAGTCTCCAGTTGGCAGATTTCAGTCATTCCTAGGCCTTGCACAAGGAGAGGGAAAAGAGAGCACGCAGACTGCTCCTTGCACATGTGTCTGTCTCACTGGTAAGGGCAGCAGGTGGGTTAAACTCCTAGGAAGAATTATATATGGGTAAAGCCTTTAAAGGTCTGAGCAGAATTTACACATTTAATTTATAACTAATCATTCCAATAACATCAGAAGTGAGGCAACTGCCTGTATTAGATAATTAGGTATAACATTCAAAACAAGCACCATGATTTGCTTAAATCTATTATATTATCAGTAGTTTCAGCTAGTAACAATAATCTGTTCACAAAGAACTAGTTTCAGTTATACTTCCCTTAGGAAAAATTAAATCTTCTGTAACACATTATTGATAAGAATGTATTTATGTACACTGTTTGGCCTAGTGACTTCCTTTATTTCTCCCTACTTGAATGCACCAATTTTTTGGTTAATACAGTAAATCTGTTGTATTAAATCTGAACCTGATTAATGATGCACTGTATCAAGCTAAGTAGAATTCAATTAGTGTATAATTGATTAGTGTGTAATTGGAGCAGAGCTCTAGATTTACCAACATTAATTAGGATGGCTTATTACAGATAATTTATGTTATCATAATATAAAACAGAAAATAGAAGTACTTGGTTTATCAAGAAAGCTTAAGATCAGGTGGACATCCTCACAGATTAGAGAGCGTACAAACTAATGCCTGCAGAGTTCTTCAAGACACGTAAATCATAACAAGCTAAGTCTTTTAAAGAAAGTTAAATTGCTGATTAACCTTTTACCCTGGATTTCCTAAGCAATTAGACTGTTCATACTAATTTACTATAATAGACCATTCTAACAGAAGAGGGTACATCTATAAAACTGCTACAATTAAACATCAAATCCTTTCAGTCAGACTGAGAACAGAAGGATGATTATTACTCTCAAAAATTAAAAACAAACCAAAACTCACCCCAGAAAACTAAAACACCTTTAAGGTTAAAGTGTACAAAGCATATGCATTTATTAAAGCAGTAGAGGGAACTCAGCAGCAGCAACTCAGCTACCAGACCTCATCCATGTTTCCTTAAAACTCCTTTGGATGGTAACCCCAGTCTAGACAGAGAGAACTGCACATTCCCCTGAGTACAGTGCCACAGTAATTATGTTCATTATCTTGCATGCTAACAACAAAGATATAATAATCTACCAGTGAATAATTCATACATTGTCAGGTCCCTCTATGATGTTCATTACTAATGGCACTACTCACAATGCAAGTTAGAATGCAATTTTTTTAAAGATGTATTTACTGTATAACCAAAATCTTGAAGTAATTTTTACCTTCTTGGCCCTTAACAAATTTAGCAACCAGTAGAAATATGGGGGTTTTAAAATAACTTTCATATATATTTAAATGAATACCAAGCAAGAAAAGTGAAACAGCCAGTGGTTAAGTTCACAGAAAAAAGTAAAAAAATATTTTAAGAGATAAGACCTGAACACTTTTTATTGTAAATTAACAACAAAAGAAAAGTCAAAAAGCTTTAAAACAGTCGCTGGTCTTCTCAATCCCCTCTCCCAATGCTCACTTCATTCACTGCCAAAATTAAAACATCTTACTACTATTTTTATCTAAATACTTGCCATCTTTCTCAAAGAATCTAAACAAATATCAAATTTAAACACACACATTAACGTAACTGACCTACTTGCCTATTATAAGCGCTAATTACAGTATTTGTTCATTATTGAGACTAAATTCAATCTCTATACCTACTATTTTGCGTCCCATTTTCACTTGCTTTTATAAATTTCTTTCATTATATCTGCTGAACTTTGCTTGGGAAAGTTAAAATTAGTGCATCTTGATCTTTTTCAAAAACTGTTTCAGGTTTAGAACTGCCATAACTTGTCTGACAGCTCACACATATGACTGAATCCTCTGAATCAATGTACTTAGCTTCAATAGCCTGAACACAGTAAGGTACAAAATGCCCTTCTTCATTTCCCTCCCCTTCCCCTCCTACCCGTCCCCCCCCACCCTCCCAGTTCTGTATGGGTCCCTCCTAAATATTTTTATAGGCTAACAGGTAATCTAATTATACACATTATTTACTCACACAGCTTAGTGCTGTTCTGTGCATATGCAAGGTGTTAAGACTATAGCGAAACTCAATAGAAATAACCACAACTGATCGTATGTTCTGATTTAGTTTTTGCACACTTATGAGAACTTCCAGCAAATCCATTCACACTAAACAAACACAAAATCAGTTTTCTGTTTAAGATAATAATGAATTAGCCCAGGTCAAAAACATGACTTTGGCAAAATCAAACACCAAAATGATGAAACTGATATGAAGCTAATTGAAAGCATGTGCCTCACCAGTACCCTTCAGCACCAAGAAGATACTTAGCAGAAATAGTTGGTTCCCAGGCTCCCCTTGCACATTTCCACAACCATTAACAGAGAATGCCAGGTAGCCTAGCCCTAGGAAACCTGTGGCTTCAGTAAGGCACAGCACTAACTATGGCACGAGCCCCCTCTAACAAGGGGTTGCCACCAAGGGCACCTGCACAAACCCAGGTCAATGCTTGGCAGCATTAAGAATCTAAGAGAAATAAGAGAAAGCTCAGTACCAAGACATTCAAATTCAGTTGTAAAAAAAAAAAAATTTAAAGTTTAAGAGAACCCTGTGGATCAGAGGCCACACAGGAATGAAAGAATGAATGAACGAACACACTTCTCACCATTAATTAATTAATCCAAGGTAACAGAATTAACTGCCTCAAGTGGTTAAAAATTTTCTATAATATTAGATTATTTGCCAAAGTCACCTGCATTTGGTAAACTGCTATTTAGGTTACTTGAAGACTGCAAGTTTGTGCAATTTCACTTTGTTTGATTCAAACACAAACAGTGTACATTTCCACGTGGCCTAACTGTATTTGCTGGCTCCACAAACCAGCCATGGGATGAACAGTTTACCCAGAATATTACCACCAGTTGTAACGGCTTAGAAACAAAAAGAGAGTTCAAATTTTACTTTCACACGCTTCCCCCCAACTGTTGGTTCTCGGGGTAATTTCAGTATCTAACACATTTTCAAACTTTCCAGTATACTTAACTTCCTAATTTTCCTAAACAACATCTTACAAATCTAATATGCTACCATATCATACTCACTTATTACAGCTGGAAAAGCCTTTTATTTTGAAGGTTTTATTAAATGGACATAATGCTTACCAACCAAATCTTCAAAGCATACTAAAAAAGGAAACAAATGCAATTGTTAAAAATGTGATGGTATGTGGAAACACATTTTAGCTACGGAAATATTCAGGTATGTTTGATTTTTAATAGGTTACAATGAAATTATTCCCTGAACAAACTGTGATAGCCCTTTTATTTCTTTCCCAGCACTACTGTCACTCTGTTATCTACTTTATTATACAAGTACTCATGCTCCAGTTGGTCTCTAAATAAATCATCCTCCTGTAAGTAAGAGAAACTAGTTCCATTCTTAAATTATGAAATTTAGATCAATTTTCTGGCACTTTAAATCAATGTAACTAATGGTCCAATTTCAAATCAATTTGATGCATGTAATTTACAATAAGCATGCACATCCTTCCTCTGAAAGGCTAACAAATGAATTTTACAACGACCACACCATGACTATGATAGGAATTCAAACAAGTTAAGAATGCTCAGCTATAAGGTTTAAAAAAAAAAAAACAACCCAAACCAACAAGACACATGCCTCTACCTCCAAACTTTTCAAATTTAACACACGAGCAGCACATAAAAGATCAAAGCGCTGCTCCTCACTACAGCGATCCAAATATATTGTGTGTACTATCGAGCCTCTCTCATCCACAGAAGTAGGTCATTTTCTTCACGCCTGGTCTACTGACAATTTGAGACACATTGCTACTTTTTCCAGAAGTTTAAGAATAGAACTGATTTATCTCTCTCTCACACTCACTCACCAGTGATACAACAATACTCACCAGAAATTCCAGCTCACTGGTAACTCAAAATCTAGTAGACATATAAAAAACCCAAAACCAGTACAGGCTGAGGAACAGTCATCAAAAAAATTCAAATCCTATACATTAGAGAATCAGGCCTCAGTCTAGATGCTCAAGTCTAACTTCAAAACAGAAGTAACAAAACCAATCCCAAAGAAACAGCTTTGTCTATCAGTTCAAGAAACTGAAGATGATTTACCAGGCTTCAAAGCAAATAACAAGAAAATGAAAATAAAAAGTAAACTTCAGAGAGGACAGTAGATGCATCATCTAACAACTTCCTCCTCCTTTCTGTCAAAACTCGCACCACTTTATCGCATGTATGTCAAGAGTCAGAGGGTGGCAACTCCCAAACAATGCTGCTTATTTAACTCACAACTGGGGTGGTACAAACGCACAGCTATGCCTTTTCTTTCTTTTGCTACTCCCAACAATTTTTTTCCATGTTCTACTGCTATTTAATATCTGTGAACTTTGTTTTACTTAATTGATTTTTCAAGCAGCTATTACTCTGACATCTAAGTATTGCAAATGAAATCAAAAATATAAATGATACCAAAAAATCCTGCAGTGATTTTAAAGTCTCTATTAAAACAGTTTGTGCTAAGCTTAAATGTAGAACTTAACTTCAGCTGTAAAAAGAGGAACAACCAGCTATTACTACTCCAGATCCAGGTCATGAAGAGCAAACTTTTTGTAACATCCTAACTGTATGAAAACATCCCTAAGCTAACAAACAAGCATTTATAACAGCCAGTACGTGCATTCCAGTCCAGTCCTGATTTTTGTCTTTCCTTTAAATCCAACATTAGTGGTTATTCTTTTCCAAGAACAGTGTGAACTCTTCACCATGTCTTCACTTATTTATTCTTCAAATAAGATAAAAGCTTCAAATGCATTAACAGCTATGAGCTCAGCAGCAGCAGCCCCACATTTGAAAGGTTTAACAATGCCCACATAAGCATGCAGGTAGTCGTGGATAGTAGTGCATTGCCACAAGAAGTCCTAGGTCTGAAACTCATTTCAAGCTCCTATATACGGAGCCCTGATGGAGCCAGACAATGAGCTGGCTTTAGGAGTAGGCATGCACGGTACGAGCATTTCAGGGCAGCTGTCAGACTGGCTCTTGCCTGCTCCCAGAGCCCAACTTCACAGCAGCTGAGGCAGATAAGGCACGCTCCTGGAACATCCTTTCTTTCTTGTTTTGTCCAAAAAGAATTCAGTTTATGTGCTCACAGATCACTCTACAATGAGAAGTCAAGTGAAATAGGTGGGGACAGATGAAAAATTCAATTCAGAAGAAGAGGAAACCCAAACTAGACACTGACATCAAGGTACCTACAGAACACGTTAGTTCAATTTGTCCAGACAGCATCCAGATTACCTAAAGGTCTTTTCCTCAAAGGATAATTCCCTGCTGTCTTTTCAGGATTACACATAACCCTGCTGTCTTTTCAGGGTTACACATAACATCCACCTTCCCAGCTGGTATTCTGGTATGTAATTCCAGTAAATCAGCTTAATTAAGCATCCTTTATTTATGTATTAACACTGACTTAGATAACCTACAGTCTACTTAAACAAACAAACAAACAGAAGTGGCATTCCAGGTCTGATTTCCAGAGCTGTAGTAACCTACGGGTAGCATTATACATCAGACAATCACAATACCTCCTCTCATCTCCTCAAAACAGCCATAATCTCACCTTTCCACTGCGAAATACACAGAGGAGGTAAGGTTACAGCAGAGTATCTGCCCCCAAGGCATGGTACTTAGAGCAAATGACTTCCACTGTATCAGCACCAGAAAGGATTAGGCTAACACTACTTTCCATCCTTGAAGACCAAGCCTATACTGCCTCATTCCAAACCCACATTTGCACGATGAAAGAGCAGGAAGAATAAGCAAGTCCAAATGAATTCTTCTTTCTGCTAAGAGACACTGAAACATCAAGCACAATTTGGAAAGCAGTAAACATATACATCTTGGCTAACAGAAATTTGCATATCAGCATATAATACACTAAATATACTAATTTTAGATTGTTTAGATACACATATAACACTTGCAAACAATTCTTCAAGATAAACACCAGTTGGAATCTGCACTCAATTCAATCAAATGCTCTTCATTAGGATCAAAGTTCATCCAATTCAGCAAAGTTGTTTTAAATAACGCCAAGTACTCAGAAACAAGTCATGATGTAATATGAGAAATTTCCCTACTCTGTTCCCTCTCATTGCATCTTTGGGGGTTTAATGCAAAATTTAACATCTGCATATGCCTTCTCCTGCCTCAGTTTATTAAGGACTTAACAAGGAAAAATAATTCGTTTCATAATTGTCGAGATATTGCTTGCAGGATTTTCATTCCTTCATCCAACCAGCTTACCAGTTTCAGCATGCTTCATCTTAGATCAGTTTGCATGCCTTAAACTTCCAGACTGGTTTGATCTTGGTTAGCTTCTCTTTTATATTAAAAACCACTCTCCAACAGTCTGCATTTTCTCCCTATCAAGGCTGTTGTCAAGTCTGGGACACCATCTCTAACGCTGCAGTTTTTAAAGCAGAAGAGGCAAGCTGTTCTTGGGAGAATGCCAAGATTTCCACCCTCCTCTTTTACTTGTGCATGTGTCTCCCCACAGTGAAAGACAGAGCTCCCCCAGACAGGACCAGTCACAGCACAACTGAAACACGACAACTCTAGCAATTCCTTCTTTCGGGAAGAATGGAACAACAAGGTAACAAATGAAAGCCAGCTTACAGATTTAACACAACTGGTATATGGAGAACAGATGAAGAAGAAACCAGGATACATTACCCAAAAAAATTCAGAGGAGCAGTATAAAAGGCCAGTTTTCACCCTCCTTAAAATGCACCTATTAAAGATTCTTACTCTTACAAGATTGAGCGTTTGAATAGTACCCCAAGACAAAAGAGGTGACAGAGGGCACACTAAGGTATAACCCTGAGTTCTGACTGCTTTTACATAAGAGATTGGAAAAAAGAAAAAAAGAAATGATAGTTGGGAAACTTGAAATAAATGGGTAACCGAAAAAAAGTTGGTGAAGGGACTTCTAATAATCAGTGAAGATTCATGAATTTCCGCTACAAAGATATTGGACCCAAAAACATGAGGCCTGGACAGAAGTTATCTTTAAAGAATTGTCTTTATTTATCAAATGAAGCTGGATGCTCTCAGACAATATCTGTTTTACAAAATCTATCATGACTACTGTACATTATAAATTTTAAAAAAGACATATGTTACTACTACATCTTGGTTGTTGAACACCCTATCTATATTCACAGTCACACTGACTAAAACATGAGTTTGTGATGTGTTACTTCATTACACTCAGAAAATGAATCTCTAGCAATAAGAATTTAAGTGAGACAGACCTATGACACACTGAACATGAGAACTCCATGTGGGAATGTACCTAGGATTTCATACTCCTTCAAACACGGGATCATTCTGCTTCACCATTTCCTACAGAAGCTGGACAGCATAGCAGCAGTCGCATAATAGAACATAATGACTCTTCCACATGCAGACCAAATAATCAAGAAAAAAATACCTGAAAACCCGAGGTGTACCTGGAATAACATACCTAGCTACACTGATTCAGAAATTTCATTCGAGTTATTGACACTTTTTTGTATGGCCTGATCATTTTTGAGCCTAGAGTAAAACAAGAAGAATTTGAAAAGACCTAGAGAGGTGAACAATGCCAGCCTTTTTTTCCCCACTGTTAAGTGACATTAGTTTATAGTGACCCTACAAAAAATGTGAAATAAAGCATGATCAATGAAGTCAGAAAATAAATTAATCAAATTTCATTAGTACCTCACAGAGACATGACACTGTCCAATAAACATCCATAGAAGACTTCTGACTTCCAATTCAAAGAACGCAGATTTCTGCAGGTATTTGATCTTGCAGATGATCTCAGTTTGTCCCAGGAAGAGGGATACAAAGAAGAATGCAAAGGTAATTTTCCCATTTTTTCTTTCTGAAACACATCATCTTCAGGTATTCAAGAGATGAAGAAACAAAAATATATCAGACTGAAAATAGTCATCCAACTTACAGGGGTGTGTACATGGAATAAGATTATCACTGATCAAGATTTTCACTTACTTTTAAGCATTTTAGGTCCTTGTCAATGCTAAGCAATTTTTTAAAACTTCAGCCAAGTGGAAATTCAAAAAAACCATTTGCTTGTATCAAGTGGGAAGAGTTACATATTCTATTAAAGTATTTAAACATAACAAAGGGGATTTTCAACTAGAATTAAATCTCTTCTTAACCCTCAGTGCAAGGGAAATGGGTCCATTAATTCATAATCCTTTTAGATAATGTCCTAGACATACTTAGTCTAATACTTTGCATGTCTTTTCAACTTGTACCACCTGAAACATCTATACATAGATCACCTGCTTCAAGTAAGTACAACCTTCAGCCCAACAGACACTCCAACTATAAGATCAATACCACTTATCACTGTCGTAATAAACTTTCACGTGAAGCTCCAAAGTTGATCAGCTTCCTGTAAACTCCTGCACTTCAGCTTCCAGCACAGATTCCTTGCATCTTCTCTTGCACCCCTCCTGGCCCCAAGCATCTCCATTTGGACCCAACAGTACTGCACCATGTCCCTAAGCCTCTTAATTTTCTCCCCGACTTCTCTCAGAAATAGTCTGTCAACACCTAAAGCCAGCTCCTCACAGTCTAATTCCATCCTGCCTTATCCCAACCCTGCCCTCGATCAGAGCTCTAGGAAGAGAATTGCTTTCTCTCAGAGAATTCAAGATACATAGCATTACTTCCTATGACTACACACTTACTGTTACCTCAAAAGTTTAAGTTGACATTGACTATGTCTGTGCTAGACAGGGCTAACATCTACAACAGCAAGTAAAATAAACACAGTAAAAGAGTTGATGAGTTGAGACAGAAAGGAAAAAAATTAACATTAATCATATGAAATATTTGCACCAGAAGAAGACTGAAATCTATGCCTGTTAAAACAGAGACTTTGGGACAGGTTGTCTGACAACAAAAAGAAATTTTAAAAAAGGAGAAAAAAAAAGCTAGCTACTCTCATATCCATAACAGATGTAGCATAAACAAACTAAGGTCTTTCAGGTGAAGATGGAGCAAGCAAACAGCTTCTGATTTCAGCAAGTAACAAGCATATCCAAGAAGTAGCCTCTTAATATACCTGCTGAAGATAAAACTGCTTCTCATAAAGAAGCCTGGTTTCTTAACAAAGCATATTCTGTATTTGCTATACCAACCGCCTTACTTCTCTGTCATGTTCTTGAAGTCCCTTCACGGTACCTTCTCACCTTCATTCTTCTCCCCACCTCCTCCAACCCAGCTGCTTGGCCGGTGAAAAGGGAGGACCCGCTGATTTGTGGTTCTCTGCATTGTGGTTGACTGGGTAGGGCCCATAGGCTGTTCCAGCCCAGCAGCCATGATCCTGCTGGGAGAAAAAATGTCTGTGTTCCACTGCCCTTTCCCTACATGCAACTCTCTTCTTTATCACGCCACTAACTTGCTTGAGAACTTCAGTAACTTCTTATCCTACACATTTTCTCTTCCCTGTCAAATACGGTTCTGATACTGCCCACTGAGCTTAAGAGTTACTAGAAGATAGACACAGAACAGCTCAATTGGTAAAAGAGACAGGCTATAAACACACAAGATGGTGTCTTGCCAAATCTCATAATTTCTTCTGAAGTCAGGACTGACAACAGCAATCGTTTTCTTAGGTTCTAGGGACTTTCTTCTCCTTCCTCTCCTCTCCCAGGCCTTTTAAAAATTTACTCCAATTGCTCTAGACAGATTGAAATATGTGAATGAAAATGGAAGGGAAAGAGAGAGCAAGCACAAAAAAATCATTTTTAAGCCAGCTTATAAGAAAATTGGAGTATGTTTTCAATTGTTCATAGCACATTCAAAGATGAATTTCAAAAATTTCTAAAGCCATTTTAACACTCAAATCTCTAGCTTATCATACTGCAATCTTTAAAAGAAGGCACACCTTTTCAAGTAGTTATTTACTTCTTGAAATGCAAATTTGTAAGAAGAATTCATTTTCTCCACCCGCAAAAAACCATGAAGGGCTTTCAAAAGCTGATTTACCTTCTCATTTATACAAGGTAATGCAGTATATTTGCATAAAACAGTCAAAACTTTTTTTTTTGTAATGTAATAGGTAGCTAACTATGTAACCCCTGCCGTTTTAAAAGACAGTCCCCTCGTTAGGAAACCGTTCAAAGTGACAATTTCAGTAACTCAGCATCTCTTTCTGGATAATTAGATGTATTATGAATATGCAGATTTCACACAGCTGATTGGCTCAAATGTATCCCATTCCTCAAGAACATCACATTCCCTACAAGCAACTGTATTAGCAAAGGCAGGCTGTCATCCAAACTTGTATTAAACATTCATCTGCCACACTCAAATAGAGATCACACCAGATAGAATTACCTTTGCCCAGCCTTCGTGAAGGTACAGGTGGATGACTATTTTACTACTGGTACTGTGACCCATATACATAGGATTTTCTTGCAGCAGATCTTTACAAAATCTTTCAGGAGGACAGGGGTGGAGATTTCATGCCATCCACATTATCTCAGAAAGTAAGTTAAATAACATAACAATAGCACCATCCAGTGGCAATATCCTCCCTTTAAGATATTCATCACTCATAAGGCTTAGAGTGAACCCACTGAAGCAGCTGTAAAACAGGTAAGTAGGGTACTTCCACTTCTAATCACAGTTTTTTGAGCTGCCAGCACCCCAAGAATATAGGAATCTTCCTAGGAAATGCGGTACTAGCAAAGAGTTTGAGAAGAGCAACTGCACATACCAATAACTGGGGGAAAAAAAACTGAACAAAGTAACAAAAGTAAGACTGTGCAACTTGTAAATATTGCAACATCTGTAATTCAAGTTTATTCTGATACTGAAACCTTCTAATATATTCACTGAAAGTTGAGAATACTTTTACCTGAACCAGGCTGCTTCTTATTGTTTTCTAGGCAGAAAATTATTTAGTGTCTTCTCAGTACATACTTTAAAATTAAAGACCCAAACAAAAAGACAACCCTGGCCCTTCCCACCAAAAAATACATTCAAACAACTGTACCCTGTATATTTTACGCCTGCTCGTTCCTCCCTCTAGCATTTTTATTAATATTCATTTAAGTTTTTCGCTTAATTTCTATTCACTCATTTGATGTCCTATTTCCTCAGAAAAACAAGTAATTTGTATTTTCAGGTACCAGAGGGGTGACCTTTACTCATGGTAAGCACCTGTGGCAGAGCCAAAGAAATCCCTTAAGACAAAAAGGGGGAAAAGGCTGTTGTACAGTAATTGCCAACTGCAATAACCAGAACAACAGAAATAGAGGAAGAAAGTACTGGTTTCTGAAAGACATTTGCAGGGTGTTTTTCTCGGAGTAGTAAATAGTCACAAAGTTTAATAGTTCAGTGTCCAACCCTTGACACAGGCACATCCTTCCAGCTTAGGAAAGATTCCCATAAAATATATCAACCACTAACACATGTATTTGGACAACGATGATGGCATGATTTTCTCTTCATTGTGAAGTGGTATATCCAGACACTATAAAGTTTTAACAAAGCTGCTGTTTGTTTCTAAACATTCCCATAGCTGCTGCTGGAATTCTAACCCAAAATTTTTTTCTTAGAATTCAAGAAATCTGTGCAGGACTGTGGCAACAGATGGGAATGGTAGGCTTATTCATCAATGCATACAGACTGATATATCACTGTTGCTGAGTGCTAGAAATGTTAGCTCAAGAGATCGCCTGCTTTAGTAAAGTTCTTTAAGTTAGTTCAGAAGTTTTCACCAAATTTGTAAGATAACTTGTTACTACAGCCTGAAAGCACAGTGTTAACTACTGGAATTGCAGAGCCTGTTTCAATATTCAATTTCAACTTAAAGCACCCAACATAGTTTTGCACTAGTGCTGAATTTCCCCAAATATTTCTTCCCATATAGTGGAAGACTGCGATTCTGCTTTCCTATCATTGATAGTCCAAATCTGGACCTGCACACATCCCGCTGACCTAAATCTAGGACAAGCAAGATAGTAGAACATGTGCGTATTCAGGTTTTTTTACACGGATATTAGAAATAAGTAACTGAAATTAATTAACACCATTATATTACCACTGTCTGTAGCTCTCTTGTTACTCCCCTCACAACCAGAACTAGTGACGTCAGTTAAAGAGACAAGGCCAGGCCAGGACTGACATACTGGGTGCAGGGTGGTTCAGATGGTCCACTGGCACAGGGAGTTTATGTCCATCACCTCCCACACACCCCTGCACTCGCCTGTACAATGTCTGTGTGTTTCAGCTGCTCAGCAGAGACACTGGCATCTGCAGCTGCAACTGCACCAGCTGACTCATGTGACCAGAAGGTACCACTGAACCCCTTGCAGCAGCTGCACTCCATCTGTGAGCACCGGTTTGGGCACAGAAGCTGCAGTGTGTGTCCACTTCTTGTAAACAAGGTCATCTGATCATACAGTCACAGCAGCGTCAGGGCAGGACAGCCCCTTCAGAATAAGCAGATGGCTCCACAGTTCAGGCACACAGCTCCTGAATGTGCAGCAAGTTTCCCATGCAATTTAGAGCCAGCTACATTCCCTGTTTGCTTTGGCCACAAATCCATAAAACTACAATCTTATCTAGTACAAAGCTTCAAGAACAAATCAATTCAGATGTCTGAGAGACATTTACATGATACAATGATTATTGAGCTATATAAGTATGTAGATCAGAAGATATTTCCTGGCAAGTCTTCAATGTTATTCATGAGCAGTAGGAAAGCAAAACTAACTTATCTCCCTGCAAATGCAAACCTGCACATCCATACAGGACACATACACTTAGACTGCTAAGCAGGGACTTCCAGATGTCCTGATTAAATCAGATGGTCAAGTTTAGGTGACCTCTTCCATCATACTACTGAAATGGCTTAAGTCTCAATATTTTCCTCACACTACAAGCTACTCTGCCTGCTCTATGTTTTTGCCTGTAGGGGTGCATGGGTGCATAGATGTACAGAACCTTACCCTAGCAAAAATACATGTGCATGTCCTCCTTGCACACAGCCTTGTCCTGCACTCTCCTGGCTCCCCCCACTCAGAACCAACGCCTTTTTTCCCCATCGCAATTCCTATGCATTCTGTAATCCATCTAACTCCCTCTTCACTGTCATGGGCAATAGTTCTCTGTTCCACCCTGCAAGCAAACTTTTCAGTGGGAATGAAGCAGCACACCATTACAAATTATGTAGTAAGATTGCACTGTCGCCACATGACATCTTACTATTTCCAAAGACCCTTAGAGGAGGCAAGACAAATATCTGCCAGGAATGACAAAGATGCATCTCTGGCTGGATTGGGGGATTGAAACTAAATGATCTCTTGAGGTCTCTTTCTACAGTTCTGTGAAAGGAAAGGCAATTAATGGGCAGCTACAAAATTATTTTCACACAAGCCATTTAATCTGCTCTGATAGATGACCACCTTTAAAACAGCAGAATTCACTATTCTGAGCACTAATTGGTACTCTTGGGGCTAGGCTTAACTCAGAAAAGACTGAATGGGCAATAGAGACTTATCTATTCTTTCAGTTGCTAACAAACGATACAGCTTATTTTATGTTTTATTTGTGGTGCTTCCATCTCTAAATGAGGATACTTTTAGAGCCAAATTAGTGAAGAGAGTGATACTGCATTCACTGCTTTGGAAATAGAATATCTGATGTGACTCTGCCATTTTTATAATGGGGTAACATGTAGGCATCAGTGGAAATTCTCTGGCAAGTCAATTCTAAAGATATCACTAAAAAAAGGCTTTAAATGAGAAAATTGAAGTCCCAGTACAGGAAAAATATACACCATGCTATTCATTGTACACAAATGTCAGAACAACAGGACTATGCTACAATAAAGCTCATTACCTGACTATTTAGGAAAAATGCTGGCATTACATCCTATGTTTCTCATAGAATTATGAAAAAACAATACACTATAAATATACATACTGTACTAATTTAAACAGAGCAGGCAAACACAAGTACCATGAAGAAATAAGTTCTATTCATAAAATCCTAAGAGTTCACAAAAGCCAGAAGCTATTCAAAAATCAAATGAAATGTGTCTGCATTTTAAAATTCAGTTACAGTTTATCCTCTGTTACAGTAATTTTTTTTTCACTAAAATGCAAAAATAGTGGAAGTTTAAATTCTCCATCTACTCTAAGGTTTATCAAAAAAAAGTGCAAAGAACTAAATAATGAATATTTTTATTCTCTTTGGCATTGGCCAGCAACATGTTAAAAACTAGAACAAAACCAAAAATCCAAAACACAACCCAAAACTGAGTTTACAGAAGAGATAATTATACTCTTATTCTGGGTTCTGCAATTTCACCTTACCAGTTAACATAGCAATCTGAACATGAAAGATGTTTGTGGTCTGCATTACAAAAACCCCCCCCACAAACCCCCACCTTGCTGAGGTGTATCTCATCTCAAGCTCACTTTGCGTGGACATGAAATACACATTTCTTACCTTCACCGGTTTTAAAGAGCCTCAACCAATGTGATAAGCCCCCTCACCTCAAGCTTAGAAATGTTTAAGCAAAAAGGTAACAGTGCACTGTCAGGTCCTTTCAAGTGGTTAAAAGCTTTAGACGTTTTACACCTTTTACAACAAATTTCAATGAGCTGCCACCGAGGTGGCTGCTGCTCAAAGCACCTCCCCAGCTGGTGGCACACCCAGCACTGACCGCACCCTTTGCCCGGGCTTCCAAACAGCGCCTCCACTTCAGCAGCTTTGATGTTACGCCATTAAAATCAGAATTAAAACAGGATCTGCCACCAGAAGATTATCTAAGGTTCTCCTTCACATACAGTATACTTAAAGTAATAAAATTAATGTAATTCCATAAAATGGTTGGGTATTAGCTTTTATTCTGATCCTGGTGCTACGTCTAGAGGACTGTGAGGAAAATACATGTAAGAAATACAATAAGAGAATGGAATAAAAATCCCATGTTAAATTCTCACTCTTTATTTTGGAACATGCAGCTCTTGCAGTGTAACTTGCTGCTTGAAGTTACACAATTACTCAGATAGCTCAAAACCATCCCACAGCAATCTTTAATACATTCTCTTTCTAAGAGATACTAAAACAATGTATCTTCTAGGCTATTAAAAGGTTTAATTACTAATTTCTAAATTTTAGAAAAATCTCAAGTTTAGTGCTACATAGCATAACAGGAAGATTAATGCTCAAGAGACAGACCTCGTCCAATTCTAAACTTTGTACTTCTGTGCAATAAAGATGCAGAAACCTTAGCTACCTTAGCTAAAAAGCAGCAATCGCAGGAGATTTTTCATGCTCTGCAGCACAAGACTGCATCTTACTCTAAGTATGCACCCCATTCTCAATTGGAAAGAAACCACTACAGTGACAGAAATATGCAGCAGTATGGAAAAAAAAAATCATTCTGCATATTCAAAATTCAGTCTTCAAACACACTGGAGGTTGCACACAGTCCTGCCACTACTGCATGAGCACCACACTTCATCAATACCAGGAGTCAGTGAGGTTGAAACACTAACACCATTTTTTAATGTGTTGTAAAAATAAGAAAAGTGCCAACAAAAGTGTGAGGGAAGTCTCCTTCTTCTGGCCAATTATGTCTTACTGACTGCCCAAACTGCATTTGCTGGAAATGAACCCCAGGAGAACAGGAGGGTGCAGCCACCCTGTGCTGTCTGTGAAGCCTTTGCTATGAACGCTGGGTGAGTGGCAAGCTGAAGGGCTTTACAGGAGCTCAGATCACTTGAACCTTCCGAGTCCGAGAGTTCAGCTCAGGGCTGTGTGTTCTCTGCTCAGTCTGTGCAGGAGGGTGAGCTCAGGAACAGGCAGCAGAAGGAAAAATGTTATTTCCTTGCTTTAAAGCATGCATGTAGAGTATGCACTGAGTAACAGTAATCACTGTCAGGAATACTATTGGGAAGAAAAATAGAGTAACCCACCCTCATTAGCTCTCTACACAGAAGAACCAAATAGGTGGTCCATGTCAGCCCACCTATTCCTGCAGAAATTGTCAGAAAGGGTAAGAAATCATTATGAGAGATAATTTTAACTCAATAACCACTACTATGAGAGCTCCTGTAAGCGATGAAATTTGAGCTGGAATTACCATTTGGAGTATCACAAAACATCTTTCCCTTGAAGGATCTTTTGATATCTCTTCTGTACCACTTATAATACGGCTGTGGTAATCAAAGCAGATGACACAAGAAAACTTCTATTGAAGGTAAGGGAAGAAAAACTAATATATGAGATTAAGAGCAAGACTACAGAAGAACAGTGAATCTGACACTAGGAACTTGTAAGCAAATGACGTTTCAATCCTTTAGCAGCTGTTTTTACACTTCATATGCCACATACATACAATATTTTGGATTCTCCATTGGCTTTCATATCCATCCTTCTCTTTCCCCTGCAGTACTCCTTCCCACTACCATGGAAATGCTGTATCACACAACAGCCTCAGATAAACATCTCAGGCTACAAACCCAAGCTCCCCAGAGGAACATAAGCCTCATTCTTAACTGCCA
This sequence comes from Oriolus oriolus, assembly GCA_013400235.1. Lineage (NCBI taxonomy): Eukaryota > Metazoa > Chordata > Aves > Passeriformes > Corvidae > Oriolus > Oriolus oriolus. Next base: position 2,763,858 of record VXBT01010684.1, read on the forward strand.
ACCTTCGGTTATCAGAAGTTTTCTTATATTTTACATCAAATAAGCACTGTGCCGTACAAGAATGAATTGACACTGATTGCCAGGAGCTGTTTAACAATAGAGACTATTCTAATAGAGCCTTTAAAGCTACATAGCAAAGCTGGGCTTTAATATACTATACACACAAAAGAACACGAACAGAGACAGGAGGCTCAATTAAAACACTGTACTGATACACAAGCACAGTTTTAAAATACTGATCCAATCTGCTAACCACTCTGTACAAGTATTGTGCAGATTACTTATTTAACATCTCCAGCAGCAGGATACAAAATGAAATTATACACTACAAATAACACTTGAAGTTTTTTATTTTAAATTTAAGCAGATGTAAAGACTGTTCCATGAAAGAAAGTAAAAGTATTTCTGCTATGACTTATAACTTTAACTTCTAGAAATCTTATGGAGGATTGCCTGTTACCACGAATTTCATGAGCAGATTTCTATACTGCTAATTTGCATTGGTGCTGTAATTCAAAATAATTGCATGAAGGGTGGACACACAGAAAAATAAAGGGAAAAAATACAGAGGGAGGAATCTTTAATAGAAATTCTGTAGCTAACCATAAAGTATTCTTTTTGAGCATCTGACTCAAGCTTTTATGTGTACATATATATATACATATATATCACACAGAACTGATAAAACAATTCTAGAGAAATCAAACTGCAATTTAAAGTCGTTTCTACAGAGGGAGCCAACAACTCAAGGAACTGGATTAAGAAAACATTCCAGATCAGCACAGAGTTCTTCCCAACCATCAAGCTCATTCACTACATTTACAAGTTTTTCAGATATCCCCAGCACATCATGCAGATTCTTACTCTACAGAATTCCCAAGCATTTAATGCAAGTTTAATTAAAGACATGCTTAATTACGTGTCATGGAACAATCAGTACACAACAGAATTTTATTTGCTTTGAGAGAAGGTGGCAATTTAAGAGACTGGTCATTCTGAGTTACTATTTATTCATTGAAAATAGAAGTTTAAGAGTTTTCCTTTATAGCAATTCTAAAAATATTTGATTTTGTAAAAATGAATATCAATTCCACACTAGAGATTTTTATTGAAGTTTTCAGATAAAACTCTACACCAGGAAATAGGTCAGTATGATACTTGATCAAAAGAAAAAAAGAGGAAGAAATCTAAAATAAAGTTGTGTAAAGATGAGAGCTGGCAAGTTCTTTCATGAATCTGGGCACCTTGTTATAACTGCCATAACAGTTTTCCACATTAATTCATTGCCAAATCATATTTCATAATATATTAATCCACTCAAATGTAATTACAAGTGAGGTATATTATATCAAGTAACTCAACAGCTGTGACAGGTTCATGTATCACTTCATCCATACAAATCACCTGTACTGTCAGCATATGTTGAGAAGGCCAACAAAAGATTTAAAGCTTCATATTTCTGATATTTTATTCTCTCTTTCCCCCACTTCCACAAACAATTTTCTGCCCTCTTTTTTAGGTTTAGGGAGGAAGAAGGTGGATAAAAACCGAAGGTATTTTAGAGAGACTTAACACCAACAGGACAAATCCTAAACCAAACACATAGGGAAGGATTGCTGCGAGTGTTACCGCAGATAAACTGCCCCCTCTAGTGGCACAGAACACCCGGCTGTTTCCAAAAGCAGTAGGTGGACAGTCGCGTCCCTTTGGTGACCCCAGAATTCCCGTCTCTCTGCCTGCACGCTGAACTATCAATGACACGCGGTTGCACAGTAATTGTGCTTGGGGTCGAGTCCCTCAGCTTCTGCACTGAAGTACTGTGACAGGCAGTGACTAACATGGGGTAGCCTCTCCACCCCAAAATACAAGGAAACTCCTCCACAACATTCCCTTGACGTGGTTCTAATCCCTTCGACATCCTCTAGCTCTCTTAACATACCCAGACGACTTCTAAATCCCTACTGTAGATGCCTCTTCTGTTTCCAAAGCATCAGAGGCCCTCTGTAATCCCCAAACACCCCAACTATGACTCCAAGATTGACCCTCCCACTTAAATATCTATTTATATTGCCTAAGCAAAACCAGAAAATAGACAGACACCACCTTCTGCCAGGTGTTACAGGTAAATCAAAACTCCATCAGTCACCCAAATAGCTGTCCTCAAATTTAAGAGTCTCCCTCTCCCTTGTTCAGTTTCACTATGAAAAATAGCAAGTATGCAGGTAAGAATGAAACGCCTAAATGAATCCCTCTCAGCTGACCTGCAGCCGAGCAATGCACCTACCCTCCCTTCTGACCAACACATCAAAAACCAACTGAAGAGAAAGAAAGCTGATATTTATCTTCTTCCTCTTCCTCACTTAATGGCCCTGATCTCTGTAAAAAGAAAGCTTATGAAATCAGAAACACAATGCAGATGCCACATTTCTTACTCTCTCCTTCAACTAACTTTCAAAAGTGTCCCATCATGGCCAGAACTGCTTAAACAAAGCAGTTTATAGAACTGTACAACCAGCACTCAGTCAAAGCTGCACTAAAACAAGTGTTCTGAAGCATTGCTTACAGACTCAGTGGTACTACTGAACACCAAACAATTTTTTTTAAAACTCACAATGACTGTATTTTAGTCACCTATTCATACAAGCTAGCCAAGCTACCAAAATTTTGCTAACAGCCCCTAGTTTAGTAAAAGAAAACATTAGTAAGAAACTCCCAACTCCTCCATCAACACTTACTCTAAACAGTGAAGATGGACTCTGTATTAAAGCATTCCTACTTTAATATCACTTGCTGCAGCTACCTTAAATTTACTCTTCTAAAAAACTTTTGATGTGGAACCATAGTAAAATAAAAAAAAAAAAAATCAGCCTAGGCAATAGCATACACAAGTCTATACTTGGCTAATATGACCTTCAGTTAAAGCCATTCTGTCCAATTCTGAGAATTAAAAATAGAAATGACTCTTGTAAAAGGGCCATACAAAGGGTCAGGAGAAATATTTCCATTTGTCTCAGAGTTTATATTTTTTTATTGTTCTCAGAAGGAGAGAAAATGTATGTAACATTAAGGCCTCACCAACCTTATTATGTCCAAGTTTCCCTAGCAGTCCTGCAGGACTGAGTTGAAGGGGATTAGTTGGGTTAGGGAAGGTGGGAAACATCTGCAGGACATCCCTTGAGCCACAAATGCACAGTTCCCTTGTAAAACACCCATGCAAACTGAAGACACTGCTGCTCCCCCATCTTTGTTATTCCCGCTGCAGGATAGCAGACTCACCACTGAAAACAATATGTTGCTCATCTGATTCATCACAACCGGGGCATGGCTTGGCTTGATCACCACTTCAGATGGCTCTAACTAATCTGCTAATTCTACATGGAAACAGGTTGAGTTGTGGGACAGCACCCCCCACCCTTCATGAGGTACCTTCAGAAGATGATTGGTGCGGGGAAGGGGGTAGATGTTTCCAGCTGAATTCTGAAAAGAATGCATATATGCACAGGCTTATCAGCTTTAGTGATAATAAATTCCTGTTAGACAAAAGAAGTGCACACAAAATGAAAAGACAAATTTAGAAGGATGCTACAGTCAAAGTAAATTGAAAGCAGGAAAAAAGAAAATGTGATCTTTCATACCTTAGCTCTTAAAATAGAAGTTAAGCATGATGCCGTGCCTGTAAACCAACGCCAGTCTTAGTGGCTGTACTTATCTAGAGAGATAAGTTATCTCTCTAGATAACTAAGACTCACAGACTAAAGGATCAAGCCAAGTCAGGGTAGCAGTCTCAGTCACCTTTGGAGATAAGGCATTCATTACTGAACAAAATTTACATTTTTATGAACAACAACTACACAGAAATGATCTCTGAGAAACTGAAGGACAGTTGACAGTCAGATAAATCACCATGATATTACTAGATGAAAAATGCCAAAAAAAGTCTTCTTTACTACTAGGGAAGAATATAAAAGCTGCTGACACTTCAAAGACTGAGAGATAAATTATTTTAAGTAGGAGGATTTTGGTACTGAACAATAATATGTAGAGATTTGAGTCAAATTTGTATTTGACTTAAAAACATTAGGACAAGGTCAGGAGAACACCTTAATTATGAGGGCACTGTACATAAGAGTAAGTTTATAACCAAACCAGCAACAATTACCCTGGTGGTAAGTTGTCTTGCACATTTCCTAGAACTGGCATTTCTTTTAAATATAAAGTCGACTTAAACATCAGAAAAGTTTAATTAACTATCTCACAACTCATCTATAAGTTAAATCAGGGAATTTAGCTTGAAGGACTGAAAGCACTCCAAAGTTCAACAATGTGTAATCTGTTGTATTCACGTGGTCCAAGAAGAGTACATAGAATTAGAAAAGTTCCAAAGGTCTCTCCTGAAAAGCAACGTGACACTGACCTACAGGAGTTCTTCCCTGGTCAAGTATCCAGTGATATTCAAGATGACAAGATCAATGGCAAAAGCATGTTCAACCTCTTTCATTATACCCAACAATATATAAATAATCTCAGGAGCTAATGCAGTGTGTACAACAAAACACCAAAGAAGGGTTTCTGTTACAGCTGATTCATGTAATAAATCTTGAGTTTTACTGAATTTTCTGTATTAAACAAAATTTAATAAAGAACTAGTTTAATAAAATTAGTTCAACCCTCCATTTAGGAAGTGATAATGTTGTAAACAGATCAATAACAAACATGCAATTAACTAATATGCAATATACCTAAAATAAAAAGCTGAAAGAGGATTTAACTACTTCAAATGAAATATCTCACATCAAATGGTCTAGTAAGTATCTATCGAGCAAATAAAGCTTGTGTACACAGTACAACTTGTACTGCCCAAAATACAGACCTGTATGTGATTTCACTTGTGTTTAACCCCTCAGCATGCCAGTACTTTTAACACTTCTAGCTTATAGCATCCAAAATGGGTTAATCATAGTTATGCTGTCCATAAGTGTTCTATCATTAGGGGGTGTGGTCTGCATAAAACCAATCTTATCTATCCATCAAAGGCAACTGCTGTTGCCTGTCTTTTGCCTGGAGCTTAAGCAGTTTTAATGTCACAGGTACATTACCATGATGTACTAACTTAGGTTAAATGTCTTTTTCCATCCTCCGAAAGAACACAGGACATGTCGTTAGTAATTCAATCACTAAGGCTTTCAGAAAAAATATCTTTTCCAGAGGAATTAAATCCCTGTAACCAGAATGTATTTTTACTGCTTGAAATCTGTGACCTGACTGAGAAACATCCAAACTTTTAACATGACAGCTATAGATATGAATTCATCTGAAACAGGTACATTATCTTACATGAGGATAAACTGTGTAAGTCTTTTGGACATATCATTAAATAATGCAAAGTAATGCTAATGTAGTAATGGAAACAGACAGTTATGTGCAAGAGCATTAAGTTTAAAATAGTAACCAAAAAAAATGGTGCTCTTCTTATATGTAAGCAGGCAGATGAACACAAAAGGGACCAAATTCCCCACTATCTCTACCCTGAAAGTAAGAAATGTGAAAGTAATCCTACAAATCTGTATCTAATTTAGAAATGAACATGGGCATTTAGCATGAACATTTAAATGGGGGATTTAAATTGCATTAGTACTAACCGCAGTTAAAAGAATTTTTAAACGAAATTAACGAAAAAATATTTTTAAATCTCTTTCTGCAACAATTAGTTTTCAGACAAACTACAATTTACAGCAGACAATACTAAAGAGCAAAAGCTAACATTTTTGCTTCAGGTATTTAACAATAAGATACGCATATACATTAAAAAGTATATAGATAACATGCATGTATATCACCATAGAAAAGCTTACAGTTCTTTGTGCTTTTCCTCTGCCAAAATTTGGTCATTTGGCTTCAGCCCATACCTTGGAAAAAAAAGAAAAAACACAAAGCAGTTACTCACATGAGAATATAGCTATAAAATGGAGTTTTACAGCTTCAAATTATTAAACTATGCATTTGTTGATTCAGACATCTCAGGTATTGCAAAGACGGCCACAAAGCTTCCTAAAAAATTACTACACATTTATCACAGTAAATTTAATGTCACACAAAATTTTGCTTTATATCATGGCTTCAAACTCTATTGGATACTTTGGCTGACTATCCACCAAAAATCACTGCACTTCATATCATGAACCATACATCGATCTTATCACTTGAATCTGACAAAACATGAAAGGGAGGATTACAGACAATAGAAACACTTAATGTGGCTGTAGTGTTTCTCTCTGTACCAAATAAAACTATTAAAATAAATACCAAAATAATTCTGAAGAAAAAAATATACTTTAACAACAGGTTATTTAGGAAAACTTCTGCAGACCATACAAGCAACTTCTGATAAAAGTGAGTGCTTGAGAGAAAGCAACTTTCTTTGCCACCTTAACCTAACAGTTGATTTAACAGAATAGGTTGCCAGCACTGCCTGATCAGAGGGAAAAAAGAATGCAGTCTCTGCCAGGACAGCCTACTGCCAGCCATGCTGCAGCCTGCACTGTCACTCACCTTGGAAAACCTTTACAGAGTGACCTCACTTTTGTTCTGCCTCAGAGTAAAATCTTCAGACATCTCAAAGTATTCCATAATCACCATAGTATTCTGTGCAGTTTGGGTTTTTTTCTCTTGGATTTGGAGGGTCGCTTGGTTGGTAAGACAGTCATTCATAATGTAAGCAGCTAAAAGTCAAGTGTTCATCGGACAACTCTGCAAACAGCTATCTGCTCACAGTGCAGAAGGTTCCCACTGTGCCTTTGCCCTCTGTTTTTGTTCCTTGCTCCAGACAACTGCAGAACCATAAATTATTCCTCCTGAGAAAAGATTCTAGTCACCAACAACTACATTCAAGCTATCTTGCAAAATGATTTTTGTTAATAATAAACAGGCAAAATACCCTTTCTCTATTCCTTACAGCATTTTCTGATGATACGCTCTGAAACCCGTATTTCCAGCATCCATTTAAAATGCAAGCACCGACGCCGGACACATTCTCAAGCTCACTAGTGCTTGCTGCATTCAGAGGTACGAGACACTGACTGACTGATTTTTCTTGTTTACAAATGCAGAGACTGCCCCAGGTTATTTCCTACAGTATTATGCTGACTTGAATCCATTTATCCACCTTGCCGCTAAATCCTTGGTGTAGACACTCCTAATCAGGATACAGTGCAGTTCACCCATGTTCTCTTTCCAAGTGCAGGGCTCACATTTGACTCTGGGTAAGCAGACTCAGGTCACTTGCTTTAATTGCCCAGTCTTCTTCATACTTTACCATCCCGTCAGTCTTTAAAACACAAATTTTAACTGTTACGACCTTACATTTACTTCCAGTTCAATGCTTTCTGTAATCCATAGTATCAGGCTCTTCTTCTTCAATGAAAAAGGGTCTAGCCCAATACCAGTCTCTTCATAATGCTGCTACACTTCCCCAATATCTTCATTTGTCTTGTCTTAATAAGTATTTCACTGATAGCAAATACTCATGTATCAGAGAAAATGCAAGGAGTTACCAGGAAATTCTAAAAGGAACATCTTTCAAAAGTGAAAGGACACTATCTCTTCTTATGAAACTTGCAATCTGACATAAAATGAAATCAGGTCTTTGTCCAAAGGATTTATCTGTCATAGACAGATACACTAATGCGCAATCCATTTTGCAAATGGAGATCATTTTGCCCATTAACAAATATACCCACAGAAAGTCACAGACATTCTTCACTAAAAATTAAGCTGCATGCTTTTCCTCTACCAGTAGTCAGACTACTTCAGCTTCTCCTGAATACAATTTCGTCTCCTGAGAATATAGAAATAAAAATCTATCTTTGAGCTTTCCAAAGCTTCCAGAATCCTTGTTACTGCACTCTTTTTTTAACCACAATTTCACCCCCACAGTTATTTAGAGAGGAAAAAACCCAAACAAATAAAACTTGTCACTACTTACTCAGCCTAGTAAGTCGGCTACTACAGAAATCATGTAACATAAGGGGAATGCTGTTCAAGAGATGTGTGATTCTGGGCTGTGTTACTGACATACCACAGAGGGGCTGGGAGGGACACAGTTGATGCCCCTAAGGTTGGCAGATTGGTTCCTTTGGTGAACCTTAGCTTACATAACCTTTTTCACCACCACCACCACCTTCTTTTACTCTGAAAACCATTTCTTTTAAATATCCTTCCTTGATCCCTAAAGACATTGCTTTGATAGCAAGTTGTCAAAGAAAACTTCCCCCAAAGGGACATGCTTACAGAGTTCAAACTTTTATCAGTACTTCATGCATTAAGATGTATATTGTATTTCATACACACCTGCTGAACTATTTAATAAATTTAAATGTGCAACTGCCCCAGTGAGCAGTTTACATAGTATTTTCCCAACATGTGCTTCATAGGCAAGATTGATAAGCACCAGTTGGGTCTTCCTAACTGATGAAGGTTAGACTTGTTACAATTTCTGTAAAAAAACATTTAGGAGCTAACAATACTAAGTGTAAAATTGAAGCTAAAGATAAGCAGTCAAAAAATTTAAAATAAGGACATCTAAACCCTCTAAGCAATCAGAACAACAAATTGTGAATTTATTATAGATTTAATTGCCTGGTATTAAACTAGTGAGTAGAAGAGAAGCATATCTGCAATGGAAGTCAGCAAAGGAGTGATCACAACTTCACTTTTTTCTACTCTGAAATTCTAAGTTCAACACATCCTAGAACATTATTCTTTTCAACAATCCAGTAGAAAACTGTGATGGTTTCAAAATGTTATTAGTCTCTTCAGCACTGCTTGAGCTCCTATTTACAAAAAGGGGGCTTAAGAGTAAAAACACGCAAAAGGGTCTACAGCCCGACTGTAGGTAAGTGTCGAAACACACTGCACTACCTTTCAGAAATGATACATTTAAGCCCTTTGTCCTTCACAAACATTTAATCTACCAGAAGAGCAGCCAGTGTTCCAGACACCCCCTTCAGAACAGCAGCTGTCCATGAAGCTGGGCAGCAAAGAGTCGGGACTCCAGCAATTATCACAGTGCACAGCTGCCCCTGTGCGCGGAGCTGCGCAGCTGCCGCTGCCGATACGCACGCCCGGCCTCTGAGCATCGCAGCTGATGGCTTCTGACAGCCCTACAGTCACTGCACCTTGGGCAAAACTTCCAGTTCTCAGAGCAGCTTCTTCCCCAAACTCAACTCCTTATTAAGTTTCTTAAGCCATAGCACCTTGGTTTAACCTCTACATGTCATTGTGCCACGGTCACTCCAACATACCCTATTCTAATCAAAGCTTAAGTGTCCTAGCTGCAGATAGGTGCTAACAGAAATCATAATTCTATCATCCATCTCTAATGACAGTTTAAATTATAAGTTTCACAGTGCTACACATTACTTTTTTCAAAGTAATTACTTTTTTCAAAGGTTTTTTTTTTTGTCAAGGTAATTTTTTTAGACAGTATTCTTTCTGACCTTACAAAAAGACATGTTTACACATTTAACTTACCAGGACAAATGAGCAATCTCACGCCCCTATATCTCACCAAGAAACAAAGGCCCAACAAATTACAAATTCACCATTATATAAATCTTAAACATTTTTCCCTTCCACAAGCCCGGAAATAAAGTAACAGACTCAGACTAAAACATTATTGCAGGCATTCTGAGGACATGGTATTGGGGAGTCAGATGGTGTCAAGGAAATTTGCTCTAAGTACTGCTAAATATACTCTATGAAAAAAACGCCAAGGCCACTTGGAAGAGATTTATTCCAACAGCTCGAGGTACGACTCTGACCGGTACATTCTATTTGGTTACAGTGCTAAAAAAAGGTGGTATATTCTTCACTTCTTCATGTACATGACTCGCCTAGCATTCACCTGCAAGTTTATCATCTCAATTTCAATTTCTGCAGAAATGTATAATTTTTATTAAATGCCTGCTTTTCATTTTTAAAGCATACCAGAACTTCCAAGTTCAACTTGTGCAATACATTTTAAAGATCCTTTTGAATAGTACTCCTAAAACTCCAGAAGTTTTTATTTCCCAGCTCCTAATACAAGAGAGAATGAAAATTCATGTACTTGGACAGTAGTGAGCATTTTTACAATAATGTTTTTAATGTAACAAACAGCCATAAGGCACAGTCCCCTTCAGGCAGCATCCAATTTCACAAAGCCTTAATCAAATTAAAAAGAAAACACAGCCTGCACTAAATATGCACTGCTGATAAACTCCAAACATACATCAAGTTCAGATTTGCTCTATCAAGAATTTCCTGAAAAGATGGTAAAATTCACCTGTCCAAAAGTCCAAATTAAAACTGGTGATGAGCAAACAGGTTTAGAAAATGGCAACAGATCTTCATAGCTTGAAAATTAAGTCACCTTTCAAAATTTCTGACTTGAATCCATCAATCTAAGCAAAACCTTCTCTAGAAACAGTAAGTAATAATTGCACAGATATCAAGATGAAAATCAGCACACACATATACATGCTGCTCAAGCCAGAACAGCCAAGATGAAATGCAGACTACCCACAAGGATGTACAAAAATCTGCATGAGAGCAATATTTTGATCACTATTTTCAAGAATACTTGTGGCAAATAAGACACTAGAGATGAAGGTATTTTTCTGCGTTAACCATCAATCTGAGTAGTCAGCAAAACAAAACTATAGTAAAACTATTTCCATAATACAAAGCTGAGACAGTAAAGCATTCCCGGAAGCCCTAAATATATATCTGCACAGACATTCCTCTGCTCTGCTTGATGTACAAATAAAAACAAACTTCTTGCCTCAGTGCATGGCTCTGACTAACCTTGCTCACCTTTAAACGCACTTGGGCTTTGCTATTCCATAAACTTATTGTATTTGACATGCTTTGCTGCACTTACTGCTTTAAATATTCCCCAGATTGATTAAAAAGTCAATACATGAAAGGGCAGATTTCCAATGTGTTCTTTGAACTTTGCAGAAAAGTCATCAAAAAAAGGAACAGAGTGTGACTTCTCCATCAGGCACCCAAAGTGCATTGGTTGCATTGAACTGGACAAGACAAGTAGATTTTATTTATACTAGGCTATGCTTCATCAATAAAAGAAGAAACCTTTTAAGACAAAGTCCTGCAGAAGCATTTCTTCATAAATTTTTAAAAACATCATTAAGGAACTTTAAAGATTTCCCTACAGTCTTATTGTATTTTAGATTAATCTAAAGAAGGTTGCATGAGAATGATTCAGCAATTGTGCTGCTTCAACTTTCAAGTGATGTTAAGGCTACCTTCACTAGTCAAAAAAAAAAAAAAAAAGGGAAACAGTCCTTTTTCTTTTATTTTTTCTTAATTATTAATCTTGTCAAAACTAGAACAAGGCATCTTTGGGATATCGTGTTCACATGTCCTCTTTCAGAGTATACTGACTGATTTCTATGCAGTTCTCACATCCCATGGTATCTTTCAGGTCAGAAACACAGCCATGAGCGAACCTGCTACAACAGTGTATCCTCATGAGCATTTACAGGCCAATGCACACAGCAAGCCCAGCTCACAAAATATTTCTAACGCATAAGATTTATGGGGGATGGGTACAGAAGGTCAGCCTGTTTCTCAAGTTCCATCTGCAATTTATCAGACAGAATAAGTAATGCTGCCTTAAGTGCTAACTCCATTTCTTCTGACTTGATCTATACAGAGATCAAAAACTCTGGAAGGATCAGGAACTCAGTAAGGAAACTGCTTTTCCGACAGTAGCAAAATAGCACTTGAAGTATTTCTGCATTTTTGACAAGGCTACAGCTGCTTAGAAATTTCAGTTAAGTCTAATGTGGCCTTACTCTTCCCATTAGCCCAGTAATCTTTTCCATGCACACAAATACAGTGAGGACCATGACTTGTATGTGTTTGGATCACTACTTTGACCTTGCTAAGCCACACTCTAGGGCTGAGAATTTTCTAAATCCAGATGAAAACAAAAAATCCACAACCCAGACCATACCTGGTGTGTAAACTTAGCAGCCCAATTCATCACGGATGAGATGACACCAGCTAAACCAAATTAAAGTGTTCTGTAACTGGCAGATACAAAGACCTTAGTTCAAATATTTGCCTCAAGACATCTTTTTTTCCCTCCATTAAAAAAAAAAAAAACAACAAACCAAACCCAAACAGTACAGGGCTTTGATTCATATTCTGAAAGTCTCAGTGTCTTGCCTGACTTGCACTATTTTTACTCCACCAGTTTAATACATTTACTTTTTTTTTCCCTGTAAATCTCATTGTTGCTTAGTCTCCCAGTTTCACCATCTGAAATGCACCACACTGTCCATTCCCTCAAAATTTCTCCCCATCTTTAACCTCTCTCCTATTCCGTAACAGGGCAGCTGGTCCTCCCTATCTTTTCACATTCCTTCTTGGACTCAACTTGACAGCAAAAGAGAGACCTTTTCTACACTAATTTCTGGGTATAGTGACAGCTGATCATTATTCATTGTTACTTAAGGATGATCTTGTAACAGGTTAGACCATTTTAGAAAAATTCCCTACTGAATAGATTCTACTTTGCTGACAAATATAAAAGCCCAGATTGTCATCCCTGAAAAACTGAAATATTAAAGACAGACTGTACAATAGCAACACAACCCCACAGAAAGCCTGCTTCCAGAAAAAAATCCTAAGTGTTACAATGGTCCACTTATACCAACAAAAGAGAAAATTGCCTAAAACCTTTTAGACACTCCTTTAGGAAAATATTAAACTGTGAGAGAATGCATAAATCAGATTGACTTTAACATGGATCAGTGCTAGACCCAATACTATGCCACACATTCATGAGTGATCTGGTGTTAAGCACAGAAGCTATGAAATGGAAACTCCAGTAACTGCTGAAATCCACAGATGACAGCAGACTGGCAAGGGTATGTCATGACAACAGAACACTCTAGTAGACAGTAAGACTTCAAAATACAAATACATGCAAAGCCAAATAGGTAAACTAAAAGCATAAAAATATGGGAAGGGGTAAAGGCATCCCACAGAGTAGTAACTTGGAGAGAGGAGAAACAAGGTGTTATAAACTTCAACTAACTCAACCCCAGCTTCCAACTCACATCAAGCATTTAAGACAGCAATGATATACTACAATACAGAAAGAGGAATGAGCGAACAAACAAAACAAAAATTAGCAAAAAGACCCCAGAGCGAGCTGTCAGCCTCACCAATTATTTCATTTTCTTCCATTTTCAGACAGGAAAAACCTGTAGCTAAAGTGTTGAGCTTCAGAAGAAGAAATGTAGGTGGGAGTAAAGCACACACCAGTGGTTGTGGGAAGATGACTTGAAAAAGTAGCAACAGAAAGTTAAGATACTTCTATCTTAAGATACTTCTATCTTAACCGTCTACAAAATGTAGAAAATAAATTACTTCAGAGAAAATAAATTACTTCATAGTTAAAAAGAAATACATTATTTCATAGTTATCAGTGACAAAGAATCAAGTTCAGTTTGGGAAATAGCAAGTACATTGACTGGCAGAGAATCACACTGCTTAACTAAACTAAATCGTCTGCTTAGGGAAGAAATGAACTGCAATTCAAATCACAGATACTGGGCATGTCATTTAAAAAAAAAATTCCAGACTTTAAACATTGCTATGGGAATAGATATGTCAGGGCTGACAGACTGAAGGACCATCTTGGAGAGCACATTGAGCAAATTTCTAGTGTTTTCCTATTTACTCAGCTCCTGCCTGCTATTATGACTGGAGTCTTATTTGGCATCACTTCCTACACAAACCTCTCTTTTTCAGAAAATAAAAAAATCGAATTTCTGAGTGAAAGGGATCCCAAAAATATCAGCAGAAAAAAAATTTTTACCACATTACTTATTATGAAAGATGGGTTTAAATATCAACCCATAATTAACCTAAAATTACACTACTGAAATCTAAAAGAAAAAAGAAATGCAGTTATTCACAGCATAACTGAAAGCACTTTGTTTCCCCTATTTATTGCATGGATATGATCACTAATTTAAATATAAAAATTACTAAAAATTACTGTACTAAAAGCACAGTTTTTCTGATTTTTTTCTTTCATCCTTGATCAGTGTTTTCCTAGTTGTTTCTGAATTATTCAGTGTAATAAGGTAAGACGCCCCACTGATAATATGGTTGGAAATCAGGACTTTAATCAGCTATTAATATTGTAAGACAGATTTAAAGGGCTTTTGAAATTGAAGTCAAAACAATAATAGGTTTAAATGATTAAAAGGGATTAAGAAAGCCAGGAAAGTTCAAAGCCTGTTAATCACCAGACTGCAAAAAACTATGATCATTTAATAGGGTCAGGCCTATCACTCTGGACTTAAGCATATAGAAGTGGCCTTGTCAAAACAGTTTCCTTAACTACAAACTAGGGCGCTAAAAATTTAAGACAGCTGAACACTTGCTGTATGTAGATATAGAAAAATGTTTTTCGGTCATAATTTTTTAAATATCTGACTATAAGCATCTTTTTAAAAGCTGTACACACTCTGCACATTTTTTTTTAATTGGTACTCCGAATGCTAGGCCCATTGCACTAGTAGAAATACACTTTGTTGACCTGTAGTAATTTTATCAATGGACAAAACATTAATTCAATTTGTACGGAACTATAGGTATTCTCCTTATAGACTGAACATACTCCGTTAGTATTATCCCTTTGAGCTTTGAATATTTAAGCCATTTCTTTAGTTTTACCAGTCTTTTTGCATTGTTTCTGTTCTGAAATGGTCATCTAGTATTTACATACCTATTTTCTTCAACCAGAAATAAACACTCATTTGCAGCTTAATTCATTTTATTATAAACACAATCCAGTTTCCACAATCATGTGTAAAGTTTTATTTGCATAAAACTTACTGAAAAACACCAACTAAAGTAACATATACATAATCCAAACTGAAGGGTTTCTGTTCTTTTCCTAGTCACCCACAATTACTTGCTATTATCACTTTAAAATTTATTGTTCAGACCAACTCCTACCAGTTCTACAACGGATCCTGTCACCACTAAGTACTGAAAATCCCCAAATACTTCCCCTGCCCCATGAGGAGCTCTGCTTTGAGAATTTTATATATATATATATATATATATATATATATATACATATAATTCAGAGAAGGCACAGTAGTGTGATTGTGCATGCGACCCTCAGATTTATAAATTCTTTTACTGATTTCTTCTAAATAAAGACTCCCTGTCTGCCATATATGAATAGCACTGCCAGCTACTCAATTTACACTTGAAAACAAACCCTTAATCGCCTTCTCAGGAGAAGGCAGATTTATAAAGCTATCAGGATGAACTTCAATAGGCTCAACACCTACAATAAAATACAGGTTAATACTTTGGACACACTAACAAAGGCAGTAAACATCACACTACTGCAAACATAAGACCATGTTGGGCTCCATTAACCTGAAGTACATTTCATAACTGAATTACAACTCTGTCCCCATACTAGATCTGTTCTATCTCTATCTCCAAAAGAACAAATGAAAACAGAATCTCTAAAATACAATTATTTTAGCATCTCTAGTACAAAGAAATAAATGCTACATCAATAAAAATCAATTAAGACAGAGCCAAAGACATTTATTCGCCAGCGAAGACCTCACAAACCACAGTCAGACCAGAATATTACCGTCAAGCAGCAAAATCCTCCAAAAGGAAGGAACTGCAAGTTCGAAGGCTGTATTAAATCTTGATTGATATTAAATATCTAACTGTCTTCAAAATGCTAAGAACTGACCTTTTAATCATTCATAGGGAGGCACAGAAAAAGACTGGTGTATCATATTTAATAAAAGCTACACTGTTCTATTTAGAAATGATAAGGAAACCAACATCAAGTCTTACATATCAGTTAAAACCTCTCCTATTTCTTTAAATAATCTAGTTTAAAATGTATTCCATTTTCTTGTTAGACAACTTCATCAATGCGTCTTTGTTTGTGACAGGCTAGGCTGACGTACTAATTTCATATTATTATTGCAACCTAAAGTGGTCTAAAAGCTACATCTCTCCCATCACCTTGGGTGTGTCTGCACCCAAGGGCTTGTTACAGGACAGTTCAGCTCACAGAAACTTAAATAGATTAATTGCCAGAGAATTCATGTACCTTAATTTACCTTCTCTACAAAATATTTCTAACACTGATTAGAGCAAACTGAAAGCTACAGACAAATGTTACAGCTACTGTGAAATTTCAGCCATGCTGAAAGAACATTTCCAAGCCATTAAAGTCATCAGCTTTATTAGAAAAAGCATATGGAAAATGGCAGAGAAGGCTTTCTTACTGCACTGAAAATTTAAATTTTATCCTGAAAAACAAAGGAGCAATACCAAGATGGAGATTTAGGGAAGTGTTCTTGAGAGATTAAGTCCTTGCTCTGCTGCTACTGGGGGATCAAACATACCGAGAACTGCAATTACTGCTTCTGGGAAGAACTGTTCCTCCCTTTTGCCCCAAGACATCACCACTGTTTAGTGTATTAATTCTTCACTCACAGTGGTACCTGCAACATCAAGTCCAGACATCCAAGGGTCTGGCAGAGGAAAAAGAGACTGACTGAGGTATTTGGACAGTTCCTGTCGTTTAAGAGCTACCCACTCCACATGAGTGTTTTGTCTCAGAACTGAGTGTAGATTACACACAGAACTTGACATTTTAACACTACTGCATGTAACATCACAAACACACTTACTGCAACCAGATTTGGGGAAAGGTCTTCAATCTCTTTTCTACACAGTAACTATACAAAATAAATTGTCAGGAGACACGTGAGATTCTGGAACACTTTGTCTCTTTTGCTGGGAAACCAGGGAAGTATTAATAGCAGAAATTGGAAGATTTACATCTGTAACTGCAGTTCTTGTCTTGAAACAGAACAGATAAGGCCTGGAGCCTTGTAGGACACTGGGCTTAACTTAATATTCACAGTTGAGACTGCATGCAGCCTTTACTTGGAGTGGTCTGGAAGGGAATTTGGGTACAGTTTCACTTCTAATGGAGGAAGTTGACTGTACATTTGGACACTACAGTGACAGCCTAATGTTACAGTAATCTTTATTGCCCATCTTCCTAGCAGTAGGACGTTTCTGTTATTTAAAAAGAATAAAACCCAGCCTCAACACTGAAGAAATAAATATACAAATTTATATGCTCCCCTTTACACTTTGTCCCATGCATCTCAGATTCTTGCATTGAAACTTAATCACTTTTGCTGTCACAAAACAAGGGAAGAAATACAAGGACAAAAAAATTACTGGAACAATCTGGTAAAATAATCACCAAAAATTGTTTAGCCATTGCTCCCTAGTATTCATGTGCCATAAACCCACAAGTTCCAAGTAGAACTAAAATGAAAATAATTTGTAAGCTAACACATTGAAGAGAGGAATCACAAGCTTGTAAAATGAAAAAAATCTGTCCCCAGCTCTGCATTTAATCTGAACTTGTAAGGGAACTGCAGGCTTCATAACATCCTGAAGTCTACAACACAACCAGACTTACGGTAACTTGGAATACTGATGATTCTGCCCTGACAAAAATAACATAAAAACCAACACTCAAACAACTAGTTTACCCTTCTCCAGCTCTTGGCTAAGGGAAAACAAGAACACCAGCAATTAAGAGGAAGACAGGCTGCCTCCACCCTTTCCCTGTGGCTACAGCAGAGACCACAAGGCCAACACTCCAAAAAGGAACAGGACAAGAAGCAGCAAAGCACAGAACAGGCCCAAGCGTGGTTCTGTGCCGAAAAACAGAAGCACAGGATCAGGGATCAGCAGTAGCATAAGCACCTCATACCTTAGGTTACAGTTACTGCACTTTGTTCAGGAAGAGCCTGATGTAATAGCAAGTTACTAAAAAGAAATGTTAACAATTAGTATTTAATTTCAAAAGGAAGGACAGAATCTCTCTCTTCTTGATTAATGTAACTTGGGAAGAAAAGCTACTGAGATTGCATATTGCCTGACCTGAACAAAGCAAAACTAATCAAGTAGTAATGAGCATTATCATTTCCTTAAATATCTAATTTTTTAGAAATTGATTCTTTTTAGAAAGATGAAGGTATTCCAACCACTTCAAAAATGCTATCACAAAAAACCCATCCTTTCTAAGAGATGACAGATCAATTTCATCTAGAGTAAAAAAACTGAGACTGTGTCAAATTATTGCTAATATTTGACTGGGTTTTTCTATTCTTCAAGTCACAAGTGAACAAACAATTTCACTTTATTACCATAGTAGGAAAAACCTCTCTAATCTATACTATCCTACTGGACATTTTGGGTTGGACAACCAGGATGGGAATGGAAAACAATATTAAAATCACATCCTAATAATTTGTAATTAAAAAGAATGCCTGAAACCATATCCAGAACATGAACCACAGTTTTTGTTTACTGTATCCTAAATAAAAATCAATCTTGTAATCGTGCAATCTGGAAACTCTAATATGCAAAGCTTCTCAGTACAAACAGGAAGTACCACTTTCCAAGAGAAAGTTTTACCACTGAGTTTTGGATGGATTCCAACTCTCTACTGACAAGACCCAGCTTTTTCCATCAAAGATATCTTCGGCAAGGGTCTTTTCATTTAATATTATTTCCTAATTAAAACCAGAGACACTTACTTAATTCATAGACCTCTTTCACTTAAAGCTCCTTGTTTGCATTGAAGAGGCAAATGGAACCCAGTATTTCATAATTTGCTTTTTAATGCAAGTCCTAAAGTTTTGTTAAACAAATTTTCACTTGCAAGCAAAGGGAAAATACAGATAAGCTCTGTGTGTGTCTGCCATGTGCTTAAGGTTATTCCAAAGAATACAATTAGTCCATTAACTAGACATGTTCTACTGACATGCATTAAATATGCAAGTCTTCTGAGAACAGGAAAAATAAAAGAGTAATTCCTGATTTACAGTTTATTACTAAACAAGTATTTAAGAAAGTGAAAACACACAATAAAGAGAAGAGTGGAATGTTTCCTATTCATGAACATCTTACATTCTATTTTACAGGTAAGTAAGTAGTTACCAGCTCCTCCATAAACATTGCTCAAGCCCTATATACCCTGAAAACATCACAGCTCTCCATGCAATACTGTCACTCCACAAGCAGATTTTTCAAACAGCCTTTCCTAAATGGAGCTCAACTAAATCTTTCACTCATTTAAACTACACATTTAACTAAATGCACTTGGAGATAGCATTAGGGTTGTAGAAAGCTTTAATTATGTTGTCAGGAATACTACCAAATTTATAGGCATATTAGTACTAAGACCTTCTTAAGACAGCTATCATTACCCTAAGTTTTTGCAAGCAAACACTGGAGTTTTTGTAATTTACCAGCAGTCAGATGATGCAACTGGGCTCAACAGTTTCAACAGTGTTCTAAGTTCAGACCTTGAGATTGTTTAAATTGACTTGTACAGATACACCTAAAACACAAGGTAATAATGTAACATTCAGCTTCTCTGCCAAATGACCCAATGCAACAGATACTTTCACAAGCAATCTTTCATAAGAGTTACTGAAACAATGGAACATTATACACCAAATTATCTTCTGCAGGGGGAGGAAAAATACAGGGGCAAATTTTCAGGGACAGGTTTTAAAGATTTTACTATGTACTTTCCATACCTTCATCACTGTATGGACAGTACATACTAAATCCAAAACACACAGCACTGTGACCCCTACTAGAAAGAGAATTAACCCTGTCTCAGCCAAAACCAGGACAACAGGTAACACAATTCCCAGCCCAAAGCAATACAAAAACCCATTAACCTCTCCCACAGGGCTGAGGAAGCAAGAACCTAAGTTAACACATTAATGAAACTGAAAAATCTGCAAGTCTGAAGGGGGTAGGGGGTCCCCACTCTAATCTGGCAGCAAAGCCCATGTTTGCAGCCTCTGCATTCTTTGATACTGCAGCCTCCTAGTACAGAATGACCACTTGTCCTTCTCATTTTTCAAGCTCACTTCAGCACGCATTTTCGGGGAAGGGCTTCTTTTGCACTGAAGCCGAGTTTGGTGAACAAAGAATCACCTCTGATTCTCTAAAAGCTATTTAGACCATTAGTCACTTCATGAGAGTTAACTGCATGAATGGTCTTTTGATTTTTTTTTTTTGCTACGGGAAGTTACAAAGGCTTCTGTTAGACAGGAGCAAAGGTAACAAAGTGAAAATGTTGAGAATAATACAAGCCACAGTTTATACAGACCAACCTAAATTCAACACAAGTAAGCAGAAGTTTTTTGTCACTGTCAACTGAAGCTGCTTCGTAAACATTTTCCTGATTTATAATCCAAATTCCCACAAGAGCAGAAAAAAGATCAAATATGTACGTCTTCTTCACTTTCATCATGGCAAACACTAAAATAGCCTCACACAAGAATATTCAATTTACCAGATGTCAACACTGTTCTGTTACAAAAGTTTGTGCTTAACTAGTCCATCACCCTCTGACTGTACTTTGCAGTGAGGAAAGGTAAAGGATGCCCATGCATCTTGGGATCTTCAGGAATGACCCAATCACTTTCAGTGCTACAGTCAAGTCGGCAGCACACTGCAGGAGATCCATATCCATACTTGTGAAATTATGGATCACAATGACAGCACTTCTTCCTTCACTGAGATACTCTCTTTTCATACAGCAATCATCACCACCACTCCAAAGATCCCATTCATTTTTCCTCTCCTGTTTCTTCAAACTTGTTTTTTCCAGTGAAGAGTAAAAAGAATATAAACCCATTTCTTGGGTTTGTATTTACACCAGTGTCACAGAGAAGGCAGGGAATAGAACTAAGGAGCAGATGGTAGAGGGCATGAAAGCTATTAAAAACGACAGATCTTTGGTGAGCATCCTCAATGAACTTGTGCAAAGATTGCCACAGATCCTAATTTTAGGGGGGGGGGCGGGAAAAGACCTAAGGAGAAAAATACTTGTCTGCTTGGACAACCAACAAGTAATCACCCAGAAACTTGTAATCCTGGACCATGATGGTGATAAAATAGTCAGTCTGCAGATTATAACTATAATGGAATTTGGCAGCCTAAGTAGTAAACATACCTCAACTTATGAGATCATGGCTCTGGTCAAGAGCCCAGAAATTAGAGTGAAATAAAGCAATATGGTTCTTTAAACTTGATGTGATAAACAGAACATGCATCATAATTTTCCCTTATATCTCCACTGTTTTTAAGAGTGTGGGCTGAAAGATATTTACATGCTTATACAGGTGCTGGCAATTACAAATATTTCCACTGTCCTCCCACTGATCAGTTAGGGAAGATACAAGGTTTCACATATTTAGAAATTTCAGGACTGGCACAGTAGTTCTGTCAACATCGATTTATCACCTTTGATTCTCTTCTTCTCCTCAGCTCCTGCAGTCATAGATCCAGCAAGAGAAGATTTACCCATGCCATGAAGACACGGAAGTGGAAATGCACTTGAGACAACAAGTAACGACCAGATCTCTAGAGCCTAAAAATAAACTATAATTAGGTAAGCTGAATTCAGTGTCAAAAACTGAATATTTGCAAAACAGAGTGCTCTAGGGAGAGCAATGGAACACATACCATCTCCTAACTTTTAGGAGTAGGACACTGGAGTATTTACAGGAGTCAGCAGTACTGTTTAGTGTCTTAAAATCTCATTGGCATGTAATCAGAATTTATTTGCCCATTTTAGCAGAGTTTAATATATGTAGTGTAGATTAAGTTATTCTTAAATGCATGTTACTGTCAGAAGTTAAAAGAGTCATTCCTGTTAAATGTCATGGGTAGAAGTGAGTACACAAAGAGCTTTAATGAATACCTGTTAGCAAAGTTATTTTCACAGATTAGCATAGCTATAGTTAGCAATTCACCCACAAAGCATTGATTTTTCTTCTATTCTTTCCCCTCTCACCCCTAAGAAGCTGCTCTCTGAGCAAGTATCTATATCTTGATAAATGAAAGAAAAACACTCTCAGGTAATGGAGTTGATACAAACTAAAAGGAGATCAAAAAACCAAAACAAAACCACATTTCTGATATTTCTTTCATGCAGATACTAAAAAAGCCCAAGGACATATGATAGACTGTATTTATTTCAAGACTTCTTTCCAGCTCTGTAAACAGAAACTGAAGTGGTTTGTGGTATCACCAGTTTTCAACAGTGCCATCAACATTGCTAACACTTTTCCAGATTGTCTCCCCGAAGAGATGCATGAAATGGGATCCAGAAATCAAAACCTAACAGAGGCTAAAGCTTCTCTGGCTCAGGTAATGCCAGACTGCTGATATGGTCTAAAAAGCCCAGATGGGCATGGTGAAGATCTGTTGTGATACAAATTAAAACCGCTTCTCCTACAGATATCCTTGGAAAGGCTTAAAGCCCTCCAAAACTTGTCAAGAGAGCAAAAGACTTTGGAGATCAGATTAAACTAAAATCCACTTTGAAAACAAAGTGACAGGGTTGTGCCCAGAACCCAAGCCAAAAATACACACCCAGCCCTCCAACACTGCTCATTTCCTCAAACCAGTATTACATGGCACCAGGCTGCTTAGAATCTGCCAGGGGTAGGACTGCATTATATATTTCTTTTCACGTTTATTTATAACATGGATTGTCGGCCAATTAAGTATTAAAAAGTGGTTAAAAAGGCCATTTCCTACACTTCCTTATGCAGTTTCAATTTGCACTTTCTTAAAGGAAGTTACAAAAATAAGCTGTCTACAGGACTCATTTTAATACTCTCATTTCACTGACAATATCTATTGATTAAATTTGCAACATCAAGTCCTTTATTCTGAACAAAGGTATTTAATCTTAAAACTGACTGTACAAGAGAGGTGGATAAACTAACAGAAACACTGTAAAAGTTAAATGTATAAAATTCTTATGGGTGTTTACCTAAACTCTTTTCCTATTTTCCAAGGCTACCTTCTCAAGTCAGAGCCCTGCTGGCCTGATGGCCCCATTAAACATTCCCATCCAGTAGGAGAGGTGAGAAACAGACTCCAGGTTGCCAAGATACCAAAAGCTGACACTACATGGCTAGAGATGGATGCACGTCTTGCTTGACAAGAAAAGAGACTGCAATGATCAACAATTTCTCCTTCAAATGCTTCACAGTCCTGAAATGTCTGTGTTCTTGCATCTCCCTGCAGCATGTGAATAGATAACTTTATTCTAGCAGTTGTTCTACAGCTACGCTTTCTATTTTATCTCCCTTCACAAGCTGAGGAAGCGTGGACATGGAGCAGAAACACTCTTGTGTTGGTTTGTTAAATGGACTTCTCTGCATACACTCACAAACAGGGAGAGGGATGTCAAGTCAGGTGCGTGAGAAGGTGAACAAGCTCCTCAGTTTTGAGGTTATTACCAGAGCTATCACATTACCAGCAGGCTCCCTGTGAAACTGCTGGGGGAAGACTGCTCATGGCTTTAAATAATGCAATACCCCACAAACGCATTTTGGCAGTAAAGAAATGCTCCCAGAGCATATGCTGCTCCAGGAGATAATTTAATTTGTCTGACAGGACTCAAATTTGAGTACGTAAGACTTCTAATTTTTAAATTAAATTAAATTCTGCACAGCACATTACATCCAGTGAAAAGCACAATGCACTCCTGAAGGATTTCAGTGCTGCAGTAGAGATCCCATCATCTCTTTTATGTCAGCAATTTATAAGGATTAGTTGGGTGGTATTGTTGGGTTGGGAGAAGGGCATTACTTATTTTTATAGACTGGCTTTCAAGTTATTTCAGTGGAAACATGAGGCAAAGAATTACACTAGATTACTTTACTTTTTTGAATATTCAAGATGCAGACCTGATTTCTATAGTTCCAGATGTTTGAATTTGACACACTCCATTACATTCTTGTCTTTTGTCTCCAGCTTACAGCATAGAGGCTTTCACTTAACCATACCTTTAGACAAAATTTGAGTGATGAAATATCGATGACAAAACAAATTATTGCTATTACTAAAAGCTGCAGAATGAAAGATTTGTGGCTGACAATATACATCCAAAAATACAGACTCTGCACCTGTTCTTTATTTGGTGATGTGAAATTTAGTTTTGATGCAGTATTCCCATTAACAAAATAAAGAACTATCAGAGAAAAAAATTATTAACACCTTAAAAATTAAAGAAAGAATTACAAGCACTCTGAAAGATCAAATCAACTTACAAACCAGAGAAGAAGTGGCAACAACAATAAAAAATTGAGCTCATGCAGAAAGACTTAAAAGTGCAATGGTATTTTACACCTCTGGAAAAGACAGATCTCTAAGCTGATTCAAGAACAAGTAAGCTTAATGCCAATTAAGCAATCCAGCAATATGGTTATATGGATGGTAGCGTAACAAGTAGGCTTAAGCAAGATAACAGACAACCTGATAAGAAGCAGTCCTGTTCTTGACTGATAAACTGGAATATTTTTTTTTAAAAAGCGCATTTGCACAATTTTTCTTGGTGTGTTGCAGAAATGGCATATTTACCCCATAGTCATCACTGAAGAAGAGTGCAGTAACAGCACATCAAAAGTAGCGTATGAAGATTCAAAAAAGAGCTACCTAAATCTTACTGAAATTGATGACTCCTTCCAGTTAAAGGCTAGCAAAGACAGCATGAGGAGACTAGAATAAATTGATTAAAAAACCACATGAAAACACTGAAGGTTTTCATAGATACCACCACCACCACAGTGTCATAGAGCAAGAACAATCAAATGACAGATACCATGCTGGCTACTTCCAGCATAAGGCCAGAATCCCAGAGATCAGCACAAACATAGTGATAACACAGGCAGGTAGCCCTCCATTTATTTATAGGCACCATTCTGGAAACAAAACTGACATTTAAAAAAAAGTACCAAGACTTACTTGTCAAGGAAGTCCTTGTCCACAACTGCACAGATATCAAGCAGAGGATTTCCCATTCCAAACAGGACATTTTCACTGTAAGAGAATCAGTTATTTCAAGTTAGCTTTGCGTTGGTTTATTGTTCCTAGTATATGTAAAGGCATTTTTTTATTACAGAAAAAACAAAAAGATACACGTTTTGCCCAGCACAGTAGACACATGGAGACCTGCCATACACAGAGTCAAATCTAAGTGAAGTACCATCCTACAGTGATCTTTGATCAACACACAGACTGCAATAACAAACATATATATTCTGTTAAACTGCCATTTACCCAGATAAAGAATTAGAGCTGCATGCCATGCCACACAGTTTTAAAGGATGACATTCAAGTTATAATACCAGCTTTTAGATGGGGGAGCATCACACCAGGGTATAAGAATTTCACTGAACCCACTCAGTTGTTGGGTACCAACAAATAATTAACAATTTAAGTCTGTTCTCATAAAATGAAACAAAGAGACTATGGAGTCTGCATTGTCAGCCACTTCAAACAGTGCAGCTGTCTACTGGTAGGATGTATGTACTTCTTAAGCAATTTGAAATTCATTGACATGACTTCTGTCACATAGAAAAAAGACATCAAAAATACTGTAGTCAGTATTTTTGAGAACGATAGCTTTAACTTTTTTTTTTTTTAGATTAATTCAGAAACCATGTGTTACATCTTCCTGAATAGCATGTACTTGGGTGATAATGCAGTAATACCAAAGGATTAGATATGTGGCCTAATGTCAAGTAGGAGTGAAGGCAGCTGTTCTCTAAGGCTACAACTACATCCAAACCCATCACATTCCCTGCCAAACTAACACCTACTGTCTCAAATCCGCAAGGCACACCCTTGCTCCGGCCACCAAAGGTAGCTTCAGGACGACCACCTACACAGGCTTTGCGTGGCCAGGTTTTGGTAGCTGGGGGACTACAGGGGTAGCTTCTGTGAGAAGCTTCCAGAAGCTTCCACCATGTCCAGAAGAGCCAACCCCTGGTAGCTCCAAGATGGACGTGCTGCTGCCAAGGCTGGGCTAATTAGAAATGATAGTAACACCCCGGTGATAACGTATTTAAAAAGAAGGGGGAAAAAAAGTTATCGTGCAGATGTAATGCGGCCAGAGAAGAGTGGGGGAAGAATGTGTGAGAGGGACAGCGCTGCAGACACCCAGGTCAGTGGAGAAGGAGGGGCAGGAGTTGCTCCAGGTATCTGAGCTGAGGTTCCCCTGGAGCCCATGGTGAATCTCATGGTGAAGCAGGATGTTCCCCTGCAGCCCGTGGAGGTCCACAGGGATGCAGAGATCCCCCTGCAGCCCGTGGAAGAGACCCACGCTGGAAAAGGTGGATGCCTGAGAGGAGGCCGGGAGCCCATAGGAGGCCTGTGCTGGAGGAGGCTCCTGACAGGGACCTGCAGACCCATGGAGAAAGGAGCCCACGCAGGAGCAGGTTTCCTGGTAGGACTTGTGACCCTGTGGAGGACCCACGCTGGAGTAGCCTGTCCTTGAAGGACTGTACTCAGTGGAAGAGTGACCCACGTTGCATCGTGGAAAACATGATTAATAACCTTGATACTGATATACAGGCAGCCATGCTTTAAGTATCCTAGTCTTTGTTGCAGCTTTAAAGGCAGGCTGTTAGAGCCCATTTCACTGCAAACAAAATGTGGAAGATGCTGCTTCGTAAAGATGGAGCCAGAAACCCAGCTCACTCCTAACGGGGATAATTAACATCTGCTTAGTAAAAACCTGTAAGACTGACTAAACACTTTTGTCAGTGTGACAAACAGCAGTGTTCTAAATAGCATAACCAAAAGTTACACCTGGCTAGAAGACAAGAAGAGCGAGAGACAGATGACAGTTCAGAAGACATAAGAATAAAGGGGATTGCAGTTGAAGTCACAAGACAGAACGTTCTCTCCACTGTAAAACCTAAATATTGCATAAGTAGTACTGTAGGACAATGAATGAAGTCAGAACTCTCCAAGTGTTGAATGCAGATTTGTCCCAAGCTATATGTTCCTGTACTTAATGTTTGCCTGATTCTCACACGCTGTGAAATTCTACACATCAATAGATTTATAACTACACTTGACAAAAAAACACATATCATGGATAACTTCTACATAAGACAAGAGCCAGCACTTAAGTGGTCAGTATGCCAGAAAACAGCAGCTGTACTTAGAAAAAAAAATCTGAAATACAGCTGACATGTTGAGGTCACCGCCTATGAAGAAGTTACTGTGTTCAACGGAAAAGCAAAATAGAAGCTACCAAACATTCAATGAGCTATGGGCTGCAGAACATGCAGGTCAATATGTTGGAAGCAGCACAAGAGCAACTTTGTGCTGAAGCTCTGTGAAGCCAATAACGTGTACAAACTCCTCATATGTCAGCAGCAGCACCCACTAGCACTTTCGGTGCCATTTAATCCAGGCAGCTCTTTCCACCATACATAAGTCTTGCACATTCCCAAACCTTCCTTCTCCCACAATATTTTATAATCATCTCCATTCAAGCATTCCAGAGGCTGTATGTAGGGTGCCATTTGGAATCAAGTTTTAAAAGTCAAGGTAGCTGTCATTAGAGACTAGTAAATGTATGTTCAGAAACATTCCACTGAAAATTCTGGGCAAACTCTCCCCAAATTCAGTATAGTTGTTTCTCACAACTAAATGTAGGACAGCAGAATTTGACAGCTTTTTAAACACATAAAACTTTGAGTAGATTAACTTTGATTTCTATGAAGAAATCAAGTTAAGTGTTATAAGCTATTTACCCATTTTTGCAAATAATCTAAACACGTAAGTTAACATATACTAATCTCTAGCCCTGTGTCTTCAATTAACACTTGTTTCTACATTTTTGGTTCCTTCACCTAGGTGTTAGAATTACCTAAGTCCCAAGATAGTAGAACTTCCATGCTTAAAAATATATATTAACATTCCATTGGGAAAAAAAAGAAAAAAAATCCATACACTTCATTTGTACTGGGGACTGGAGTTGTGCCTTTCCTGAACTGTCACTGCATTTGACAAAAATACCTTTATCAGTCTAAAGTCTAAACAATTTCTAAGTCACAAATTTTTAAAAGTTAACAAGCTTTGACTTGTTAAGAGGTTGGACTTGATCTCAGAGGTCTTTTCCAACCTAACTGATTCTGTGATCCCCACTGTGATCAGCATTTTCTAATATAAGCTTTGTGAAACTGGAAAGTCCTAATGTTAAAGAGGAAGACTCAACTGTGTACATTGTTAGCATGTTCAACTTGACTAACCCAACACTGGCTACATTTAGTGCAACCCAAATCATCCTTCCCTTCTTGAGGAGCTGCAAAGTTTCTGCACTGTTACACTATTGCACTTGCTGTGCCACAACATAAAGCTACTTGGCTTCAGTTTGCTCCTCAGTAAAAATTTTTTAAAATGTGCTTTTTAAAATCTCATGTACTCTGTAAAGCCACATAAGCCTCTGTAAAAGCATAAAATAAAACAAATATTTATGATTCTGCAAAATGCTAAATTTACAAGTATCCAGAGCAAAAAACTGAAGTATTAAACTGTCACATTCTCACCAAGCTGAAGGCTTTGAACAGTAGATTTGAACCTTATAGGCCTTATGTTTGCTGTTCAGCCACACTGGACATCTGCAGTGATTAAAATTTCAGTGATTATTTCCAACCAGCTAGGAATAAAACATAGTGAGGAAGCAGTAATAATTTCCTGAAATTTAAGATTTCACAATATATAGGTTATTTGGGAATACATCTCTGCAACAGACACAGAACACAGTTCTGCAGTCCCCAGCCTCCCTGACTCTCCCCAGACCCTTCTCTTTCATTGGAGTACAGCTACCATTCAAAAAGGATGTTCTCGTTTAATCCAACTAACCTATTGCAAAGGAATATCTGAATCAGCTCTTTAAGAAGCAGGTGACAACTCCTTCACCTGCACAAATTAAGGGCATATATAATTGACTATACAGTCAGCGTGTACGTGTGTATATGCACACAGACACACAGAAAGTACATATATTTGAACAAGATACATACTTTTAAAACTCTAAACTACAAATTAAGATGTTCATACAAATCTAAAAGTTGTTTGGACACAAAAATACACCGTCCATCTAGCAGGCAAAAATACAGAACAGTTAACTACAGAAAGCTTTGATGTAAATCACATTTACATTCTAAACTCTTGACGAACAGCAATATATTTTATGAGTTTGGCTTTTAACTTCAGACTAGATGAAGTGTGAGTTGCAAGCACAAGTTCAAGCAATGTCACTCATTAAGTATAAATAAATCTTCACTTGTTAATTAGGCATTTTGCTCAGTTATTACCAATATGACTGATTTCACACAAATGGCCAGTGTTTCACACCTTACTCTTATCACAAGTGGCAGAAGTAATAAAATAAAACCAAACCGGATAAAAACAAAACAACAAACCAAAACAAATAAGCAAAAAAGAGCCCGCAACATTAGTACTGAGCTACCCTTGAACCTTTTTTAAGAAGTCAACAAAATTAACAGCAACTGAATGATCTGGAAAGCTGTGCCTAATATCATGCTCTACTGCTGCAGGCATTTTTAAAAATATGGTCCTGATTCAAGCTGGCTGCTGAACATTAGCAGTACTATATCCAACTATCACACAATATTGTTATCATCTCATGCTGCTGCGCACTTCCGTGGAAGAGCAACATCAAAATATCAGTGAAAGCTTATTATTAGTTACTGGCACAGAGACAGAGGAATATTTTGGGCCTTTGGATACTGGCAAGTCAGAAAGCCTTAAAACATGACTGAGACATTTGGGTGCGAAATTGCATGGTGGCATGCTATATGCCTAGTCTTCCTTTTACAAATTTAAGATACGGTCTTGTAAGATCTAAAATGTTAGGATTTCTAAAGGGTTTCACTATGCCTTTTAAAGTAAGGCAAAACAAGGCATGTTTTAAGCCTGTTCTCAGCATATCCCTTTCAGTCACAAAGGAACAGAGTTAAATCCCATACAACACAAGACTTGAACTTACCAAAATTATTTATATGTGTACTTAAAACAGCAACAGTACCAGATTCATAGCACTTGACTAGCTATAAGCTCTCAGTTAAGAGCATCCTTCTCTCATCTCACTTACCCACGTAACATCATTAGAAATAGGATGATACTTACTGTTAACCATAACTCATCTAACACAAAAGTACCTTAGAACTATTATTCCAGAGTTTAGACAATTTTCTTGCATCACTGGTCAGCAAATCACTTTAGTATATAGACCTTAAACATACAAGGTGGCCTGCAGACTGCTCACATGCTTTCCTGACACAGGTCTTAATCAAAGACAATATTTAGCTAAGCAGTTACATATTTACATACTGACTTAGAGGAACAACACCTTCAGTGAAGATTTCATTTATTATGAAACTTTCGTAGTCTTCTAAAGTGACACACTCACAGGTTCCAACTTTGAAAACAAGCCTAAAAGCTTTGGCCTTACGTAAGCAAAGCTGCCGCAGAAAAAAGTGCTCCACCACTACCCAGCTCCTTACACAGCTGCGCTAACTCCACAAGCTCCAACAGCGAAATACTACTGCAATTTCAAAGTTACCGTCTCGGTCAGAAACAGTGCAAATGAAACCTGATACACAGAGTTTGGAGGGTGGAGAGGAGATGGGAGAATCGCCTTGAATGATCAAATTGAACTTGGAGTCTGTAATTTTAGCCTTTTCTTTAGCAGCTGAAGGCCTGATCAAAGGTTACCGGTTTACCTCACAATACAACCCCATCTTAGGACGAAGCGTTTGGGGAGAAAAACTATTCACAGTAACTCCTTTCACTGCATGTTAACCTACGGGTTTGTCATTCTCCAGGTATCGCTGACAGGCTGACACCACCACGGTTCCAACAGCCTGCCAAGAGCCTAGCCTGCTATTAAGACCCTGCTTCTCGTTATTGGGGATTCTTTTAAAATTAGGTTCCAGTCACGGCAAGCTACAGCGAAGGTTTAAGGCTCCAACGCGGCTGCCGGAGCCCCACGACATGCATCCTCCCACGCCCACGGGCGGGACTCCGAGGCGGGCGGCGGCCGCCCACGCCCAGGCGCTACCTGTGACAGCGGCACCGCCGCCGAGCGACGCCGCACGCAGCCCCCGGCCACCGCCCCGCGGATCACCTGCGGGCCCGGCCCGGCGCAGCGCTGCTCGGGGCTCTCGCTCCCGATGCCGCTGGGCACCGGCCTCGCCCGACGCCGCCGGGAGTCCCGGCCGGGCGCGCCCACCTGCCCGCCAGAAGCGAACGCGGCGCACCGGGAGCGCTGTCCCCACCGGGCTGAGGGGCCGGCAGGGCACCGGCACGGCTCTCCCTCCTTCCTCGCCCCAGGGGAGCGGGCGTGCAGCCGCCAAACCAACTCGCAGCAGAGGGAGAGAGATGGGA